>CM068375.1:136138655-136738655 GCA_034769895.1 Magicicada septendecula
GAAATGTTTTCATGACGAACGATAACTGCCGCAAATTGAAACAGAATCAAATATTTTTTTGCATGCATCCCTGCATTGTAGAGGACTGAAGGTCTATTGATTTTAGTGAAGATCGGTTTAGAGAAACGGGTAGTTTACCTGCAACGTTTTATGTTTTAACAAGTACTTAATTTGGATAAATAAAGTATCTTGATAAGAAGCTCATAATAATCCACTGTAGATGAAATATCTATAAATGAAGAGGTTAGGTGAACGGGGTGGGGGTAATTTTCTATAAATGAAAATTATAGTTGAAATGGGAGGGGAGAATTTTGTATGTGTACTACGTTATCGGCAACAAAGAAGTAGTTCTTTGTTAAAATTCCTTCCCGGCTGTTTAGCCGTAGTCCAATGTTGTCTGCAAAACCAGACTTTTCGGCAGTGCCATCGACTTCCATCTCAGTGAAAATCGAGTGCGAAAACGTGAGGTGGTATACGTTAGTGACCACAGTACTGTGGTTTAAGGCTGAAGCAATAAGTAGAAAGAAGTAGTTTCTATGGAAATATTTCATTTCGAATATGATTTTAAATATAAATCTTAGAACATGGAAGTCCTGTATGGTTCTCCATACCAATATTTTATATATTATTATGAGAAGTTTGTCTTCTTCTTTAGTTAGCAATCCGCAGATTTGTTTGTAGCAATTCCCCACACTAATCTTCTCTGTGCTTCCCTCATAGGAATTACAACTTACATCACCAATGATCTGTGTCATATATTGGCGTCTTGGTTTTCTCTTCATCTTTTCTCTTTGATGTAACCTTCTGTTATTGTTTTTATCAAATTCTCGTGACACATAATATGGCCAATAAGTTCAACACTTTGTTTCACAGTATTTTGCCAAAAACTCCATGTTCCTCCAACTCTAGTCAGAATCTCATCATTACTAAACTCGTCGATCCATCTTACTTTCAGAAATTTTCTATAACATATTTCCAGTGCTTCAAGTCTTCTCTTTTTTTTTCTTTACAACACAACTTTATACATTATAATAACAAACAATAGACATATACGAGCGCTTCATTGTCATAAGACCCGCTTACACTTTGCTAAATCGCTTTGAAACTTCCCTCCTCTTCTACATAATAAAACATCAACTGACCTATTCTTTGATTGTTACGGTTTATGCATCATTGTATCCAATTTTCTCAGGTATCTTCAGAGAGCAAAACCTGTTCATTCATGTGATGATTGGATTCACACTTTTAGATCACCGTCCTTCGATTTTACACATATTAAAGATTTATATAGATTTACGCGACCGTCATATTCTTTGTCAACCAATTAAATTGAATAAATTTAGAGCATACCCAAATTCATTGTATAATAGTTTTTTTACTAGAGTAGGTGGCAAATCTGTTGAACAAATGTCCAGAAGAGTGCGTACTTCCGGCGTCTGTACGGGTACTAGTTCGGGTACTAGATTATATCCAACCCACTGAAAAAAACCACCTCCGCTCCACTCCTTTCCACTTCCGCTCTGTATAGTTGGTCTGACTGGACAGTTGCCATCGAAAGTCTTCTTCTGTTTGACTTTGGGGACAATTTTATCATGGCGACTTCTCTTGGCGAATGTCTTCTTCTATAGAAAGCAAGTTAGGGGAAGTACGGTCCTTGGTTCGCATATTCCCCAAAATAATGTTTTCTCATGTGTTCACATTCAGAATGAAAATAGGTAATTATGTACATTATTTGTTGGTATCGTTGTGTGAACGCACTTTGGGGAGTACTGTGCTGACCACTTCCAGCTGTTGGTATCGTTGTGTGACCGCACTTTGGGGACTACTGTGCTGAGCACTTCCAGCTGTTGGTACCGTTGTGTGACCGCACTTTGGGGACCACTGTGCTGAGCACTTCAGTTGTTGGCATCGTTGTGTGACAGCACTTTGGGGATCACTGTGCTGAGCACTTCCAGCTGTTGGTATTGTTGTGTGACAGCACTTTGGGGACCACTGTGCTGAGCACTTCAGTTATTAGCATCGTTGTGTGACCGCACTTTGGGGATCACTGTGCTGAGGACTTCCAGCTGTTGGTATCGTTGTGTGACCGCACTTTGGGGATCACTGTGCTGAGGACTTCCAGCTGTTGGTATCGTTTGGGGACCACTGTGCTGAGCACTTCCAGCATCCGCTACACGAGGGTGGCAATTGCATGCAGTTTTCCACAAAAGTGTCTTACTATTAACAGACACTAACCAGGAACTGTCTGACACATGACTTCGGTCTAGGCTTATTGTTCTTCAGCCCTAGGTCTCAGTATGGCTTTTCATTCTTCTATATTACGTTGTCTAAGTTTATCATATTCGCCCGAAATCTCTTCTGCGAAGCGTGGCACACGGTTCCAGGCGTCCTTCCCGCGAAGCATCGCTTCGACGACGTTTTCCGGGGAGATCTCCTACCTAATATCCTCTTGCAACGATCTCCTGTGTTGCTTCCGTTTGTCGCAGACGAAGAAAGAATGATTGACATCGTCTGCAGCTCTCGGGCAGTACAGGCATTCTGGTGACTTTGCCTTTCCAAGATTCTGCACGTAAGAACGAAAATACCCGTGTACAGTCAGAAAGTGTTTACAGAAACTGGGTAAGGTAACAGTCAGTCTCCCCATGGTACAGTCCTCTCCGGCCACGGCTGCACCTGCTTGATGAGCCTTCTTGTCCAGCGACCTCCCAAGTTCCCACGCTTCTCTTCTTGCTTCCAAGCTCTCTGCCAGCTCTTCACCATCTGACTTCGTGTCTCTCAACGTGCAGCTTCACCATGTACCTTCTTCTTCCTCCTGAAGACGATCTTACAGTTCTTGGGGAGAAAGTCAGTGGGGATTACTCCGGCTGCGACCAAGACAGCCGGCTCGGAAACCGTGCGGTAGGCCGATGCTACCTGAAGAGCACTTCGTCTTTGGACCTGAGTTAGTTTCTTACTCTAGGTCTTACGATTCAGGGAGTCCGCTTATACGTCCGCTCCATATAGTAGGATTGGCTGGACAGCTGCCATCATAAGTCTTCTTCTGCTTGACTTCGGGCACAATTTCATAAGCAGATCCTCTTGATGTGATGTCAGATTCACGCTTTTTAATATATTCTTCTATAAAAAGCAAATTAGGTGAAGTAGAGTCCATGGCTCGTATATTCTCCTCAATATTCTGGCAAAATTTTCTCGTGTGAACACATTCAGAATGAAAATAGTTTAATAATGTAAGCCTACATTACTTTTTGGTACCGTTTTGCGACTCATTTTGGGGATCACTTCCAGCATTCGCTCTATGAAGGTGACAATTACATGCAGTTTTCCACAAAAGTGTCTTACTATTAACAGACCTGTCTTATTAACAATAATTTGGCCGTGCTGGGAAGTTTGGTTAACTGAGTAAAACAATTGATCATACAGTTATTGTGTTGTTATTCATTTTCACAACGTTCAAACGTATTGCTGCGATGAACTACAGCATTTTAGTTTTGCGTAAATTAAACTGCGATTTAAAAATGTAAAGAATTCAATAGTTGTTATAAAAAAAGCAGCCAATTTGCATCAAATAAATACCGCTACGTTGATTTAAAACAGTAATCTTC
The DNA here is from genome assembly GCA_034769895.1 of Magicicada septendecula. Lineage (NCBI taxonomy): Eukaryota > Metazoa > Arthropoda > Insecta > Hemiptera > Cicadidae > Magicicada > Magicicada septendecula. The sequence goes on from CM068375.1 coordinate 136,142,258, forward strand.
ATTGAGTACTGTCAATATGGAATATGGAACTATGTGCGTACGGAATTGTATTTTGATTAAAGAACTATCGATTGTTGTTCTAAAATGTACTTTGCAAACTGTCTATAGTTTACTTTGTTCAGATATTTATAACAAGTTTTAATTTATTTTAATAAGTTGTAGTGTGATTTTTATTTCTGTCGTTGTAAACAGTTAACTAATTTCTCATACTTTATAGCATTTGTGGCAATATTTTCACATTAATGTGATCGTTTTAATATCATGCTGATCAGCTGGTATTTAGTAGGGATATTTTATAATAATTTTAATTTCACATTGTAATTGCAGATTCTATAAGAAGTTTGAACAAAATGAGATACTATATGACATCGAGCAAAATGGTTGAGTGTTGTGAATAATTTAAATATCAAAACCGTGAAATCGGTAGTTAAAAATGAGCACTAGAATTTAATACTAAAACATTTTAATCTGTAAATCTGTATTGTAAAAAAATTTCTCTCTCCCCCCATAAAGAATGTCGACGAAACCGAAACATCGAAGCAAGGTAATGTTTTGTAAACAAAAGATTTCTAGACTGTGGGGAATCGAAAGTGTGGAAGCGTCACATTTTTCGATGACGCATCATGCATTTTGTGGAATGACCTCTAGCCTGAAAACATTATCATGTTAAAAATGATTATTTTTTTGGCGCCAATCTAAAGAAATGAAGTGCGAGATAGGAGAGACACGTGGACCAAACAGGAAGCTGTACGTCCGCGGAAATATCCCCTCTGCGTGTTCGTCCTAGGCCGAACGTTTAACACCCACCAATGTTGTTAAGATAAAATAAACATTTCGTAGTCGAGTAATCTAAGTTATTATTTTAACCAAAAAATTATACATACAGCGTATCAGTAATTAAAAGAACGAACGAGGTTCGTGTTTTTAAGTCCTATACGAAAGACTTACTGCTTGGACGTTAACCTAGAAGTTCCTGGTTCGATAGGCTGCATTATCGTAAAATTAGGGTATATTTAAAGCTTCCAGGTTGATTCACCCTTTGGAAGTGATTGCCTGGGATACTCATGGTGTATCGTACAGGTCACGTCGTTGTCTTCCTTCTCGCTCACATAACCGGACTTTCTTGTTCCAAATGCTACTCGAGACCGTTGGATATAGTTTTTCCGTTTGTTTTAAATGGGAGAAAACGAGCTACTAGCCATCGTGATAAAAATGTTATAATGAAGAATGTACTTCACTTACTTTTTCCTTCACTCTGCGAGGTATTATTAAAGGCGAAGTTTTTTGCTGGCTACAAAAATAACTAAGTAACCAGTAAGACAAAATTTTACGATACATTATTTACGAAAATAAATTCTTCCCCCACGATAATTTTAATTTGCGGAAAAAATTTCACACACACACAAAACCGAACTATGTGAAATTAAAACATAAACTGATGTTTTCATTAACAAAAATTCTTGAAACAACGGGCTGCTCTGATTTAGTAAATTCCAAAATCATTTTCAAACGTAGTAATGCGTGCGCGCGGTCGCTGTTCCAACATTCAACTCCCCCTGCACAAACTGCGCAATTGGAAAAATGAGAAAAGTGTAGGCTTTATTTTATCGTTTAAATGCCAAGTGCCTGTTATCAAATATCGCGCAAATAGGACTCCTCGCATGTACCAGGACGACACCGCACGTATCGCCCGATCGTTGCTGAATAAAACGGTCGTTATGTACCCACTACTATTTAAATGATATGTGCAGTGGGTTCTTCTGATTGTTCGGCTGTAAATTATCACTTGTTTGCTTTCAGACGATATTTGTAACGACACTCCGTACTCCATATGCCTGAGGGTCGATAAATGTCCACCTGCCGTAGAAGATATAGCGAACGGCGGTCATCCGAAGATATGCAGCTTCGACGGCAACAAACCGATCGTGTGCTGTGACATGGGGCGAACGGCGGCATTGCAACAGGTTAACGTGGTAGGCGAGGCGTCGGAGGACACGGAGGAGACTCCATCACCGTCGCCGGACCCGAGGAGCAACCATTTCAATGATACATACGACGATATAGACCTACCTATAATACGGGAACTGTTTGTGACATCAATACCCGACATTGAGAACACGAAATGTGTACAGAGTAAGTACAGCTAGAGGTATTGTAACTTACCTGAGTCATTTACAAATCGCTTGATACTAGGCTACTGCGTACTACTAATTCTGGACGAGTATTATTTGATCTTCATGTATATACTGTAATATTATTTACCAGAATTGTGCAAATAATTTAAAGTAAACATTCTTAACTGACAGATTGTGTCTCAAAAGTGCAACACTAATTAATTAACGATAAAGACTGAAAAGAAATTGTGTAAAATAGAAAACAGATAGAAATACAGGGCATAATGCCATTGAATACAGGCCTATAACATATTGTTTATTAAATATTGATACATGCTAGTCATACCGGTCAGCAGTTGTCATCGCGAAATCAACATGTTGAAATTAGACTTAAATATGAATACAAAATATAAATTTATTATTTGCAGTGGCAAACGTTCAACACGGAAACGGTTAACACGAAATATGACTCAGGTCGCAAGCCATGTTTATATTTTACAATTACAGTTTATATGGTTAACACGAAAGTGTTATCTACAAAATATCGATTAACACGAAAAAGGTTAACACGAAATATGACTCAAGTCCCAAGCGACGTTTATATTTTACAATTACATTTTGTATGGTTAACACGAAAGTGTTACCTACAAAATATCGGTTAACACGAAAACGGTTAACACAAATATGACTCAGGTCCCAAGCGATGTTAATATTTTACAATTACAGTTTGTATGGCTAACACGAAAGTGTTACCTACAAAATATCGATTAACACGAAAACGGTTAACACGATATATGATTCAAGTCCCAAGCGATGTTTACATTTTACAATTAAAGTTTGTATGGTTACCTACGAAATACCTACGAAACGAAAGTGTTACCTACAAAATATCGGTTAACACGAAAACGGATAACACGAAATATGACTCACTTCCCAAGCGATATTTATTTTTTACAATTACAGTTTGTATGGTTAACACGAAAGTGTTACCTACAAAATATCGTTTAACACGAAAACTGTTAAAACGAAATATGACTCAGGTCCAAGTGATGTTTATATTTTACAATTACAGTTTGTATGGTCAACACGAAAGTGTTACCTACAAAATATCGGTTAACACGAAATATGACTCAGGTCCCAAGCGATGTTTATATTTTACAATTACAGTTTGTATGGTTAACACGAAAGTGTTACCTACAATATATCGGGTAACACGAAAGTGTTTAACACGAAATATGACTCTGGTCCCAAGGGATGTTTATATATTATAATTACAGTTTTTATGGTTAACATGAAAGTGTTACCTACAAAATGTCGGTTAACACGAAAACGGATAACACGAAATATGACTCAGGTCCCAAGCGATGTTTATATTTTACAATTACAGTTTGTATGGTTAACACGAAAGTGTTACCTACAAAATATCGGTTAACACGAAATATGACTGAGGTCCCAAGGAATGTTTATATTTTACAATTACAGTTTGTATTGTTAACATGAAAGTGTTACCTACAATATATCGGTTAACACGAAAACGGATAACACGAAATTTGACTCAGGTCCCAAGCGATGTTTATATTTTACAATTACAGTTTCTATGGTTAAAACGAAAGTGTTACCTACAAAATATCGATTAACACGAAAACGGATAACACGAAATATGATTCAGGTCCCAAGCGATGTTTATATTTTACAAATACAGTAGGTACGAAATGTGTTACCTACAAAATATCGGTTAACACGAAATGTGACTCAGGTCCCAAGCGATGTTTGTATTTTACAAATACAGTAGGTACGAAATGTGTTACTTACAAAATATCGGTTAACACGGAATATGACTCAGGTTCCAAGCGATGTTTATATTTTACAATTACAGTTTGTATGGTTAACAAGAAAGTGTTACCTACAAATAACGATTAACACGAAAACGGTTAACACGAAATATGACTGAGGTCCCAAGGGATGTTTATATTTTACAATTAGAGTTTGTATGGTTAACACGAAAGTGTTACCTACAAAATATCGGTTAACACGAAAACGGATAACACAAAATATGACTCAGGTCCCAAGCGATGTTTATATTTTACAATTACAGTTTGTATGGTTAACACGAAAGTGTTACCTACAACATATCGATTAACACGAAAACGGTTAACACGAAATATGACTCAGGTCCCAAGGGATGTTTATATTTTACAATTACAGTTTGTATGGTTAACATGAAAGTGTTACCTACAAAATATCGGTTAACACGAAAACGGTTAACACGGAATAAGGCTCAGGTTCCAAGCGGTGTTTATATTTTACAATTACAGTTTGTATGGTTAACACGAAAGTGTTACCTACAAAATATCGGTTTACACGAAATATGACTCAGGTCCCAGGCGATGTTTATATTTTACAATTACAGTTTGTGTGGTTAACATGAAAGTGTTACCTACAAAATATCGGTTAACACGAAAACGGATAACACGAAATATGACTCAGGTCCTAAGCGATGTTTATATTTTACAAATACAGTAGGTACGAAATGTGTTACCTACAAAATATCGAATAACACGAAAAAGTTTTGTTAATAATCATTTTTTGGGGGCTTTTCACGAGCTGCATAATAAATAAATCCAGACATGCACGCCCCAAACATTGCGAGTTACACATTGTGAAAATGATGAGAGTGCGAACGAACTTACACGGAAAATGGCAGTGAAAATTTACAAGTTCATACCGCTACTGACATGCTTTCGTTGCTGAGCCGTAGCCACGTATGATGAAATGTTTGACCACACTGATAAATTAAAACAATTTCTTGAAAATAAAGTAGTGCAGAATCGTGAGCAAAAGAAAATAACGGACTATTTCAAAAAGAATTGAACATTGTCACTATAAAAACTTTAAGAGACATAAAACATTATCGTACAAGCAAAAACTTAAATCATAAAACTAAATTGAGAACAACACAACTGTGGTGTGTGTATACTAAATTTTTTGAAAAATTATCCAGAAATTTTCCACTTGGATAAACAAAACGTTTATATGGAAGTACCTTCTGAATATTCTTTCTTGCTTTATTTTACTACACCATACAGTAAGTAATCTGTACAGTATTTGTTCATTTATGTCACTTTGTTTCACTTTTTGTCCGTTTAACACGAAAAAACAGCTGGTCCCCGTTATTTCGCGTTAAACGTTGTCTACTGTATTTATATTTGTTATAATTATATAATGTATAAGTATAGTTATAAACTATAATTATAGTCGTAAGATACTAGTTATAAGATTCAAATCAATATGACATCTCTGAAGTTTGTTATATTTGATGAATATTCTATGGTAGGAGCTTGAATGCTTTATAAGATACACAAGCGACTTTGTGAAGCAAAAGTAATAGCAACAGAACACTTTGGTGGTTTTTATATTTTTATTTCTTTGACAGCTTCCTACAGTTTGTGATCAGCGGCGGATTTGGACATTTTGCGGGCCTAGGCAGTTCATTTCCGGAGACCCCTTTTTTAAACAGGAAAATTTATTATCCCATTTTAACACATTTTAATGGTTTTGTGTCACTCGTTTGCTTGATACTTTGTTTTCATCTTTTATTTCAGTAAAAAGTATTTACTTAAAAAGGCCCTTTACATTAGAACACTTCTGTGAAGCTTTATACATAATAAATAAATTAAGGACAACGTAATAAAATGTATATGTAAGCCTATTGATTTCATGTGTTAAATAATTTCATTCCACCAAAAAAATCTCGTGCGGGGCCCCAAGGCAGCTGCCTAGTCTGCCTAGTCGGAAATCCACCGCTGTCCATCCATTACGCCGGGCATTCATTAAATCCAAATGCGCCAGACGACTTAACACGCATTGGAAAAATTATTTTTTCAAGCACTCAGAAAAACTTATGCTTTGTACTTTAATGCGACAGCAAGAAAGTGAAAATATTTTAGATATGTACTGTTTCTGGCGTTTTAACGCATAGCCGATGGAAAACGCTCATGTCACTATGCAAAGCTTAATCCCTTGTAATTTTTGTAATAATTAGTTATGATTATTTAAAAACAAGTAATGATCTGAATTATAGTATTCTAAGAAACATACAGTTATAAACAATAATAAAAGGTGCAACTCAGAATGAAAGAAGTAAACATAAGATAGAAAATGTGTGTATAAAAACAATTAAGGCATAATCAATATAAAGTAAAAACTGAACAAAATTTGTGACAGTTAAAATTAGTAATAAATCAGGATGAAATGTTAATAAAAGATTGTAAACAAGAATGTAGCAACTTGTTAGACTAGTTTATGAAAAACATTGTAGTATAATTTGCAAGAGAATTGCCAAACCAGGTGGAAGAAAAAGGAATATAAACAGATTAAGATCTGTTTTGACAAGTAAGATTTTAGACTTTTAAATTTACACACGATTTGGTCAATGAATATGATTTTTATTAAACAGAAATGTTTCGTTTCAAGGACGGTAGTTACTTGGAAAATGAACGATTTTTCATCCATTTCGTTGTTAACAAGTAATGAGAGCATTCGACGTCGCTTCTTTTGGTGTTGGTATAGTGTTAATGAACAGAAAGAAGTAGAAAACCAATGTACAAATGTACAAGCAAGAGAGAGAGAGAGAGAGAGAGAGAGAGAGAGAGAGAGAGAGAGAGAGAGAGTGAGAGAGAGTCCTCTAGTTCCGCAGCATGCTGTATCTCTGTCTCTGCCTCCATAGCCGTCATGAGCATCCTTCAGTCTTAAACATTTTTATCGACTAATATTTTAATTCTTTGGATCAGTTTTAATCTGCGCCGGCCATTTCGTCTTCTTGTGTCTATTTGACGAAAAAAATGATCTTGTGCGTGTTCTTTCCACACAGTGTACGCACACTAGATATATAGTTAATATGTTCGTACTAAAAAAGTCGTTTCCTTTTTGTGTTTGGGTGACTTGCATTATCAACCACTTTTGCATACAATACTCTAACGCGCATAATAAAGAGGGCTATACTTTACTTTTGGGGGATGTTCTGGAAACACGTTTAAAAGAGATTCCAGTTTTACAGCGTCAGCTCATCAGTGATTATTCACTGCGATTGGCCAACAGACGCAAGAGGGTGAAAGGCGAGTACCTGTGACTAGCAACATATCACTAAGTGAATAGATACTACACTAAAATTCTATCTTCCAGGTTAGGGCAATGAAGCGATGGCCTATAGTAGGAACTCATGTTTTATTAACATTTTTTACATAAAAAAATTATCCGGCTAAAAACAGTAAAACTATATTGTATATTTGGAGAATGTGAAATATCACATGACATCGTTACACCACTTTCAGGTTAGAAACAGAAACAGTCCAGTCCAGAGAGTGGGGCTTAGGTGTGCAGGAACCTGTCTGATGACTGCCGGACTGTTCTTTTCAAAGACGTCGATTATGGACTACCACACGATTACTAGCTAGATCGCGTTGAGACAAAATTATAATTATAATTTTCTGAGTAACACATTGATATTAAACATGCCACTTAGCTAAACAACGTTTAGCGCCATTGAGGACTTCTCCCGTTGAGGGATCTAATTCAAATTGTCGTCGTTAAAAATATCTCAAGGAAAGGAAACGCCTTTCGTTACAAGTCCTCAAAGAAAGGCATTTCGATAGGAGGACTCTATCCAAGAAAGTTTTTTCTATTAAATTCATTTTTGCTTTATTTTACCTACTTTTCTAATAATTAGGATCTCAAAAAATTGGGTAGTCTCTTTTTGTGTACTTTATTATTTTTATTCCATAGGTGTTTATCTCTATTCTGCATTCAATATAAAGAACGTGAAGAGCGTATATAGTTAAGTTTAAAATTGGTACTGACAAAAAATTTCGCCTATCGCCTGAAGAATACTATCTTTCTTTATTTTTCACTACATTTGTTACAATATTATTTTAATTCCCTAAACAGAAAAGTTCATTATAGTACTGTGCAAATGCTCACAACCTACGATGCATTTGTGCGATACAAAGTATTGAAAGAAATTTTCAGCTTATTAAAATTCTAAAGTTTGAAAATCTTCTCTTACATTTGAATATACCACAAAGCCTGAGAGCATAAAAAAGGTTAGAAGGTTAGTTTTTAAAATAATATAAAAAATTAATAAAGTAAAAACCCAATAAGGACCTCAACCTTCAGTTTCTTAATACTAAACGTGTAAGTGTAGAATGTAAAACAGTACAGAGAATAAGAGAGAGAAATAACAATTCTTTATACACAGAAAATACATTCATACATTTATACAAAAAATAATAAATAAATTATATGTATTATATTTTAGCGAAAGTTCAATCAGCGAATCTGCCTGGTATATAATTACATATGTATATGTATGAACGTGTGTGTGTGTGTGTGTGTGTAACGAACAAAGTAAATAATATATATAATAAAAAAATTAGGAAAGAAACATAAAAACGAATTTGCAGAAAAAATCCTTGACATTTTTAACAACGACATTAAAAAGACCTACATTTTTAACGCGGAAATAGGCTAAATGACGCGAGGACATTTTGGCACAGCGATATTTTTGACTGCGGCCTTATATACAGGGACGTTTCGTTGTGAGGACATTTTTGAAGGCAACATTGTGGCGGCAAGATTTTACGTAATACTTTATGACAGCTGGTCTCTTGCTGTTACAAAACATCATTAGGCTATAAAAACGTTCGTAAATATATTAACAAATATGAGTGGAGTCTATGAAATTTAAGATTTCAACAATAGTATGTCTATTTCGGTTTAAAGAATTCAGCTTCAATCTGAAGTCGTATTATTCGAATCTGGGATTTAGGTAACTCTATGAACATTCATATATTTATTTGTCAATAACATAATGTCGGAAAAGCACAAACTAATGTTGATTTACACACACATATAGTCGAAAGTAGCATTAAATACGTCAGGCTGGTTAGTGACGGCCGTGGATATTTGTGCGCAGTTTAATTTTAACGTACACTGAACTTCTATCACTGAACAATAATTTTAGAGAAAGTTTTATCAGCGAATCGTCTGGCTTGGTTCCGATTCATGCTTTTAAAATCTTTTTTATAAAAGGCGATTTGATCCATTTCTTTCCGTGTTAATTTTTGGAAAGTAATCTTCATTTAATAATTTTGGAAATTTCCTCATCTATTCTCATTTGGTACTCATAGTTAATAAAGGGTTACTTTCTTTTCTCACTTGCTGACATTGTTTTGTGACCCAACAAATCTTTTCCGCAACCTGCACTTTGGAAATGCTGGGACAAAACCGTAGCTGTTCTCGGCCCACACCGTAACTTACTATGTTTCTTTTATTGAGTAGTATATCCGAATTTTTTAAATATTTTTTAAATATCAAGTCGCAAAGCCAGAAGCTTTAATAGGTAAAGAAGTATCAAGACAAGAGGAACGACTGAGTCCATCATTATTCATAGTGTTTATGAATGTGAATGTGTACAAATGTTATGAATGTTTATGGAGTGTGAATGAAATTATAAGAAGATTTTCAGCAAAATGTAAACACTTGAAATAATGTCACTTGAACATGAAAAGGTTAAATATTCTGCTAGAGGCTTTTGCAGATTATGTCCAAAAGAGAAATGCACATGATTGGAAGCAAGAAAGAATTTCAAAAGAATTTGAAAGTTTGGAACTCGTAGTTGACGAGAAGGGAACGAGAATGAATTTCTTCGTAACAGGGTTTATTATAGAGTCTTGCTGTCTGCCATTGCAGGGGATCGTCCAATTCCAGTCCACGTGTCTCTGCACACCATCATTCCAAGATCGTCGTGGTCTTCCTCTCTTCCGTCTTTCGGATGGTGTCCACTTAAATGATGACCGCTTAGGCCCTCTTCCCTCCCCATTCTCATCGTCTGATCTAGGCTAGGTAGGGGGGTTGACACATGAGGCAAGAAATCTAACGTCTGCGAAAGCTTTATATACTGGCAACGCTAATTAAAGGCCTCGCATCGAGAATTAATAAGATTAAAAAAAGAGTTATAATAATTGGTGATACAAGGAAAACATAAATAAAGAAACTGAGAGAACAATGGTAGAACAAGTGAAATTATCTGTTGGCAATAACAAATGTAAAAGAATCCCAGGATGACCAAATCAAAGAAATAATGATAATAACGCTAAACTTGTACAATGACCCGAAAAAAAATTTTACAAACAAGAAGGCAACTGTAAGAGAAACAAAGACGAAGATATTTTTGTCTTTAGAAAAACACTCTACAGATCTATTTCACCACTTGGATGTAAGTCAAGACAAGAAAGCAAAATCCAGTCTGCGGAATTGATATTGGAGTTTGTTCTCCATGACGTCATTCAGTATTAATATTGTGTATTGCACTGTTGTGACTACAGAACACTAATCACTGTTCGACAACAAAATGTAAGAATTTATTGCAGCAAGACAAGCAATAGCCTATAGTAATTGTTAGATAGATCGCTGTACAAATCAGATTCAGCAAAACATGTTCCGTTGTTAGAAAATTGTAGTATGTATTGTCTGAGAAGAGTTGTAGGGATTATGAGGTAGAGGAGAATGAGGAGTGTGGATGTAAGGAGGGATTTGATACAACTTACACTGGGTTTATAAAAGGATGACAGTTCATTTGGTGGCGACGTCTACAGCGTATGGAGAGATAAAATCAGTTTACAAAATTTGTGAAGAAAAAATTGAAGGAAGTAAGAAGAGAGAGAGAGAGAGAGAGAGAGAGAGAGAGAGAGAGAGAGAGAGAGAGAGAGAGAGAGAGAGAGAGAGAGAGAGAGAGAGAGAGACAAATTCAAGTAAATGTACAAATTTGAGAAAAAACGAGAAAACACGCAGTGAACCAAAGGCTGGCAAAGGAGAAGAAAAGAATGTAAAAAAATCGTGATTTCAAAATATAGTTATATATAGCTTACACAATTATATGACAAACACCGTGTCAGTTTACATTATCACAATTTAGCGGGCTTTTAGGCCGTTGACCAAATTGTGTATATTATGCTGCCGGTCCCCGTGTTTATATATTTCAACTGCCTCCTTCTGCAACCGGCAGACTACCGCCGAGTCGAAGGCAGGACTTGGGTCTCTCCAAAAAGATAGTATTGCCTTCATTAGATAGCGCATCTTCCGCCATGGCAGACTTCTGCGTTTGGCATAGACGGTAGTGTCGCCTATGTTCACCTTTGCGAGTGTTGATGATGCATTTCACTGAACAGAATTGCGTTGCACTGCATCGTATTAGCGGAGTGGCAGCCGTGGTAGCCATCTGGGTCGAGCCCAATGGCTGCCAGAAGATAACTTAATGCTGGTACAGTAGACTGGTGCCTAATACTAGAAGGGAGACCACCAACGCGATTATTCGCTAGATGGCGGGGGATGAAGACATTAATGTGAGGCACTGCGGCTGGAACCGCTTCGGGCGACAGGCGTCGCCCGTCTCAAACCCGGCAAGGAGACGCCTAGAGGCGTCGGTCGCTCTCCGCTATTCAAAGAAAGATAGGAAGTCCCGGACGACTACCGAGTGGGCAGGGTCCGAGACGTCTCGGTGAACAGTAAATTATGTCTCCATGCTGTAACGAAGACCTCAGTCTTGCCTTCTGCCGAAGACAACTCCTTCGAAGTTTCCAGAGGGTTACGGTCTCTTCTCGCGGGTCAATCTACTCGCCGCACTCCAGACGGAGGCGTGGTCGACTTCAAGAGACTCAAGATATGAGTCCCACCGATCAGAGTTTTTCGTTCTCCAGACGTTGCTGGACGTATAAAGAGATTGACCCTGAAATTGCCGTTTAACGGTGGGCTCTCGAGTTCTTTGCCACAGTTTACTGTTCACCGAGGCATCTCGGACCCTGCCCACTCGGTAGTCATCAGGGACTTCCTATCTTGTTATTTTTCCCGCCTCAACAAGACCCCTTTGTCCGTTTGACAGGGCCCAACTTGTTTCGTTTATGTGTCGATTGAACCGCCGTCAGACCTCTGTCATGATCGGATTGGAGCCGATGCTTTGCAATATTTCCCGACTTCAGGTATTGTAACTGTTTAACTCTTGTCAGGGGACTACTTTCCTCACCTGAGGAAAACTCCCAACATCTGCATGATTCCAAAACCTCGCAAGCCTCGAATGCTTGCAGACAACTATCGTCCCATTTCGTTATTGCCAGTCTTCTCAAAGGTGTCTGAGGGTCTCCTGCTGGCCTGTATCTCGCCGCTGTTGCATAATATCATCCGCAGCGAACAGTTCGGGTTTCGAAGAGAGCACTCGACAACTCTGCAGCTAGTACGCGTGGTTACGCACTTGTCTGACAAGAAAGGGTCTACGGGCGCTGTCTTGTTGAGTGGGAGCAAGGACTTCGACAGAGTCTGGGACGAAGGCCTTCTCTCCAAACTGGCCCATTTCCCCATACCTCCGATCATTGTGCATTTTCTGCGCACCTTCAGGATTAGCGTCGACAGGTCCTGTTCCTCAGTTCGACCCGTCATTGCTGGCTTTCCTCAGAGTTCTGACCTCGGCCCCGTTCTGTAACTCGTGTAGGCCTACATGAACGACTCCCAGTTTTACCCGTATTCACGTTGTCTCTCTTTGCCAACGACGCTATGTATCATTGTAGCTCCCTGTCACCGCAATTTGGGAGTACAGAGCTGCAGTGTCAGTTGGACCTGCTTCCGGAATGGCTAAGGACGCGGCGAGTGAAAATCAATACGGACAAATCCGAAGCGATCTACTTCGCACGTGACCAAAACCCTCTACAAGGCTCGCGGCAGCCGAGCCAAATAATTCACATTTCTCTCGTGTCGCAACCGCCTGGCTCTGGGCACGAAAGTTACGATTTATCTTTTTTCTCAGCTCTGTGCTGACTTATGCGACTTCAAAATGGTGGTCTCTTATGTCGACCACCAACTGGAAAGATTCCAAACGAAAACCCTTTATTCCTGGTCAGGGTCTCCTTGGTTTGTCAAAAATGACGTAATTCGTGGAGGTTTTTAAGTTCTAATCTGTCTGCTTTCGTCCGGTGGTTTGGTGTAACTCTCTTTGCTGCAGCCGCGACTTCCTCCTTCCCCTACCTGAAGACCATCAGCGCACAGAGCCTCCAACCTCGATCCGGGTCAAACGCCCTCGGTTGATCTTGATGACCCGCCGTAACGACATCCCCGTTCATAACTTCTTGTTCCTAGCCCTGGATCTTAACTATTGAAAACTGTCCTTTCTTCCTTCCTAGCACTCTGGTTGTTGATGTTACCCCTGTCATCTGGACGGAGTCACTCTGACTCGCGGAGTGCGACCGACGCCTCTAGGCGTCTCCTTGCTGGCTTGAGACGGGCGGCGCCTGTCGCCCGAAGCGGTTACAGCCGTAGTGCCTCACATTAATGTCTTCATCTCCCGCCATCTAGCGAATAATCGCGTTGGTGGTCTCCCTTCCAGTGTTAGGGACCAGTCTACTGTACCAGGACTAAGTTATCTGCTGACAGCAATTGGGCTCGACCCAGGTGCTGCAATCCTGCTACCCCGCTAACGCAATTGTCAGCGAAATGCAGCATCAGCACTAGCATAGGTGATCATAGGTCTTCAAGGAAGTGTTCTCGCCCTCCTCCTGTTCTCCGTTAACGTCAACGACGTACCGAGAGAGAGTTGAGTCCAGATAGCTTTGTTTGCTGACGACACGGAGGTATTCACCGCCGATCGTCATGCTGAGTGGACCGTCCTAAGACTGTATTACCAGATCGATTCGCTCGTGATCTAGACTGAAAGCTGGAAAGTGGCCTTAAACGCGACCAAGAGTGTCGCGATATTATTCTCGAAGCGCCGGAAAGATCTTCCAGGGCATCTTTGCATCGGCAGAACATACTAGCCCTGGTCCAAGGAAGTCAAGTACCTAGGATCGATCGACGGCTCACCTGGCGTACCAACGCCCAGCCAGTTCACGAGCCAGCGTCTGTTCGTCTGGCCCAACTGTTTCCACAACCGTCTATGACACGAAAACTGGGCATATTAATCGGCGGCGCTATGTGCTCCCGGTCATTACATTACGCCACTCCGGTCTGGGGATACGTGACCGCAGTGTATAAAAAGAAGTCGCAAAGTGTTCTCGACCAGGATCTCCGGCTAGTGACCAAAGTCTCCCGTCAAAGCTCTTCTTGCTTGGTGAGAAGTGCCCTCGGTGTATATTATCATAATGATACTGTGCGACGTCTTCCACGCAAGTTTTGCTTGCATTCTGCTTTTTCGTTTATCAAGCAGGATTAGATTTATATTTCATTAATTTCTTCATTAACGTTTCAGTCTGAGGTTATTACTGTTCCTAGTATCAAACCTCTTGGCCTGCTCTAGCCATTTTACTTCCCACTTGATGTTCTGGGGCTCTTCATTGGATTGTTCCTTTATGACCATCAGTTATGACGTTGTCATTGTTGTTATCACCATTGTCACGTCATCATCATGGCATCACAGCCCTTGTAGGCCACAGCCTCCTTCAGGACATTCATCCAGTGTTCTCCATCCATTGAAAAGTGACAGTGATTGTTAAGACTATCCTTATTTTTTTCATTAACATTTGTCTTCATACCGTTGCCCCTAATGGCACTAGCCTCTTCAGGTATTTTAAAAATATTTATGAATTTTGCAATTCTTTCCTAGTTTCTGCAGTTATGGCAAAATCATTGGCATAGATAAGAGATTGGATGTACACTGGTCTTATTCCAAAGTTTCCTTTGCATCTTGCTGCTCATATAACTTACAAAAAATAATTTCATCCTTGGTGATTTAGTTTTTACTACTCATAACCTGGCCACTTATTAGCTGAGCAATAATAAGTTAAAAACTTGTTATCTCTTACAAAATTGTAATAAACTTACTTTTTACATTACATCTCTTTTCAGGCTAATTTTTATGTTGCCTTGTCTTAAAAAAAGTTTAGATTACATTATATTTACTATGTATTTAATTAAAAAATAAGCAGTAATACTATTAAAAATATCCATAAAATAATACAGTAATGTTCATATAAATAATATATTGGAGGACACAATACATTTAACAATTTAAAATCTGATATTTGTAATTTTATCAAATTTTAGAATGTCTGGAATATGGCAAAATGTGCAAAGCATTTGGTCCCTATGTGGCAGGAGGAATTAAGGCTGTAGCAAAGGAACTTCCACATATGGTGAGTGATGAGATGGGCTCTATTTTTATGTGAATTATGGAATGTGTGGATAAATTATGTGTGCACGCGCGCGCGCACACACACACACACACACACACACACTTTATTTTGTTATAAAATTGTTTCTATATTAGTGTTTATTTTACTAACGCATATTTCATTAAACACCTTTGTTTGTCAGTCAGCATCATCAGAGTAACATAAGAAGTATACATACATTGAACATAAACATTTGTTACATTTGTATATTTGTTATTTTGTTTCAGGCATTAATAGGTTTTGGACCCGAAGATGACAAATCCTGGCAGTGTGGTGGGAGCATTGTTAGTAAAAGGTATATTCTCAGTGCAGCACATTGTACGTTTGCTGGAAACCGTATGTAAGTACCAGCAGTCCTAAAGTCTTAATATGCTAATAGTGTAGGGTGACAGCTGGAAATTCAGTTAACTTGCTACTTAAAAACATAAAATTCACAAATGTGTCATTCAGAAATGAACATATGTTGTTGTCACTTTACAGTAGTGGTTTAAAGACAATCTAAAATATGTTGTAAAAAATAACATTGACATAAACATGCGTGGTATTCTCATTAAATATCACTATTCTCATTCATTTTCCCTATTCATATTTTCATACAGTTACTATTATTAAACAATTATTTATGGAATGACCTTATAAACAAGTGGTTATGAGAAAAAATTATTGAAAGTCATACGATTTGATTTAAGCCAAGCATATTAGGCCATAGTTTCTAAAAACACAAATACACAACAAAACTAAAAAATCAGTAACTTCAAATTATGTATGTATAAAGGAAATAAATTTCACTTTAAACTTCCATGAATATAAACAAACATGCAGGGCTTTGCAATTATTGAAATTAATTCATTTAACACAAGTTTATCAGTGCTGCGAACTGAATGTTAAAACAAGAAGTAAATAGTAAAAGACCTTCTGTGGCATATCATTAAGACTCAAAGCATTTGAACACATTGGAAAGTAAGTGGTATAACATTATATCCTCATGAGAGATAAAATTTATTTAAAATAATTTCCATGCTTTCTGAACAAATCTCTTGCTTACACCATGTAGCTTTCACCAATAATAAAAAAGTTCCTCACTGACTGAGCTCTTGCGCTCAAAAACCTACATTTACCTTACGGAAATAAACCTGAGCTGAAGTAACAAAATATTGTTTTCACTGCTTCAGTCAATACAGTAATGCAATTTAATGGCACCATAGTCTCTAGAATACATTGACCTGCATCCACACAAAAAACAATTTTATTTGCATGTATGACATCTGAATAATGGTGAGTTAAGTTACTAAACTAACTAAAATGCCTGTTTTTCTGTTATAGCATTTTATATTTATATTAGTAATTGTAAATTTTTAAAAATAATCCAAAAGACATAAAATAACATTATTTATAATGCATTGCAATATCTTATGATTCTTGGGTTTCGTTGTTCATATTGTGTCCGTTACTTAACTAAATATAATTAATTCACTACCAACTTGGAACACAAAGTTTTTTATGGGTAAAAACGTAAAAGTTTTACATTATAGCCTGAACTGGTTTTCGCTTTTGATATATATTGTACCGGCTGAGCCTCCTGTATATATTGTACACTACTCAACTTTCGGACAATTCGAGTTTAAAACATGTTTTCAGTAACACATTATGTTCAAAAGTCGAATACCTCCTGTATTTCCCTATCTTGACATAGTCTCATGTAACTGTTGGACAAGATACAGTGAAAAATGGTTCAAGTAATCATTCTCATATAATGTGTAAATCACATGTTTGAAATACAGTTATGTTTAATTGTCTATATTTCTTAAGATATTGTGTTACTTGATTGTAAAAAGAAATATGTATTTCCCTGCACCAACTTAATGTTTCCATGAAGGATACTTAAAAATTTGTTACTACCAATCTTAAGACAACCGTACTTTCTTCTGGAAATTGTCATACAACTTTAACGAACTGTTCAAGTCCATAGTTTCCAATATAACATCCTGCTCCACTAACACCTTGAAGCATGTTTATGATAATCAGTGGTGGATATTATACCATATTAATTAGCACGATAATTAATACATATTGATATTTGTAAATATGTAGAGGGGTAGGAACCATTTCACTTAAATAGTTAAACAGCCATGTAAACATATACACTTGACAGGTAAAACCAGAAAAAACTTATACACTTGATAGAAAAACTACTTGAAGCTTGGTGAAGTAAGAAATATGTTTTTTAATAGTTGCATTTAAAGGTATTTTGTATAATCTATAGATTAAAAAAACAATAATGTTAACAATGTTTGGATTTTTGTGGCTGATAGAATATGAGAAAAATAATATTTCACACTTATTGTATCCTTAAAGTGATTTTAAATGTTTAAAAATAGTTTTTAATATTTTTAAGTTTTTAAAAATAGCTTTGAAGTCTATTTAAATATTCTTTTGTATTTTCAATTTTAGAGGTTATGCTAAATGGGTGCGTTTGGGAGAGCTTGATTACATGTCTACAACAGATACCACTAAACATGAAGATTATACTATAATAGAACGCATCAACCATCCTGATTACAACCCTCCAAAGTTGTACAATGATATTGCTCTGTATAAAGTGGACAGAGACATAATCTTCAACGATTATATAAAACCAGTTTGTCTTCATACAGTGTTTAATATTTTAGAAAGACAGGGAAAGGCTGCTGGTTGGGGGAGAACTGAATTTGGTAAGAGAATTCAGAATTCAATGAATAAAAACAGTAACAGTAGTAGTAGTAGTTGTTGTTATTGTTGTAGTTGAGTAGTAAAGAGAGAAAGAGTACATGCGGTGGATAAGCATACTGTACAAGCATTTTTTTTTTTGCACAGAGTCATAACTTTTGTGACTGTTAAATGTATGGATGTCACATAAATGAATTATTTCTTATGCACGCATACACACATTCATGCTCATGTGTATACATCATGCCTCTCTCTCTCTCTCTCTCTCTCACGCACGCGCGCGCGCGTGCACACACACACACACACAGTATCTGGGGGGGATTTGAAGAGAGATAATGGGGGGAGAGAGAGAGAGAGAGAGAGAGAGAGAGAGAGAGAGAGAGAGAGAGAGAGAGAGAGAGAGAGAGGGAGATTTGGAGTTACATAGTTATTCTGTGTTGTTCTGTAGTTTGTTTTAGACCTGATAATTTGTTTCATACCTGTTATATTTACAATAGGTCTATACCCTAAAATTTTCACTATGTTTTTATTGACTAGACAAAACATTTGAACTGTGTTCCAGTTGGCCCAACAAGCAATCACCTTTTATATGCAGACATCAATTTTGTACAGCCAGAAAAATGTAAGGACAGTTTACAGAACAGACTCTCACCATCACAGTTTCCAGATGGATTGAAAACAGACAGTATAGTGTGTGCTGGAGAAGCTGATGGTAGCAAAGACACATGTCAGGTTAGTATTAGTTTAGTTTAAATTTTGACAATTCTTGTATTATGCTGTTGATTTAAATAAGTTAAAAATGTTTTTTATAAAAATATGGCATGTTTTATATTTCATAATACAAATGAAGTAACATTTAAATAATGAAAAACAGTAATAAGAATGTAGTAAGATGTAATAAGAATTATACAATTTCCTTAATAATTTTCAGGGAGATTCAGGTGGGCCTCTATTTTTTCTCCAGTATTATCCCTGGCCTTCTTGTCTATTCAGGCAAGTTGGCATAACTTCAAGTGGTCTGCAGTGCACTCTGGAAAACAGCCCTGGACTTTATACAAGAGTATCCAGATACATACCTTGGATAGAATCAATTGTGTGGGCTAATGATCCTTGATCAAAATATTTGAAATACTGGCATTTAAAATATTTAAAACTATATTGTCACTAAGACAATATTGTCAACAGTAATGATTTCAATTTGTTCAACATTACTTGTATAAAATAAACCTAGAACAGCTTTAAAAATGTTTTCTGCAACTCTTTGGCTTTCACGTCAGATTATATATCTTTTTGTTTTAATCATGGTAACTCTATCTCACAGTCATTATAAAGAAAGGATTTCTACAATTTTCAAGTAATAAGTTTTTCCCTTCTGAGAAATAAAACTTCTTTAAAAGGACTTTCAGGTAATATACACTTTTTCACATAGGAAATATAGTCAGCAGGTTGCCATAGAAAAAGTATTTGTTAAGACATTGACAGAATCACTAAACCATGAGTACACTCAGTTCATATAACTGCTCAACATGCCAATATGTATTTATAAAAGACAAAATCACAATGAAAAATTGAATAGCTTGAAGATGTATAGATGACATGGAGGAAGCCAGATGTAGTTCAAGCTGATCCAATGGACATGTATGATTATTTTGAAGTATGGCTTAAAGGATTTTGGTGGGCAGATTTAAAGTAATGATAGACTTTTTCCTAAGTATCTCAAGCATACATACTTTTATAATTAATTGTTCATTGTTACACTTTAATTAAGGAATTAATGCAATCTATTGCTAACATAATGTTTGTATTTGCTTCAGATAATTTATGATTATTAAATTAAGAATTAAAAAACTAATGAACCTTTGATATAATTTCGATTGTTTTAATTTATTGCTCACTATTATCTACAGATTTCTACTTAGAAATGTACAATAAATATGACCTGCAGAGTCTGCATGAGATTGACATGTAGGTGTGCAATGTACAGTAGCAGATACATGTTTAATCTAGCATTTGACAGATGACTCATTGTACAATGGTCGTATGGAATCATAGTATGCAATGCAATGACCACTAAATGAAACCAGACCCTAAGGAGCTTTCAGACTTGATTTCTGCAGACGATTTTTCTCTTCTTCAGACCCAGTCTTGCATTAATGTCATTAAATATGACCAGTCATTGACTCAAGGCAACTACCACCTGAATATGAGCAGTTTTCAACAAAAATCAAGGCATGGTAAATTCAGTTGTCAGAACTGCCAAAACTATTATTGACTTCCTACAAAAATAGAAACCCAATTTATCAGTCAGATTCTTATCACGAATAAGATATATCAGTCAGCTATATCTTTTCCTCATTGCGTATTCAGAAATATTAACATTCCAAGAAAGTTTTATTTGGTATTTAATGAACAAAATCTATATGTCTTTAATCAAATATTGTTGTACACTAGAGATCCCCCACATTACAAATAATTATGATCTTTGGTTGATATTATTAAAACTATTTTGTCATTAGAATAATATATAGGGTAAATGAAACGATGGAACCTCTTGAACAGCTGAGAACGTCCTTCCACATGTTTCTTCGCTAGTCGAGTGGTGTAGCTAGTCAAGGGCACACTCAAGTGCATTCCTGAGTGCCATGGAGAGCACTTGAAATATGCATTACGCTGGCACACCGCAGTAAGGATGGAAAATTATTCTGTAACATGTGCGCTACCTATAAAAGGGACAGAGGCTGGCTTTGTCAATCAGTTATAAGTGGTGATTTCCTTAGTGTGGATTGAGTAGTAGTGAAAAGTGTTTGGTGTGTTATAATAGTGACATTATTATTGTGTGTGGACAAATTTAACTTGAATTATTGTACAAGTATAATCTTGTTGAATAACTTGTTGGTTACAAACTGTTATTTTTTATTAATTAAAGCTGGTGATCAGTGATTGGATTGGTGTCTGTATTATGTTTCCACTGTGCCATACATGCCCCCACATCTTTCCAGGGGCCCCTATGCCAGAACACCTTCTGGGCCCCCCTTCTCAGTTCAAAAACCCTTCTGGTTTTAAAGCCTTTTTCTTATTAGACAAACACATTACTTATGTGTCTAAAAGCATTTTTCTATAAACAGGTTATTAATAAAAATACTAAATAGGTTAAACTTTTAATTAGGTAGAAACTTTTACACGTATTGCAATTCAAAACAAACTACTTAGAATACTTAAAATCTACAACATTTCAAATTCTAAGTTCCTTATTAAATCAAATAATTAACTCATTTTTTACCTCAAGCATCTACTAAAATTAACTTTTATAAGACAAAAAATAAACACAATCTATTTTTATCAATACATAAGTCTTCTTCTCTTCTTCTCCGGCTCTACAGCCCTTGGTGGGCCTTGGCCTTCTCAACAATCCGCCTCCAGTCATCTCTATCCGCCACTCTCTCTCTCTCTCCATCCTCGAACTCCCAACTTCATCAGATCCTTCAACACCTCATCCAACCATCTCATCCTTGGCCGTCCCCTTCGTCTTCCGCAATAGAGTCTTCCCTGCATCATTCTCTTATTCATTCTATCCTCTTCCATTCTCTCCACATGCCCCAACCATCTTATCCTCTGTGACTTGATAAATTTTACAAGGTCCCTCTCATGTATCAGTTGTTGCAATTCTGCATTACTTCGTATTCTCCAATTCTCGCCTTTCCTCACTGGGCCATATATTTTTCGTAGGATATTGTGTTCAAAATTTCTTAAACTTTTTTCATCCTCCACTATCATCATCCATACCTCTGAGCCATAGGCAACAATAGGTCTTATGAGTGAATGATATATTTTTAGCTTGGCTTCTGTCCTTATAGTTTTACTTCTAAAGATATTTATATTTGCCTATTTGCATACCTTATCCTCTCTTTAATGCATTTTTTTATGTCATTATCACTTGATATTGTAGTGACCAAATATTCAAAGCCTGACACGCCTCCAAAGCGCTTCCTATTTATTTCCAGGTCACGAGGTTTTCTTCTATCCGCAGACTTCGACATTATCATATACTCTGTCTTGCTCTCATTTACATTTAGTCCAATTTTTGTTGCTTCTACTTCCATCGCTTCGTATACTTCCCTAACTTTGTTTGCATTTCTTGTAACAATTGCAATATCATCCGCATAGCCGAATATTTGGCTAGATTTTGTAAATATTGTCCCTTTTTGATCGACCATCTTTATAACAATGTGTAACGCCAAATTAAACAGTACCGCAGAAAGACCATCACCCTGTTTTACTCCATTACTGAAACTGAAGCTTTTAGTCATCCTATTAATTACTTTAACCTTTGCCCTTGTATCCTTCATTGTCATTTCGACTAACCTTATTAGTTTGTTAACTATGCCGAATTCCCTCATTACTCTATATAATTCTTGCCTATTCACGTTGTCGAACGCCTGCTTGAAATTGACAAATAAGAAATGCAGTTAAATATTAGAATCACCTTGGTTTCCTTCTTTGCAACTTCTTTGTGTTCTCAATATACACTACGCGTTTCGAGACTTAAAGTCCCATCATCAGGTGGATAAACTTTTCACTCATGTAGAGGACGTCAATAGATAAAAAATATATAAAGGTCACACACATCTCGCTACTCAGTCGATTTCCCCACTCGCGTTATCTCACGATGTGCATCGCTACCGACCCTGCGAGCGACTGACAAATCTATTCGGCCTGTACCTATTTGTCGTGCTGTTTCAGCATGCGTATAGCAGTACCATACAGTTCGTTTGATTTGAACGACAGTTTCTTGTTCAGAAGCTGATCATTGTGTGTTGTAGAGGCTCTGTATATTTCAAACTCCTCCAGTGCGTCCATGAGTTTACCGTTTTTGCAGAAATGCAGTGGTTTGAAATTATTTCTAAAATTGGAATAGGTATGGTTGTGATCGATAATATGCATGGCAAAGTTTGATTTGACATTCCTGATGTTGCCCCTAGGCAGGTGCTCTTTATATCTATCTAAAAATTTTCTGCCTGTTTGTCCAATATAAAAACTATTACATACTTCACATTCTATTTTATACACCCCTGAACAGCTTTCTACTGGTTTATTGGATTTTGGCCTTAAAGTTTTTAAAATGCTGTTATTCGTCTTAAAAGATACTGTATAGTCATACTTTCTAAAAACATTATAAATAGTATTGGGTAAAAGATTCGTATATTCAGTTGCTATGTATTTCTGAACCCTATTGTGTGTTTCATTGTTATTTCTATGCAGGTTCTTTTTTTGCTTTTTTACTAACCTATCCACAATCATGCTGTTATAACCGTTGGCCATCGCTATGTACTTTGTAGTACTAAGTTCTTCACGGTAGTCCTCCGGCTCCAATGGAATTTTACTAGCCTGTTGATGAAGGAGTTAAAAGACGCCATTTTCTGAGCAAATGGATGAAATGAGGACGCATGGATAGTAATGTCCGTAGTGGTTGGCTTTCTGTAGATTTTAAATTTAAGGTGGTTATTTATGTTTTGTATCATCAGGTCAAGAAAATTTAAGCTATGTTCATTCTCCAACTCGAGTGTAAACTTTATGTTTGGATGTATACTATTCATATATTTATTCAAAATTTCTGCCTGCCTACATGTGCCATCAAATACAAGAAATGTATCATCTACATACCGCGTGTATGAAATAATCTTTTTATAAAACCTATTCTTATGAGACAATACGTATTCATTTTCAAAGTGGTTAAGATAGAGGTCAGCCAAAAAACCACTAAGTGGTGAACCCATTGCAAGTCCATCGTCCTGGGCAAAAAACCTGTTATCAAACGTAAAGTAGTTCTGGCTTAGTATTACTCTTAATAGCGTGATAAGCTCCTGTACTTCTTGTTGATTCAAGCTACCTGAACTCTCCAGATTTTCCTGTAAAATATTGATGGTTTGGGCAACTGGAACATTGGTGTAAAGGTTCACAATATCAAAGGACATCAGTTTATAATGTGGCAACATTCTTAATGATTTTTTACCCAATTCACAAACTCAATATTATTCCTGAAACTGTGGTTATTGTTTATTTTTATATTATTTTTTAAAACCCGTAGAAGTTTTTTAGCCGCTTTATATCCGCGTGGTGTGGTGAAATTAACTATGGGTCGTTTGGGCATATTCCCCTTATGTATCTTTGGCAGACCATTAAGTGCAGGGGCGTGAGTATATATTTGTTTGAGTTGACGCATGGTACATACATCAAACAGATTCGTACATTTATTTATACTGTGGTTTATATTTTTAATATAGTTTGTGGTGGGGTCCTTCATTAATGCGCGTATATTATTATCCTTGATAAATTCGTAAACTTTCGCTTTGTATTCATGTTGATCTAGAATTACAACTATAGTATATAGTAGAGGTGATTGAGATGGATGTGCTCTGGAGATTCTAAGGCTTTCTAGATAGGACAAAATTTCAAATGAAGATATTAGAAGAAAGATGGGGATAAAGGGAACTTTGTTTCAGGATATTGAAAAGGAACCAGTTGATTTGGTATGGCCACATCCAGAGGTTGGGGGATGAGAGACTTCCAAAGAAGATGTGCAGCAGTTTCTCCCTATCGTAAGAAGCAGGGAAGACATATTAAGAACCATGGGTGCTAAAGATCTTTTTGGGATGGAACATGAAATGTTCATGTATCGACTGGATGTTAGGCACTGGACAAAATTGAAGGACATTTCAAAACCTGTATATATATATATATATATATATATATATATATATAATTTTCTATATAAGTAACTCGATGTTTATAAAACCAAATATTTATAAATCTAATTTAACCACACATTGTCTAAATAATAACCACCAGTTTCCAAACATTGAAAATATAAAATTAATTAAAAACATACAAAAAGGTCAAAAAATGGATATTTGGGAAAATCTTAACATTTACAAACACAATAACAATAATTTATTAATTAAAGAACAAACCCAAATAAAAACAAAACAAGACGATCTATTTAAAATTATAAATTTACTAAAAAATAAAAATAAAAATGAATAAAATATAAACAAAATTTTAAATATAACCGAGATAACAGCTGCTGAAGAAAATAAACATTAAAACAATCGTTAACTAATCGACCTAAATCGATTATCAGTTATTTTATTTTACATTAAAATCGATACAAATTCGATTATTCGTGAATTTTATATTAATAGAATTCTTTCGATTGTTATTAATTCACTTAGAAACCTCTGATGATACTGATATTTTTCAGTGAAACGTGCGTCAGGTGTTAAAAAGAATATACAATATTATCTACTTGCAGAAGAAGCAAATTGAAAACATCACAAATAAAAAAATATATATATATATACATAGTAAACGATTCTTTTTTATATTTCGTTTACAAAAAAAAAAAATTGTTTGTGTTACTTAAAAATTCAAAAAAAAAATGTAAGTTTGTTTTAATGTTTAATAATTAAGTAAATAATTCTTGTTATGGTGTAGTGTTAAATTTTTAAATTCCTTTGCATTATTTTTGTCAATAATATTGCTTATGGTTTACTGGAATTAAATTCAGCGTTAACAGGATTGTCTCATTCACTGATCGATTAGCGATATTTCTTCTTTTTAATAAGTATTAATTCCACTTGAGTAATGGCCGCCTTTCTTGTAGTCCTGTTGTTCATTAAACTCTATTTAATAAGTATATAAATAAAGTTTAAACCAAAATGTTGAATTACTATATTTTATTGACAATTGTTTAAAAAGATCAATTTAAAATCGATTATCATATATTGCTCGACTCGTTCACAGGGCGATCGATTGTTGATACATATGTTATTTAATATAAATATTTTCAGGTTCTTTTAATGGTTATAGTTAATAGTCAGAGAAGGGGTAAGGCTAGAAAGTATAACATTCACAATAAAAAAGCTTAATAGTTAAAAATTATGAAATTATGTGATAATATATAATGTTTATAAAGTGAAAAGTTTATACCAATGAAGAACTGTTGAATACTAATCGTCGTGTGCACTTTGCATGATAGGAGTCAAAATGGCCGCTTCGTAGCTGCTGCAGTAAAACAAGAATGGTGTCGCTGGAATTTTCTTTAAATAAAGCTGCCTTCTCACTGCTTCCTCGTCTCCGCAGTAGTGATTAATATTTCTGGGGTTATTGGAGTATCTCTCGTTCAATGTTCTGTTGTTCACTCGAAAAAAAAAGTGTGTGATAATGTTAAGATACTGGTGTTGTAAAGTTCGTTTCAGTTATTTGGAAATTATTAGTGTTAGCGGTTCAAATTGTTAATTCACTAGTTTATGTTGTGTATTTACTTGATTCAATGTTTATAGTTGTTAATTTTCACTGAATTTATTGTTTAAAAGTGACTGATTCACCTTATATAAATTCCATCAGTTTACTTGGTTTATTTAACTTAATTAATCAATTATAATGTTGTTGGAATTTCCTATTTGGCCTAGATTTTCTGGTTTTACATATAATGTTTTTTTGAATAATACTGTGTCTATACCCCTTCTATCTTTCTTAATTTAATACAATATTAATTAAAATCTCCTTAATTAATTAATAGAACATGTAGTATCGTATTCATACTCATAATACATAAACAATATTTGAAATTAACAATATGGTCTTCAAAGTCAGACATTTTAGTTTTAACTACTACTAGTAACACATACAGTAATAAACATTTTATAAAAAGAGTATGGTATCCATACTTAGACATTTTAGTCTGGATTAACACTGTTGACATACTAAACATTTTATAATAATAACAAAATCTTATTCTATTCACCACATTGAATTATGGAGTTCATGGGCTTTAACATAAACATAACAAGCCATTTATTTTTATTTATTTCTTTAACTTATTTTGGTTGCAGTCTTTTCTGTTTCTATTTTGGTATTATATTTTTATCCCCTGTCACTTTATTTACTCACCACCTGCTCTCTTTATCCTTTACATTTTAAAGAAGGTTTTTTGATAAAAAGTGGCATCTTCTTAGAAACATTAGTAATGTTTTCATAAGAACATTTCATAACCTTTTATTTCTGTAGTCATAGAAAACATTAAAGTTGTTTTATGGTACACATGTACTTAATTGAAGTATTAGTCACACTTCTACTTGAAGTTTATTTAATATACTGAAATAACTTGCACTGGTTCACTTATATTTTTGGATCTTCTCTAATTGAGTTTTACAATATTCCAAGACCAAAATCTCAGTTATAAGGGATTATGAAGATTTGTTTATTCCATTACACAATAACTTTAGTGGGTGCACTTCTACTTACAACACTAAACACTTTTGTTTACAACTATTTTACATTATTATCAGGTTTTGGGTGTTATACTTTCTTTGGTGACATTTAATCTCTTTTGGGGTTTGTTATATTCTTTTTAATAGGTCTTCCTTGGGTATATCTTGTAGTCCTCCCATCCTACAATTTTGTTTCTTCAAAATTCTTCTTTCTTGGTTTCTCCAAGGTAATATTGTTTTATCATGTCCGTTGGTTTGTTAGGGGTATCTTCCCTACCTACTCCTATCCTACCTGGGTATTATCCTTATTTTATTTTAGTTTTTTGGGATTTATTTTTCTTTATACATTTTTGTTGCATTGTGGTTCTTTATTTTTACTTTTTCCATTTATGGTGGTATCTTACTTTTATATTTATTTATTTTTCATTTGAATTTTTCTTGCTATTTAATGTAATTGATATTTAATTATGATCATATTGTAATCTTTATTAAGTGGATTATCTGTCATGATACAGATTGCTCTCCTCCAGAAGTGAGTAGTTCAGACCATACTTTGCTTGTCTGAAATAATTGCTTATGATAATTATTATATTTTTATAATTCTTGACTTCCTTCCCATTTCTATTTTTGCCTTTTCATATTCGAGCTTACATATATTTTATTCTTAATTGATCTTCCTTGATAGTAATAGTCATCTGAGGTTTATTATTTTATTTTCATTTTTTCTTAACTTGGTGTTTTATCCTTGGGATGGTATACTTATTCCCTAACATTCCCTAACACGTGAGCTGGGGCAGTTCAGAGGGGCACTGTAGGCTACATACTCTGCTGGCCATGCTACACTTCTCATTGATTACAGAGGCAAATCATCTCTGCTCAAAATATAATAATACTGCTGGACTTATCTACAGACAGTTATTAATAAAAATTATATAAGAATAGTCTATTTTACGACTATTAAAAAATATCTTTGGATACTTCACTTCGTATTTGCTCAGATCTGTTAATATTTCTATCTCAGTTATTCTTCTGACTTGTTAGCTCTACTGTTATCTTATTTCTTACTATGGTGGGAAGCTCTTTTATTAATATAATTATCTCTATTTATTAAATATAAAGCTTTTTGTGTTAATTCTGTATTCTTCTTTTGTTGTTATCACAATCTGCTTCTTGTCATTGGTAGCATATATTTTATGATATTTTTGTTTGTTTCTTAGTTCTCATTAATTGTTCCACTAGTTCCATGTTCTAGCATTTTCTTCTAATTGTCTTTATTATACTCGACATTTATTTTATGATCATATTCATTTTATTGGTTTATTTATATTTATATTTCAACCAAAACAATTATTTCACTCTTGTTTCTTATTCAAATGAATTCTTTAATTATCATATATTTATGTGGTCATTGTTTCTCTTTGTACTGCGTAAAGTTTTTATTATTTTTATTTCAACACAGTTTATTCATTTAATTGTATCAGTGGTTCTTACTTCCTTTTCTTTCTCTTTAAAATTCTTTCATAAGTTGTTTGTCGTACGGTGATCTTACTTAGTTTTAGAATTTATGTAAAATTCTTTTTCTTTAACTTCAACATTGTCTTCATACTACTTGGTTGTAAGGTGTACTTACTATGTTTTTTGAATTTTATGGTTTAATTGAAATTCAAAATTCTTTTTCTTTTTAATTCCATAAAATGTTTTCATAAATATTTTGGTTGTAAGAGGTGCTTACGATATATTTAAATTTTGTTGATTTTTCAAAATTCTTTTCTTTTTATTTCATAATTAGTTCATAAATTATTGTTGGTAAGATGATCTTACTATGTTTTAAAATTTTGACGATTTCACCAATTCAAATTCCTTTTCTTTTTTCCATAATATGTTACATAAATCTTTTGTAAGGTGATCTTATGATTTTTTAAATTTGGTTGATATATGTCAATTTGAATTCTCGTTCCTTTATTTTCCTTAAATAGTTTTCATAAATAGTTGTTTGTAAGATGTGCTTACTATATGTTTAAATTTTGTTGATTTTATATAAATTCCAAATTCTTTTTCTTTTATTTACCATAAAGTCTTTTCATAAATGATTGTCAGTAAGTTGTGCTTACTATTTTTTAGAATTTAGTTATTTTTCTAAATTCCAAATTCTTTTCTTTAATTCCAAAATTATTTTCATAAATACTTGGTTGTAAGATGTGCTTACTATATTTTTGAATTTCATTGCTTATGCTATTGAGGCTAGTGTCGTCCTCCTCCAATAGTTCGTGTCGAATATTTTTCAAGTAATTGCAACCTATGATTGTTATATTATTTGTGTTAGTTGCTCTTTGCAACTCGTTTTGATACCCAGGAGATAGGAGCAGTAAAGGGTCATGATAATTTATCACTGCCTCCTCCCGTTTAAATTCTCGATTTCGTTATGGGTATTGTTCGTACTGATCGATGCATCAGTCGGGAGACCTTGAGTGGGTCCCTGCCGCTCTGTGCGATGATTCAATGGTTGTTCTTGGTTTGTTTGCCGTTCTGTATTGTCTAGACTGGTACTTCGTCTAGGCTGACTATACCTCGGATCGTCACGTTCTCGGCTTCTCCGCCTATCCTCATACTCATGGAAGCTGTTACGCCGCTGATGGTAGTATCTTCGTTGGCGATCGTCTTCAGCTCGTATGAAGTTTACCCTTGGTTGGGAAAACCTATTGTTACCATTGTTATGGTTTGGTGGATACCCTCGATTATGGTTATAATACCGTTCTGTGTTATTATGGTTGGGGTTTCTCTGACTATTAACATTGGAATTTTGGTAATACTGATTTCTATTACCTTGTAACCGTTATTAGTTCTATTGGTATTTTGGTTACCCGGAACGTTGTTATTATTATTATTATTGTTGTTGTTGTTGTTGTTGGTGTTATATTGGGGATTGGCACGGTTTCCTTGGTAGCCATTGCTGTTATTGTTATTTCTGTTGTTGGTGTACTGATGGTTCCTTGGTTCCGGCCGATCATTCCTCCTTCGGCTTTGTCTATAGTATTCTTCATTTTCATAGTTTTCCAGCAGTTCCGTCATAGCCTGTATTGTTTTTATTTGGCTGCCTCTCCTTGCTCGGACTACTTCTTCATCGTAATGGTACGATAATTTATTGATGAGGCATTCTTTTGGTATGGCTGGTTCTAAATGCTTCGCCATACATACCTTTCCGAGGAAGTATGCAGTCATCGAGTTACCCATTTGTGGTTTGTATCCACCAATTGTCCGTCATTTCACGGAATGATTCGTCCAATAGCTCCCGGCTGTTGATCCATCTGTTGCCCCTATGTTTGGCAATGTACTCCTCTATTCGGGCCAAGAACTCCATTGGCTTCCTTTTGTATTGGCGAAAGTTTAGCCATTGCCGATTCTCATTTATGGGGATATTTGTGAAGTTAGTTGGTCGGTTTCAGATTACTTCCATCTCTTCCTGGCTCTGCCGCACTTGACCGGTGACACTCGTCATCACTACTTCCATTCCATCGCATCTTGCCGTAACTTGGTTACGTACCTTACTTAATTCCTCCTGTGCTTCTTTTCGGTTCTCTTCCAGTTTTTTCTTATGGTGTTCTTCGATCTTGGTAATTTTGGTATTTACTACTTCCTTGACTTCCTGTACTTCCCATTCAGTCTGGCGACATCTTTCGTCAACTTCCCGGATTTGTTGGTTTATTATTATCGTTTCTTCTTCCAATTTTTTATTTATAGATTTCTTATTGTCGTTGATTTTCCTGCTCAATTCTTCCTTCGCCAACTCTATTCTCTCATCTACCTTGTTCATGTTTTCCTGGTTGACTTCTCTTAATTCTTCTCTTAGTAGTTGGTTATCCTCTCTCAATTCTTCCAACTTCTCCCCCACCTTCTCTTCCATTTTCTTGTTGTTTTCCCTTAATTCTTCCTTCAATTGTTGGTTGTCACTTTCCATCTTCTTGCTGATTTCCTCTATCTTCTCTTCCATCTTCTTACTATTTTCTTCAATCCTCTTATTAGTATTTTCTATTTTGTCAATCAATTCTTCCTTGGTTGATTTGAATTCTTCCTTGAAAGACTGGTTGTCCTCCTTCAAATCTTCCAACTTTTTATTTAAGGATTGGTTGTCTTCCTTCCTCTCTTTACTCAATTCTTCCTTTGTGGATTCTATGTTCTTCTTCGATTCCTTTCTGTTCTCCTTTATTTCTCTACTCAGTTCTTCCTTCGTGGATTTGAATTCTTGTAGGAACATTTCCATCATTTGGTCCAACTTTGTACCTTCTGTTGTTTGGGATCTCTCTAGCTATTTCTCCTGGAGATTGACCTCCCCTGTTTGCATTGGTACTTCAGGTTGTTCCTCTGGTGGTGCGGGTTGTTTATGTTCCGCTGGGGGTAATAACATTTCTACATCTTCCACGGGTGTTGCCTCCTTGTCCTCCATGTTAATTTTCTTTTCAGCCTCTGCCGCCCTTTTCTTTGAAGTCGCACGACGTTGCATGTTGTTTCTTTCTCCGACTGTATAACCGCTGCCAAGCTTGAATTAGTAATTGTGCAAGTTACAGTAGCCTTTCAATCACTAATTGAAGCCCCACGTTGGGCGCCAATTTGTAAACGATTCTTTTTTATATTTCGTTTGCAAAAAAAAAATTTTTGTGTTATTTAAAAATTCAAAAAAAAAATTTAAGTTTGTTTTAATGTTTAATAATTTAGTAAATAATTCTTGTAATGGTGTAGTGTTAAATTTTTAAATTCCTTTACGTTATTTTTGTCAATAATATTGCTTATGGTTTACTGGAATTAAATTCAGCGTTAACAGGATTGTCTCATTCACTGATCGATTAGCGATATTTCTTCTTTTTAATAAGTATTAATTCCGCTTGAGTAATGGCCGCCTTTCTTGTAATCCTGTTGTTCATTAAACTCTATTTATTAAGTATATAAATAAATTTTAAACCAAAATGTTGAATTACTATATTTTATTGACAATTGTTTAAAAAGATCAATTTAAAATCGTTTATCATATATTGCTCGACTCGTTCACAGGGCGATCGATTGTTGATACATATGTTATTTAATATAAATATTTTCAGGTTCTTTTAATGGTTATAGTTAATAGTCAGAGAAGGGGTAAGGCTAGAAAGTATAACATTCACAATAAAAAAGCTTAATAGTTAAAAATTATGAAGTTATGTGATAATATATAATGTTTATAAAGTGAAAAGTTTATACCAATGAAGAACTGTTGAATACTAATCGTCGTGTGCACTTTGCATGATAGGAGTCAAAATGGCCGCTTCGTAGCTGCTGCAGTAAAACGAGAATGGTGTCGCTGGAATTTTCTTTAAATAAAGCTGCCTTCTCACTGCTTCCTCGTCTCCGCAGTAGTGATTAATATTTCTGGGGTTATTGGAGTATCTCTCGTTCAATGTTCTGTTGTTCACTCGAAAAAAAATGTGTGTGATAATGTTAAGATACTGGTGTTGTAAAGTTCGTTTCAGTTATTTGGAAATTATTAGTGTTAGCGGTTCAAATTGTTAATTCACTAGTTTATGTTGTGTATTCACTTGATTCAATGTTTATAGTTGTTAATTTTCACTGAATTTATTGTTTAAAAGTGTTCTGTCAAAATTCTCAAAATTTATGGTAGTCTAGGTTCAACCTTTATACGCCATTAATGGTTCCGATATACGTTGTTATTTAGCGAGAGCTTAATCAACCGTATACTATGAATGTTAAATAAGAACTGTCTTACTTCCTTCGTTTTCTGAAATATCTTAGCCAATTTAATATTAGAAAAGTATTGTTTCAATTTTTAATCACTTCCGATACATGTAAAAAGAATACATTATATCACAGAATATATTTTGGCTATTAATTAATTTCATGAAATAATAAATACATAATCGGTTTCTTTAATTCCTTCTGCTTAATTTGATACCCAATAATCCATCTTTACAAAGTTTTTTATCAAAATTGCTATATTTCTTTCATTTTGGAAAAGTAGGCTCAACATTTTACTTCCTGTTCTTCCCCAAATATTAGCCATTTTAATATGTTATAATTATGACTATAATAAATCTCAGATTGACATAAATGTTTATCTTTCCTTAATTTCTTGCAATTTTATCAATTGATTATCCTTTTAAATATAATTCATGAATTTATGACTCCCCACTCTGAAATTTTTAGTTATTACATTTGCAAATTTTTCAGTAATTTTATATATCTTTTTACACTATCTTTTACAGTATAGTTTTAGTCATAGTATTTGGTGACGGATTCACCTTATATAAATTCCATCAGTTTACTTGGTTTATTTAACTTAATTAATCAATTATAATGTTGTTGGAATTTCCTATTTGGCCTAGATTTTCTGGTTTTACATATAATGTTTTTTGAATAATACTGTGTCTATACCCCTTCTGACTTTCTTAATTTAATACAATATTAATTAAAATCTCCTTAATTAATTAATAGAACATGTAGTATCGTATTCATACTCATAATACATAAACAATATTTGAAATTAACAATATGGTCTTCAAAGTCAGACATTTTAGTTTTAACGACTACTAGTAACACATACAGTAATAAACATTTTATAAAAAGAATATGGTATCCATACTTAGACATTTTAGTCTGGATTAACACTGTTAGACATACTAAACATTTTTATAATAATAACAAAATCTTATTCTATTCACCACATTGAATTATGGAGTTCATGGGCTTTAACATAAACATAAGCCATTTATTTTTATTTATTTCTTAAACTTATTTTGATTGCAGTCTTTCCTGTTACTATTTTGGTATTATATTTTTATCCCCTGTCATTTTATTTATTCACCACCTGCTCTCTTTATCCTTTACATTTTAAAGAAGGTTTTTTGATAAAAAGTGGCATCTTCTTAGAAACATTAGTAATGTTTTCATAAGAACATTTCATAACCTTTTATTTCTGTAGTCATAGAAAACATTAAAGTTGTTTTATGGTACACATGTACTTAATTGAAGTATTAGTCACACTTCTACTTGAAGTTTATTTAATATACTGAAATAACTTGCACTGGTTCACTTATATTTTTGGATCTCTCTAATTGAGTTTTACAATATTCCAAGACCAAAATCTTAGTTATAAGGGATTATGAAGATTTGTTTATTCCATTACACAATAACTTTAGTGGGTGCACTTCTACTTACAACACTAAACACTTTTGTTTACAACTATTTTACATTAATATCAGGTTTTGGGTGTTATACTTTCTTTGGTGACATTTAATCTCTTTCGGGGTTTGTTATATTCTTTTTAATAGGTCTTCCTTGGGTATATCTCATAGTCCTCCCATCCTACAATTTTGTTTCTTCAAAAATCTTCTTTCTTGGTTTCTCCAAGGTAATATTGTTTTATCATGTCCGTTGGTTTGTTAGGGGTATCTTCCCTACCTACTCCTATCCTACCTGGGTATTATCCTTATTTTATTTTAGTTTTTTGGGATTTATTTTTCTTTATATATTTTTGTTGCATTGTGGTTCTTTATTTTTACTTTTTCCATTTATGGTGGTATCTTATTTTGATATTTATTTATTTTTCATTTGAATTTTTCTTGCTATTTAATGTAATTGATATTTAATTATGATCATATTGTAATCTTTATTAAGTGGATTATCTGTCATGCTACAATATATATATATTGTAACTTGTCTTTCTTTTAAAACATTCTTCGTGTTCAATAAATTTATTAATGTTTGTTACAAAAAAATATTTTTATAACAAAAATTTCAATTTTTGTTTGTTTAATTAACACTGGAGTGTTAATTAATAGTGTCTGTGATGTTTTTTCTTAGTGTGGTGTGATCGATAATGTTGGGTTATACGACAACGGTTTTCTCACCTTGCTAGTTGACCAAATATTATTATCGGCTATTAGTTTTGCATACTTATTGTGTTCCTTTATGTGTTTCTTCTTTTGTTTCTTATTATTGGTTTTCTGTCTTCTTAAATCTTCATTGTTATTATTATTTTTATTAATTCTGAATTTTATTTTTTATAACCTTGCACACTCAGATTTGATTCTTTAGTAAAATTTCATTCTGCCATACATAGGGCTGACCCGTTCTTCTTTCGTGCTAACAATACACTGTAAACGTTTTCTTTCGAATTTGAATAGTTTGGCCAATTTTTTCTAATTTCTGATTGGCTAATTTGACTGAATTTTGGGGTCACATGACCTGATACTTCTTACAATACATGATTTTTTACACCCTAGTACATATTACTCTCTATTCGTTAAATAGTTTATCTTAATTTAATTTACAGCATGTTATTCTTTGTTTTATTACAATTAAAATGATACCAAATATGGCCTGTGTGTGTGTGTCATAATAAATGTTCTGTGTTTTTACAAAATTATGCTGTATATGCCATTTGGGTCTTTTGAAAATCACAAAATCATATTATACTTTTGGAATTGGTCATTACCTTTGATTTAGTAGGAAAAACAATCTAAAAGTGGCAATTTTATGGTTTACCTATATTAATTCCTAGTGTTTTACACTTTTGGTTAATTTTTTTTTTTTTATAAGTTAATTTCTATGTTTAGGTGATTCGTTGCTTGTCTATGTTTTGTTGTTTGTGTATTGCTTATGATTATATTATTTGTTTTTTAGTTAATTTAAAAAATCTTACAATTAAATACAAAATTCCTCTGAAAATTACAAATTACTCTCCTCCTTCAACATTAACATTTTTTAACAAATCATTTAGTCCAATCCCATGCTTCCATGGCTAACATTTTTTAACAAATTTTTCTAACATCAACATAGATTTTATAACATAGTTAAACATATAACATAACATAAGAACTGGTTATTAATATTAAAATTAATTCTGTCATATCATCTGATTTCCTTCACTTTTTTTTTGTAGTTTACACTGGTATCACTTTTCCTTATTTAATTTAGTTCACAATACTATTTCCTTATAAGGTAATTTACATAAAGTTTTCTTATTAACTAATGGATTGTACTTCTTAGTTATGTAGGTTTCTTTATTTCTTTTAACTTTTTAAGTTTTTTATTATTATTATCATCTTTTTTCCGATTGGGTTTGTCTTAAGTTTACTCCAATGGGCTCTCTGTTTCTGTCACGTTACAGATTACCTCCCCACCAAAACATGATTATTTTTATTAAAAGGAGTTTATTGAAAATAATCTGTTAAAATTAGTTTGCAATGTTCATTCATAAAATTTTTTAATTTCGCTCTTATTATAAGTTCCTTTTATCTTACTGTTGTTTTTGTAACCAATAACATAGGTGTTGTGTCCATTGTCTTTCTTTATTACGAAGGGTCCTACCTACAGCAGAAGTAGCTTTTTTGCTATCCCCTCGGTACTACTCGGTTGTTGTCGGTTCTTTATCAGTATCTTTTCACCGTTTCTGTATATCATGTTGGGAATTCCCTTCTTCTCTTGTTTCTTCCTTCTCATATTTGCTTGGTGATGCACCCTGTTAAATACCTTCTGTAGATTTATTTCTTCTGGTGGTTGTTCTGGAAATGTTATTAATTCAGTTATTTCTCTTGGTGGTGGTTTCATATGTATTAGCTGGTACGGTCAGATGCCTAATGTATCATGGTAACACAAAGTTAGAAATTCTTCAGTATCTTTCACATATTCGCTCCACCTTCTGTGGTCGTTATGGCAGTAAGTTCGTAGGATCCGTCCTACCTCTTGCAGTACTCTTTCTGCTGGATTGCTGCTGGGATGATAGATGGAGGTCTTTATTCCTCTGCTTGCCATCTCCTCACGCCATCTTCTCCCTCTGAACTGGGTTCCGTGGTCCGTTATTATTGATTCCGGTTTCCTTATCTCTACTATGTATCGGTTTATTATCAAGTTTATTATTACCCTGGTGGATGCTGTGCTTATTTGATATAGCTTGGTGTATTTTGTGAAGTGATACCAAATAATAACTATGCACTTATGACGTTGTCTTCCTCCACTCCATGGAAAAGGTCTGCAAATATCTAAAAATGCTTTTTCTAATTTTCGTTCCGATGTTATTGTGATCGGTGCACCCTCCTTCTTTTCATTGTTTACTTTTACCTTTTGACATAGTTCACACTTCCTTAGCGTTGATCTCACCTTTTTATTCATTCCTTTTATATAGGTGTGTTCCTCTAATGCTTTAGTTACTTTAGTTGGTCCCATATGTCCATATAGTCTATGGTAAGTTGATATTATTTGCGTTTCAATATTTTTAGGTATGTACACCTTCCATCTGTTGTCCTCGGTATTTGGTTTGGTAAACATTATTTCATTTAATATCTGGTAATAGGGTAACAATTTCATGTCATTGTTTTGAATTCGTTTTTTAATGTGATCTAATTTATTATCTTTCATTTGCTCGTCCTTTATTTGTTTCAACAGGTTGGCTAATTCTTCCCTTTCCACATACATATGATATATCTTCCCAATATCTTCTTTATCTACCTCAAAAGTGCCCTTATCCAGATTGATTCATGATAAGGCATCGGCCACAGTGTTTCGTTTACCCGGGACATACTCCCATGTGATATGGTATTCTTGGAGCGCCAATATCCACCGTGTGATCCTGCCATAATGCAATTTACACCTTTCCAAGAATGATATCGACTTATGATCTGATCGTATCATGGTTGGTGTCGGGATTAATTATAGGCTCTGATAGACACTGGTTCTTTAGAAAGCTAGAATTGGTTGTTAACCCCAACTGAACTTGGTCGATTGCTGGAATTGTTGTGGGAGTTGTAAATTTCCTCCCAGCAATTGCCATTTACACTGATGAAATACAAATTACTTACAATACCTGTGATTTGATGGGAAGGACTCATGTAGGTTGTAAGACCGCATGTAGCGGAAGCTGCTTGTTGTGGTAGTTGATGTAGTGGAAACTGCGGTGTTGATGAACAGTTCGCACATACGCGATTTTTCGAACTTTTGCGTGAGTTTTATACCGTTTACCGTATTTGCGGAAAACGTTATATACGAAAAAGAGGCAGGCCTGCGAAGGCGACGCGAACACGTGTGTTACTAAAGCGAACAACAGAACAGAGTTCAGCGCACGCGCGAGAGATCGATTTGTGGTTGGTCTTGTATAAAACGACACGCACTCGCGCACTATTTGAACTTACCAAATCGTGCGTGAAATTAAAGTTACGAGGAAAGACAAACACAGGATACTTACACAATGAAAATTAATTACAACTGAAAATTAGCTAAACACTACATCTAACACACCGCCCGCCAAAAACCTATGGTTTTTCAAATAGTGACGGGGGTGACCACGTGCATTTACAAAACTGGAAAGGGTGCAACCTTATTGACGGGTCGCACTACGGTACCATTTGCGGTACGTATGGTCAAAACTCGGGTAACGGAATCAGGAGCGGGATGAAGGGAGAGGATTCGTCCGACAGGCCAGTGCAGTGGTGCTGACTCTCCGTCTTGTAATAGTACAAGTTGCCCTTCATGGAGTGACGCCGAGTTCTTGTTCCACTTGGAGCGTTGAAGTTGAGTGTGAAGATAGCTCTTACTCCACCGTTTCCAAAACGTTTGAACTATTTGACGTAGATGAGTCCATCGCTGACGTGGATGGGCGACATTATCTTGAGGCTCTTCTGGAGCTGATAACAAGGATCTTCCAACGGGGAAATGTCCAGGGGTAAGAAAATCAAGTTCCTCAGATGGATCTGGTGACATGTCGCATAGAGGACGACTGTTCAATATCGCTTCAATGCGAGTGAATATGGTACAATATTCTTCAAATGTAAATATTACATCACCAAGAGTGCGGTACGAATGACCTTTCGCGGATTTGACGGCGGCTTCCCAAATTCCACCGAAATTCGGCGCATACGTCGGATTGAAGTGCCATTGAATTTTGCGTTTCGCTAATTGAGCGGCTATTTCATCGGTATGAGTTTCCAACATAGAACATAGATCACGAAGGTGGCGGGAGGCGCCGACAAAGTTACGACCATTGTCAGAATAAAGATCTGAAGGAAGTCCACGACGAGCGATGAAACGATCCAGCGTGGCGAGGAAAGCCTCAGTAGTCAAATCTGAGACAACTTCTAGGTGTACTGCATGGGTAACCATACACACAAATACGCAAAGATAGCTTTTGTAGGTGCGTGGTTTTCGAAGGCGAGAGTCTTTAGTTGAGAACGGACCAGCATAATCAATGCCGGTGGACAAGAATGCAGGTTGTGGTGTTACTCGAGACATAGGCAACGAAGCCATGATAGGTTGCGAGGGCCTTGCAGACATTTTAAAGCACTTGACACATTTACGCAGCCGAGCTCTCAAGGTGGAACGAAGGCAAGGAATCCAAAAGGTTTGGTTGATCAATCCTTGAGTAGTACGTGGTCCAGAATGCAAACCTAAAGTATGAAAGTGATCAATGGCGAGATCAGTTAGATGTGATTTCTTTGGCAGAAGCATAGGAAACTTGGATCTGTCCGGCAACACGGAGTGACATAGTCTACCACCAGCACGAAGGATATCATCGTTGGAGATAAACGGAGACAGCGAACGTAACGTGTCAGGAATCTTTCCCTTCTTCATACAGGCAATCTCTTGATCAAAATAGTCTTGTTGCGTTAGACGTACTACGGTGAGTTCAGCGACTTTGAGTTCTTTGACAGACAAAACAGTAGATTTTGAC
This sequence comes from Magicicada septendecula, assembly GCA_034769895.1. NCBI lineage: Eukaryota > Metazoa > Arthropoda > Insecta > Hemiptera > Cicadidae > Magicicada > Magicicada septendecula. The sequence goes on from CM068375.1 coordinate 136,182,258, forward strand.
GCCATATGCTTACGAGAGTGATTTACGAACCGATGAATGTAAGAAAATATACGTATGAGTTTTTGAAAACTCGACATTCTTTGGTAGAAGTCAGTGAATCTTTCTGGAGAAGTGACAACAAGAGTTGTGGCCGGAACAGGTTTCAATTCAGGAATCTCCAAGTGGACCTTTCTACTGTAGACAAGCAGAGGCCAAGACTTAGATGACACGTGAAATTGCGGTGGTCCCTTCCACCACAGTCCTGAGTTTTGAAGCGTGGCAGCAGTGCATCCACGGGAACCCACATCAGCTGGATTACTGTGCGTAGGAATGTGAGCCCAACATTTAAGTGTGGTGAGTTCCAGGATGGTCACCACTCGATTAGCAACATATGTTTTGAGTTTGTAAGATGGCGTATTAAGCCAATCCAATACAGTACTAGCATCAGTGTACAGTCGAATTTCCTGTATAGGAAGAGTGGATAGGACCTGTTGAGTTGATGCTATCAATCGTGACAATAGCACTGCGGCATTGAGCTCTAGTCGAGTGATGGAGACAGTTTTTAGCGGGGCGACACGACTTTTGGCTACAAGTAGTTGCATGTTGACTCGGTTGTCATTACTTTCTGAATGCAGATAAACGGCGGCGGCAAAGCCATGCTGTGACGCATCACAAAAACCGATGAGACGATAATGAGCGTTGTCAATAGTGGCGCGACGTGGAAATGATATTTCACTTACAGCTGATAATCCAACAACGAATTTTTTCCAATCCTCTTCGGATTCAGAGCATAACGGGTCATCCCAATCCAATGAAGCAGTCCAAAGACGTTGCATGAAACATTTGGCCCAAAAAACGACAGGCGAAAGCCAACCCAGAGGATCGAAAAATTGGGAGATGTAGGACAAGATACTGCGTTTGGTGATTTTCCCTTTGAACGGAATATAGTTATACGAAAAGGTATCAGAAGATGGACACCAACGAATACCAAGAATTTTTACTGTTTGGTTTTCATCAGAAAAAATGAAAGGATTTTCCAGGTGTTCTGGAGGAAATTGGGCTATCAGTGCTGGGTTGTTTGACGTCCACTTTCTTAGCTCAAATCCAGAAAGTGACAACATTGAATTCAGCTCCTTTATGAGATGAACAGCTTCCTTAAAGGTGTCAGTACCGGTGACTAGGTCGTCTACAAAGGTATGATGTTCGAGTGCATACGCGGCGCGTGGGAAAGATGAGCCTTCATCTGAAATCAGTAGTTTTAAAGAACGTTGAGCTAAATACGCTGACGGCTTTAGTCTATATGTTACAGTGGCTAACTCATATTCTCGGAGAGGTTGAGATGAATCGCTACGCCAAAAGATATGTTGGAGATGTCGATCTTCCGGACGAAGTATAATTTGACGATACATCTGACGACAGTCTGCGGTGATGACAAATTTGTGAGTACTGAATGATATTAATATGTGTTGAAGGTCACTTTGAAGCTTGGGACCTGCAAGAAGACGTTCGTTGAGTGACACACCAGTGTGATCTGGAGAACTGGCATTAAACACGACCCGGATTTTTGCGTGGGGATCGTGCCTTTTGAATATACAATGGTTTGGAATTATATACGAAGACGGAGTGTGCGCAACAGACATGTGGCTAAGGTCCAAGTATTCCTGCATGAAATTGTTATACTTGTCCTGCACTTCGGGGTTTTTTGAAAGGCGATGTTCCAAGTTAAGAAAGGAACCAACAGCGGCTGGACGATTCGATCCAATTTCAGTAGCTTCAGGAGCAACTGGCAGTGAAACCATGTATCGCCCGCCCTGTACTCTCGTCGTGGTTTGAACAAACAAGTCTTCACAATATTGGTCTTGAGGAGATATAGATTTGGGTGTTTCGACTTCCTCTATTTCCTCTATATTGGAGATCAACCCTATCGTTCAGAGTTGAGAACAAGGTGGTGGACGTCGCTTGACGTGATGAGAATGATTGGCGATTGACTACAGTGCCGACTAGGACATATCCGAACATGGTAGATATAGCAGAAGGATTGCCTTTGATTACGGAGCGTGGGCCGTCTGACAGGCAATATGGATACACGTCGCTTCCAATGAGTAGGTCGACCTTGGCAGGGCGATAAAAATCAGGGTCAGCAAGTTGCAGGCCTGAGAATTGGGCAGCTACATCCTTGTGGAGATTAATGGAAGGCAATTCACTAGTGATGCGATCCATGACTACAGACTGTACATGAATTGGTCGTTGACGAGCGTCTCGAGACCGAAGACTGAGATCTACGGTGAAAGTAGCCTTGTTCACTTGAGAATTTATACCAGTGAGTGTGAAGTCAACAGGGCATTGTTTAAGAGCAAGACGTGCAGCGCAGTCTGCGGTGATTATACTGCGTTGACTGCCAGAATCGAGAACAGCTCGAATTTCCTGGCACTGACCATATGCATCCTTTACTAATACTTTTGCTGTGCCGAGTAACACAATCTTCGAAACAGTATCGACGGTTGAGGCGTGACAAGAGAAAGTTGCATTATGACTGTTTGCACAGCTTGATGGTGATAAAACAGGTCCGAGTGCGCCCGTTTGCACACTACTCCCAAAACCGTTTAAGTTGGTGAGTTATGCGTAAACACAGAGGGGATTCGGAGTCATAGGTGACGTACTGGGAATGTCGCAATAGTTTTTAGCCAACAAAACAAGGGAAAAAAAAAAGTTATGAAATGTACCTTATGAAATAACAGCTACTTGACACTAATAACAATTACCGTACACTGTTTACATGGAGACATACGAGAGTAGTTGCACAACATAACCACCGTTACTGTAACCGACGAAATGAGCGGTAGTAACAGTTCGCCCGACCACGTTTCACAAGTTTTTATGATTTCACAAAAACGACACTGCGAATTTGAACCATCCACTATTTGAACAATCCGGCGCGGAGGACCATTTGTCGGGATTAATTATAGGCTCTGATAAACACTGGTTCTTTAGAAAGCTAGAATTGGTTGTTAACCCCAACTGAACTTGGTCGATTGCTGGAATTGTTGTGGGAGTTGTAAATTTCCTCCCAGCAATTGCCATTTACACTGATGAAATACAAATTACTTACAATACCTGTGATTTGATGGGAAGCACTCATGTAGGTTGTAAGACCGCATGTAGCGGAAGCTGCTTGTTGTGGTAGTTGATGTAGTGGAAACTGCGGTGTTGATGAACAGTTCGCACATACGCGATTTTTCGAACTTTTGCGTGAGTTTTATACCGTTTACCGTATTTGCAGAAAATGTTACATACGAAAAAGAGGCAGGCCTGCGAAGGCGACGCGAACACGTGTGTTACTAAAGCGAACAACAGAACAGAGTTCAGCGCACGCGCGAGAGATCGATTTGTGGTTGGTCTTGCATAAAACGACACGCACTCGCGCACTATTTGAACTTACCAAATCGTGCGTGAAATTAAAGTTACGAGGAAAGACAAACACAGGATACTTACACAATGAAAATTAATTACAACTGAAAATTAGCTAAACACTACATCTAACAGTTGGGAAACCTAGGATGTAAGTATGGAACTTATTACATGCAAATACTACACTTAACAATTCTTTCTCCATCACTGTGTAGTTGCGTTCACTGCAGGTTAATGTTCTGCTTGCAAAATTCAATACTAGATGGTTTCCCACATGGTCCTCTTGGTAAAGCTCTGCCCCCAGACTCACATCGCTTGCATCGCAGTTAATATAAAATCTTCTATTGAAGTCAGGGTGGTGAGGCATAATTTTATCCAGAAATTTGTTTTTGATTATTTTAAAGGTCTCATCATCCTCCTTACTCCATTGGCATTTATGTTTTGTTGACAATAGTGCTAGAATCTTGCTGTTAGATTTGAATAATTGTTCTGAAATTTCTGTAGTAATTGCAGACTCCCAAGAATGATTGGAGCTGCCTGAGGTTTTTTGGTGTTGGGAATTTCTGTATTGCAACTACCTTCTCTGGTGACGTCGTGATTCCGTCCTCCGTTAATATAAATCCCAGGAATTGCAGTTCATTTGTAATTAGTTTGGATTTGTCCAATTTCAGTGTAATGTTGTTTTTTATCAATCTATTCAATACTAATTCTACTCGTTCGCAATGTTCCTCCCATGTTGTGGATGTAATTAATAGGTCGTCTACATAGACTGTGGTGAATTCAAGTGCTTCTCTACCCAGGATTTGTTCCATACACTTTACAAATATCGCCACGGAGTTTACCAAGCCGAAAGGAAATCTTTTAAACTGATAGTTTCTGCCTTCGAATATGAATGCTACGTATTGTCTACTATTAGGATGCGCCAGTAACCACATACAGCATCCCATGTACTCATATACTTGCAGCCTTTGAATCTCTTCATTATTTCCTCTATTTCACCAAGTGAAGTTCGATCATTTATAATATTTTTATTTATTTCCCTGGCATCAAGGCACAGGCGTACCGCCCCATTCTTCTTCTGTACTGCTACTATTGGGCTCGTGTAAGGAGATGAGCTGTATTCTATGATGTCTTGCTCCAACATTCGCAATATCTCCTTCTTGACTGCAGGTCTCAAGGATTGTGTTATCGGGTACAATTTCTTATTGAAGTTAATAGGTGAGTGGAATTTTAGTTCGCATACGAAATTTCTTGCCTTCCCTGGCAAATTGGAAAATACACTTCTGTTCTTCTGGTATATTCTGGTGAGCTGTTTCTTTTGTCCTTCTGTGATTTCCTTCATTTTAGTGGTAGTAAATATGTCGATTTCTGCTAGTTTTCGGTTCCATTCGTCATCTTCTAGTTTGGGTGATTTTCTACCTGGTGTTTTAAAACTCTCCCTCTCCTCATTAAATAGAGTGAATGTTTGTTGACTGTGAGTGGCACATTTCCGGCCCTTTATCTCACTCGACCATTCCCCTTTTTCATGGTACAATGTTATTTTTCCTTTGCACATTTTGATGACTGCTGAGTGTTGTCATAATATGTCACACCCCATCATCGCCTTAAATGGTAGTCCTTGTGCTACCATAAACACCATTATTGTCAGTTGGCCCTGACTGGACACTTCTAGCATGGCTTGTTGCCTGACAGTTTTATTTAATCTTCCTGTTGCTCCCACTATCACCATATTACTTACTGGAAGTGTTGATATTTTTTCTTTACTCTATTCCTTAATTCTGTTGAATTCCACTACATCTATAAGAGACACATTAGCCCCTGTATCTACCATTATCTCTGATGGTACTCCCTGCAAATCAGCTTGTATAAATACTATTTCGTTGTTTTCCTTGTTTGTGGTTGTATCTCCATCTCTAATAGTTCTTGGCGTATATTTTTCAAGTAATTTTGTCTTTTTATTATTTTAATTTGGTTGGTTTCATGATTATTGGTCATCTGCCCGTTTACCCTCTGCAGTGATGGGCTAATTGTAGTTCTCACTGCAGACTCAAGTTTCCCACCATTTCCTTTGGTTGAGTGCTTGCTGCAGTTCCTTCATTACTTCTGTTGTCTGTTCGGAATTCCCTTCCTACTTCCTGATTTCTTGCGTGGTCTTCGTTACTTCTGCTTCGGTGTGGGTATCTCCTTTCTTTGTTATTTCTATTATTATAGTATCTAGAATTTCGCCCATTATCGAAGCTTCTCCTCCTCGTCCTATTTTGATTGTGATTGTTATTATTTTGATAGTTACTATTATTATTCCGGTTCTGACCTCGATTATTATTATTATTTGAGTTATTATTATTATGGTAATTGCCATTATTATTGTCACCGCTGCACACATAATTCACCCATTGGCGCTGGTCTCTGTTTTGGTCCCCTCTGTCTGTGTTTGGCCTCTCGTATTGTCTTCTAGAGCGACGGTAATACCCTTCCTGTTCATAGTTTCCTAACAGTGCCTCCATAGCCCCTATTGTTTTTATCTGTCCATTCAGTCTGGCTTGACTAATTCCATCTTCGAAATGGTATGCTAATTTTGTTATTAGGCATTCTTCGGGGATCCTCGGTTCTAGGTTCGGGCTACACACACCTTCCTCAGGAAGTATGCAGTTGGTGGCTGACCCCAGTTTGCCTTATATTTTCCGTTACATAAGTTGTCCCTGACTATGTTTTGGACCGACTCCAACCAGTATTTTTCCCTAAATATTTGTTTGAAACTGTTGTAGTCATTTACCTCATTTCTGATGGCTGACCACCAGTTGTCATTTGTCCCTTTGAATCCTTCATCCAGGAAATTTTTGATGTTGCTCCACCTGTTTTCTCTTGTTCTGTTGAGCCATTCTGTTACCCTTTCCAGGAATTCTATCGGGTTTTTTCTGCAATCTTAGAAGTAGGTAGTCTCTCTGTGGTCCGATATTAAATTTTGGTGGCGATATACTGGCCTACTCTGGAGGATTCCCAGTTCTTCTTGGATGTTGCCTACTTGTCCCTTTACTTGGCCTAATTCACCCTTGATGCCTTCGACTTTGTTGGATACTGTTTCATTTATCTTGTCTATTTCCTTTTTGTTTTCTTTCTGTACTTCGTCCATTTTAATTCTATTGTTATTCTCCATGTTACTTACTTGAGTAGTTATATTTTCCCTGAACACTAGGAGTTCCTCATCTGTTTTATCGACCCTTTGACTAATTGTTTCGTTTAGATTTTTTATTTTCTTGTCAGTGAATTCATTGGTCCTGTCTATTCTTTCATTTACTGTATACTTAAATTTATATTATGCATCCTTTCATTTAATTCCCTCAATTCTCCCTTAGTACTTTCATTGGTACTGTCTATCTTTTCATTGATTTTCTCAATTTTATTTTCCAAATTCTCATTCATTTGTCTATTATCTTCCTTGATCTGTCTTAAACTCTTTATCACCTGCTGGTTGTTCCATTTCAGTGTCCACAGCTGCTTCTGTTTCGTGTTCCCGCTTATCTTTGTCTGCTTTGGGGGTCCTCTGTCCTCCTTTTTGAGGTGGCTCTTCGCTGCATTTCTGTACTTGTAATAGTTGCCTGCCAAAATTAGGAATTTATTTTTGTTTCTTTGGATTGTAGTCCAATCTTCTTCCTAATTCAAGCCTCACTAGTTGGACGCCATTTGTAACTTGTCTTTCTTTATCAGTATTCTTCATGTTCAATAAATTTATTAATGTTTGTTACAAAAAAAAAATAGTTTTATAAAAAAAATTTCATTTTCTTTTTCCTTTTTGAAAGTATATTTAATTTCTTTAATTCAATTAGATTATTCGTTTAATTTTGGTTTCCCAATTAATTAATGCACTGTTTTTCAAAACTTAAGAATTCGTTGAAGTCTAGACGATCCCTGTCAAATGCGGTAAAATTCTAATTTGAATAATTATTAAGTAATTGTAACCCCTCCTTTGACCAGGGTTACAACACTGGGAACCCAAAGTGGGCTGCCATAAGTGAAACACTTGACGCATGATAAGAATAAATAATTATTTATTCAGACAACCCCATTTATAACAATGAATCGAGAGCAACTAGGGCTCCTGACTTTACAAAAAAATTTTTTTTTATTAAACAACAATTAATAATAATTCATTTTTTTTTTAGTTTTGCCTCTTTTTAATTAATAATACATTAGCATAGACAGACATGTAATTACAGAATTACAATAACAACAGAAGTGAATTACTGTCTCTTTTAAGAGCTTTCATTACTTTAACAGGTGCACTTGGTTATTAAAAACTTCTCTTTTTTTTATTCAACTTAAAATTCTATACTTGACACTAAGTGTACCATTTACATTCGATATACAACTGTTACTTATGTCTTACTCTACTCTTTAGTGAAGGTCCACGTTACCCCGCTGCGTGCGCCACTACACGTGCAGGTCTCAACACATTCAAGTCACAGTACTTAGTTAATTAATATCAGTTCTATTTCATAAATTTATTGATGCACTAGCATTTGCAGGGTACCACTCCATTTGTATCCAAACTTAGGCCCCCCCCAAAATGTATTATTGGTTTTATGTCACCTGAGAGTTGACCGATAGTCGGGTTTCCCACGATGAAGCCACACGTCGAGAAATGTCCCCAAGTGGTAGAATATACTGTGTGTGACTACCTGGTGCAACGACAGAACGGTGCCAAAACCACAGTTTTCGGAACACGCACCGTTTACTGGACTCGACTTCAACCAAGTAGCTTCCTCGTGTTAGCCACCCATACACTTGCAGCCTGCACATTGAGATTCATTTAAACACCCGTGACATGTACAACAATATAACAGGATATACCTTTTTGTCTAATGAGTGAGGATGATAGATTATGCATTTTGTTATGACCATAAATTTTGTACAGAAAATTACTATCGAAAGGTTATTAGTTACTGAATTGAATATTAATCTTTTTTAAAATATGTATCATTGCTCTAAATAATATTATTATTACTGGCAAAGCATGGACCTCTTACATACTGTTTTACGGAACGTCTACAAACTGTACATAATCACATTTTCATGATAATCGTTAATCGATTGTACCTAATAACTACCACTTCACATAATAACTGAATGATTTCTGACTTCTGAGTTAATTAATCAAATGTTCAGGTTTCCTTACCTCGTAAGGCAGTACAAATTTCATAGATGTGATGGCAACAGTCAGGAGGCCTCGGTCTCTCGCTACTTACTGAGTACCCCTACAACACCGGCGGTAGGCAGTCCCCAGACATGTCACTACAGAACCATGTGAGATAATGCTTATTCGACTTCACATCGAAGTCACGCGGATCACCCCACACACACACACACACACACAAATATTAACCGAGCCTCTCGCTGTGAGGCACACATGTTTAGATAGGATAGGGGGGGAGATGAAATGTAACAAACCGTTACATAATGTTGCGTTCGATTGTGGAATCGATTCACCCAATGGTAGACTAACTGTGAGTCACCTTCTTCAATAAGTTATTTCAATTCTTACTATGTCTTCTTCCTGTTATTAAATGCTGAAATTCATTAAATTATATTTATCTAATAAATAAAACTCTTTTGCTGCATTAACTCTTGGGTTTTTATTTAATTATTTGTTTTTAAATTTTAAATGTTACTTACTACGTCGACTCTGTCTCTAGGGTCGAGAATTACAATCGTTAGTTGTGTTGAAATTGTTTACAACACTTATATTAATTCTTAGGTTCTTTGAAGTATTAAAAAAGTCAGAAATGCCGCAGCGAAGTACAATACTTACAAATTAATCTTAATTTCTATCAAAATTTACATGAGAAACTGAATTTTGTTTAAGTAATATTGTATAAATAATGTCTACTTAGTTACCGAACCACACTAGCACCGCGTGGGTTGGTTTGACATGAAAGTGTCACTTCTAAAAGTATTTCATCATGGCCGCTATCAAGATGTTCATTATTGTATTAAAGTTCATACACCAATTTCCTTTAATATGAATGGAATTATATAAAGTTTTTTACTGAAATAATAGTTATTTGTTCGTTTTCTTTCACTGGAGTGTTAATTAATAGTGTCTGTGATGTTTTTTCTTAGTGTGGTGTGATCGATAATGTTGGGTTATATGACAACGGTTTTCTCACCTTGCTAGTTGACCAAATATTATTATCGGCTATTAGTTTTGCATACTTATTGTGTTACTTTATGTGTTTCTTCTTTTGTTTCTTATTATTGGTTTTCTGTCTTCTTAAATCTTCATTATTATTATTGTTTTTATTAATTCTGAATTTTATTTTTTATAACCTTGCACACTCAGATTTGATTCTTTAGTAAAATTTCATTCTGCCATACATAGGGCTGACCCGTTCTTCTTTCGTGCTAACAATACACTGTAAACTTTCGTGCTAACAGTACACTGTAAACGTTTTCTTTCGAATTTGAATAGTTTGGCCAATTTTTTCTAATTTCAGATTGGCTAATTTGACTGAATTTTGGGGTCACATGACCTGATACTTCTTACAATACATGATTTTTTACACCCTAGTACATATTACTCTCTATTCGTTAAATAGTTTATCTTAATTTAATTTACAGCATGTTATTCTTGTAGCTTCCTCGTGTTAGCCACCCATACACAGTGGCGGCTCGTGAGTAATGAAATGGGAGGGGCACACAGTGGGCAGGATCTAAGGTGGGGCCACCATTCGCGGTAATTAGTACTTAGGTAAAAAAATATAGAATGTCTTACCTGGTATTTCACTTTTTGTATAACAATTCCGTTCTCCTATTTTTATATGTAGCGAATTCCTCTATCACTTGTTTGTTGAAATCTTGAATTCCATGAATCATTTGTTTTCTGTGGCTAGCATGGCCAATGCATTCAGTCTATCAGTGCCCATGGAATTTCTTAAAAATGTTTTTATTCTTTTCAGTGTAGAAAAGCAAATTTCACTTTCAACAGTTGTCATCGGTATGGTAACAATTATCTTTAAAATAGTCACACATTCTGAGAAGGTACGAAACATGTTATTATCAAGGAAAAACTGTAATAACGGTGTTGCACCAGAAGCAATACGTAAATCTTCACGACTTTATAACACTTCTAGTTCGGTTCTCAGTTTCGGGCCATTTATTGTGGGATAAAATTTAATCATTTTCCGGAAACTCAACACAGTAATGTGGGAACTTTTCAACTAAAAACAATTTGGAAACACATAAATGATCTGAAAATTGAAATCTTTCATTAATATTGTTCACAATCATATCACATACTTCCAAAGCGGCCACACGGTTGCTCCTATTACTTAATTATTCAACACACTGTCTCTTAGTCATAGGCTTACTTACAGACACTTCACTGTCTTCATAGGTCTTACGAATATTAACCACTGCACTTGCAAAATTTTTAACAAATGCTCTCATTTTTATTGCATCAATGTTTCTTTGTTGAATGCAATCAAAGAAAATCGCCACATGAGGCATAATTTTATGGAAAAAAGTCAACCAGAAAATGAACTGAGAATCCCTCAAAGTTCGTACAAATCCTGCAGCCTGGCTAGAAGCACTTTTGTCAGAAATCTTTATGTGCCTAATGTGTTCAAAACATTTTATTAGATTATCTTTATGTTCAAACACAGTATTAACAGCCCTGTGTTGAAAGTACCATCTTGTAGGAGGCACAGACCCAATTTTTTTTTACAATTTCTACTAAATAATCCATCCTCTTTGAAGATCTTGAAAAAAATGGTCCTATTCCTTGCAGATCTTGAAAAAATATTCTACTCTGGGAGGAAGAATATGTTGAGTTTTGAAGAATCAGATTCCCTTGATGGGCATACAATTAAAAAAATTTGCATTTGGATACTTCTCTTTAACCAAACACTGGACCCCTCCTTTCTGATCACTCATAACAGATGCACCATCGTAAGTCTGACAAATTAGTTTTCCGGGGACTTGTCTATTCCTATTTCTTCCAACTGTCCTAAAATTGTCAAGGCTAAACTTCGAGCACTTTTATCAAAAAGGACTTCAAGAAAACCCCAAAACGTTTCAATTATTCTCCCTTCAACGAGATTGTAACGAGCAGAAAATTTTAAAATTTTTTAAATTTTCACCTCGGCAGAGTACGTTCACACGAGGCAGTGTCAACGACTTATGGTGGAGCAATAAATAAGGAGTAATGAGAAGGTGTCAGTGAAGCGTCGCTGACTTGACAATAGAAACACATTAAGTTCAATCCAACTATAGAATTTGGTGGCGTAAGATGACAGGGAAAGTTTCGTCCAGAATTATTGCTCTCCGCAGCTGTAACAAAGTAAGCGAGGACATTCACACCCGTACCGAGAATTGTAGCAGATGTTGACCATGTTACGTCAGTAGACGATAAGCGACAAAAACGAGTGAAACTCCATACTAAAATGAAACGGATGCGCTGCACCTTAAGAAACAATACTGGAAGATAGGCTGACAAAGACTAAAGTCATGTTACGCAGCTGGAGGTATCGTCTAATTGACAGACAAGAATTTACGAAGGGAAAGTTGGGGTGACTTCAACGTCCAGCAGATGTTCAAAAATTGTTAATAGACAGAAAAAAGGGGTTAGGACATAGAACAATACGCCAGGGAGACTGAAAGTACAGATAATGGGAATCTATAGAAACACAGAGTTTACTCAGACAATAGGTTGATCGACTAGTGTCTAATAGCCATAGTTTCGTCGAAACGGGTCAACGATCGTCAGGGCGGAAAATCGGGGTGACCTAAGAACCTATCAGATGCCCTCAGCCAGCGAGAAATTTAGTGGTGAGGGGTGTTTCTATAGCAACGGAAACGAAGAACCTATCGGGAGAACTATGACGTAGAATCTTGACATGGTAGGGCAGTATTTTCCAAGAATATCAAAAAACTGACCAGTCTCGAAATGAAGTAGGCGTGAAGCGCGCCAGAGACAAAATTTTGAGTAGGGACGAATTAATAAAACCATCTGTCCAGGCCGGCGGAAAAGGGAGTCTACACGCAATTTTTGAGAGTCTACAGTCTACAGTCGACACTTAATTTTGAAACGGTCATGCTAAAGTTTTTCAGACAGTTTACATGAATATTTTCAAGTAGTTTAACTTCAAGTGCGAGAGACGGTATATCATAAACTTTCAACAGTTTACGCTAATTATTCGGAGTTAGTAATTATTCAATGTTCAGAAGAGTACATTAAACGGCGGAACGCTAACTCGAGTTCGGAAGTTAAAACGGTAACAAGTAACTTAAAAGACTTAATAATACATTCATATCGCGATAGTGATATTGAACCGAAGTGCGAAGTATCGGACTTAGTTAAAATTATACCAAGTGAACAATCAGACCGTTACACCAACAGACATCATAACTTAACGATATACAAATCATTTGAACTTAATATTGTGTACGACACATTATCAACAACATAATGAACACGAAACATTAAACAAACTAATAAATTATATGAACGTTTAATGAAGCAGCGACAAATGGAACTAGACATGTATATTGACATTAAAACGAACTCACAGCATACACAGTAAGATGAAACATTGATGAACACTGAACTTCAATTATTCACATATGCAAACGCCCACGTGAGTGATCGGAAGAGAAGTGTTAAGTGATAGTGATAAAGCAGCTTACGACGGAATGTGTCTACGAGCCATCTTCATCACCAGAACGAGACTTCTTCAACAACTAATGGATATTCAATAACCAAGTAACCATTACTATTAATTATTTCTAATTAATAACTTCTACTGACCTGGTTTCTTTCAAAGAATTCACACCTGAGAAAATTATTAAGAAAAGTAATGAATAAATCTGAATAAAGTAGTTAATGAACGTATAAACAAAAGCTTATTTGGGATTTAATGAACGCATTAAATAAGTAGAATATTGAATTGTAATATTATTTGATTTATATATTGCAACGAATCACAGGATCATGATAGGCGGGGCAAGTCATATATTACACAGACAATGGACATTCATATTATTCGTAGATGGTTATGTTTGGTTGTTATCAATTGTATTTAGTAAGGTTAAGGGTTTAGTTTAGAAAAACTGTGCATTATTATTTATGGTGATTCATGTACTGTGTTTGTGGAAATGTGCGCGCGTGCGCGTATGGAAAACGTTTCCCGGGCGGTGCGTGAAGTATTATCGTTGTTTTGACATTAGCTGAACTGAGACATGTGTATCGCTACAATCCCTATACCTGTCGGACTATTGTTTACGTTCATGTATATTATTAATATGTAGGCAGCATGCATGAGATACGAGTAGTCTGATTACCGCTATGCATGCTGTTACAAGGTAAATGCACTCTAATGCATGAAAAGTGCATGGTCACCTTTACTAACCATGTGACTTCCATCCACCAATAGAATGCTGACTGGTGGTTGGAAATTTTCTTATGCCTGTCGTTGCACAGGCAGTTCTTCTACGCCATCTACCGCGAACGGGTCGTGCACTCCTTGTACAAGAATTCTACCGCTTGCAAGGTGTTGTAAAGACTATTCGTCGATAGTGAAACGGGAAGGCTCAGAACTGTGTATGTAGTACATCTGCACGCAGGAGTGTTTAAACGCATTACGCGTATAATTACGAGAGTTCTTCTACGCCATCTACCGCGAACGGGTCGTGCACTCCTTGTACAAGAATTCTACCGCTTGCAAGGTGTTGTAAAAACTATTCGTCGTTAGTGAAACGGGAAGACTCAGAACTGTGTGTGTAGTACATTTGCACACATCAGTGTTTTAACGCATTGTGCGTAAAATTACAAGCAGTTCTTCACTGCTGCTACCGTGAACGGTACATACAATTCCTTGTACAAGACTCTACCGCTTGCAAGGATTTGTTAAGACTTTTCGGGGATAGTAACGCGTGTGACGCATAACAATTGATGTTATATCTTTACACACGATATTAATATTGTAGTATTACGTGTGTAAGAAGTGAGTGTAACTGTATCACTGTGCGAGATTTTCCGCAGTGACAGTAGTATTAATTGTTACGCAATAGTTCCATCAAGACGTTTCCGTGCTAGTGCAAGATTTCCTCATAGGGTGGTCTGCTGATCGCGGTAGACCTTGGTATTCGCGAGAACACTTGAAGAAGCCGGAGAGGTATAAGTTCAATATACCGTTATTGATTAAACTCACTGTCACCTGAGATATTACTTGGTCTTAAACTCTATATAAGTTTTGCTTGTAATAAAATCCGTAGTACCGTTGTGTGCGAAGTGTCGGATTCATCGTGGGAATTGCAGGACATCAGCCCAGCTGTTATAGGACATCAGCCCAGCTGTTACAGGACATCAGCCCAGCGGTTATAGGACATCAGCCCAGCTGTTATAGGACACCAGCCCAGCTGTTATAGGACCAGCCCAGCTGTTACAGGACGCCAGCCCAGCTGTAAACGTTTCTGGTGAAACGTCTGTCATTTGTAAGCCACACCTGACGATCCATCTATACCGCAAAGATCGGCCCTTCTCTTGAACAACATCATCGTGGGAGTCTTCTTATGTAACGTATCACGTCTTGCGTATGAACATTATTTAACATTTTAAAAGAAAGACTCTATATCAAACATTACATTCTGTACATTTCAAATATACCATATAAACTATAACTTGTGTTTGTACAATAAATAATCTTAAACCCTCCAATATAGACTTGTAATTTGAAATACACATACTATCATATCCTATGCGCCAATAGTTTAGTAATTTGTGTTGTCGCATAGAGATATTATGTGGTTCCCCATTCCAGCGAGTTTCTCACCATACTCATTAAGTCGTGACTTATTAACCTCCAAACTCGCCTCTATATCAGCTTTCATAGCTTCCACGGTCTCGCTAATACGCTTTTCTGCCGCTTCTATCATTTGTTTGCTTTGTTTAGATTGCTCCTGCACAGCCGCGTATAATTTCTTGTTCTCATCATGGAGTGACTTGTTTTGTTTCCCGGCTTCTATTTTACCAGATTTAATTTCTTCTTTACTGGCTTTCATCTCTGCTGAAAGCTTCTGTATACTCATTTTCACCTCCTCTTGACAGGCTTTATTTTCCTCTTTATCAGTTTTCCTTTCTTCGGACATGGTCTCCATCTTCGCTAATAAGGCCGCTAAAGCATTCTTGATTTCAGCAGTATCCGCCATAATGATTAAAATTTAATTTAAAATTTAGTAAATTTAAATTTATTGATTTATACGCAAAGCAAGTTATTATTATCACAACAAGATTAGAACATATGGTAACCAGTTTATACGCACACAGAAAAAGCAGTTCAAAATATCAACATGTAAATACCTTATCTAACATACAACAACTAATAATCTACCTCCAATATACTGATAAAATCTGTTCATATATGATATACAAGAGAATATGCACACTTGAAAAATTATATCCTCAGATTTTCACATGAACAATACACATACAATTATTACGTTAATTATATTTATACGTCGGATTTTTCCAACAAATTTTATATTCATAGACAAATATGTAATAGCGTAAATTTACCGCTATTTAACGAGCCCTACGTTGCTAAGCGCCAAAATATCTCTATGCGACAACACAAATTACTAAACTATTGGCGCATAGGATATGATAGTATGTGTATTTCAAATTACAAGTCTATATTGGAGGGTTTAAGATTATTTATTGTACAAACACAAGTTATAGTTTATATGGTATATTTGAAATGTACAGAATGTAATGTTTGATATAGAGTCTTTCTTTTAAAATGTTAAATAATGTTCATACGCAAGACGTGATACGTTACATAAGAAGACTCCCACGATGATGTTGTTCAAGAGAAGGGCCGATCTTTGCGGTATAGATGGATCGTCAGGTGTGGCTTACAAATGACAGACGTTTCACCAGAAACGTTTACAGCTGGGCTGGCGTCCTGTAACAGCTGGGCTGGTCCTATAACAGCTGGGCTGGTGTCCTATAACAGCTGGGCTGATGTCCTATAACCGCTGGGCTGATGTCCTGTAACAGCTGGGCTGATGTCCTATAACAGCTGGGCTGATGTCCTGCAATTCCCACGATGAATCCGACACTTCGCACACAACGGTACTACGGATTTTATTACAAGCAAAACTTATATAGAGTTTAAGACCAAGTAATATCTCAGGTGACAGTGAGTTTAATCAATAACGGTATATTGAACTTATACCTCTCCGGCTTCTTCAAGTGTTCTCGCGAATACCAAGGTCTACCGCGATCAGCAGACCACCCTATGAGGAAATCTTGCACTAGCACGGAAACGTCTTGATGGAACTATTGCGTAACAATTAATACTACTGTCACTGCGGAAAATCTCGCACAGTGATACAGTTACACTCACTTCTTACACACGTAATACTACAATATTAATATCGTGTGTAAAGATATAACATCAATTGTTATGCGTCACACGCGTTACTATCCCCGAAAAGTCTTAACAAATCCTTGCAAGCGGTAGAGTCTTGTACAAGGAATTGTATGTACCGTTCACGGTAGCAGCAGTGAAGAACTGCTTGTAATTTTACGCACAATGCGTTAAAACACTGATGTGTGCAAATGTACTACACACACAGTTCTGAGTCTTCCCGTTTCACTAACGACGAATAGTTTTTACAACACCTTGCAAGCGGTAGAATTCTTGTACAAGGAGTGCACGACCCGTTCGCGGTAGATGGCGTAGAAGAACTCTCGTAATTATACGCGTAATGCGTTTAAACACTCCTGCGTGCAGATGTACTACATACACAGTTCTGAGCCTTCCCGTTTCACTATCGACGAATAGTCTTTACAACACCTTGCAAGCGGTAGAATTCTTGTACAAGGAGTGCACGACCCGTTCGCGGTAGATGGCGTAGAAGAACTGCCTGTGCAACGACAGGCATAAGAAAATTTCCAACCACCAGTCAGCATTCTATTGGTGGATGGAAGTCACATGGTTAGTAAAGGTGACCATGCACTTTTCATGCATTAGAGTGCATTTACCTTGTAACAGCATGCATAGCGGTAATCAGACTACTCGTATCTCATGCATGCTGCCTACATATTAATAATATACATGAACGTAAACAATAGTCCGACAGGTATAGGGATTGTAGCGATACACATGTCTCAGTTCAGCTAATGTCAAAACAACGATAATACTTCACGCACCGCCCGGGAAACGTTTTCCACACGCGCACGCGCGCACATTTCCACAAACACAGTACATGAATCACCATAAATAATAATGCACAGTTTTTCTAAACTAAACCCTTAACCTTACTAAATACAATTGATAACAACCAAACATAACCATCTACGAATAATATGAATGTCCATTGTCTGTGTAATATATGACTTGCCCCGCCTATCATGATCCTGTGATTCGTTGCAATATGTATGTATGTTTTCTTTGTTTTTCAGCATATATTGAGACATGTATTTGTTTATTATAAAATATGTATGTATTTCAGGTACAGCGACGTAACCTATGTACTATTATAATATGTTATGAATGATAATTAAATTAGTATTTTAGTTGATCATAAATATGCGTTCATTATTACCAATGCAACCCAAATATTAACCTAAAGTTTGAAGGAATACAAATAGATTTCAAGAGTTTCTTGTGTTCAATTATAGTAAATGAATCGATAACTATCATCTATTAAATGATATCACGTATGTGTTGATGAGAATCAGAATAGTTAGACATAATGTTAAATGGTTGCCTCACACACAGCATGAAAAGAATCAATTAAAACAAGTAAATACACATTATTTATTGCACATGAATTTATATAAAATACAGTATATAAACTGTGTTCCAACACGTGAGCATAGATAGTCAGAGTCATAAATAAGATTCAATTATACACATACATGTAAGAGATCGATAAATTTTGTATTTAAGAGCAAACACAATAGCAATATTAATTACCACAAGTGTGATTTTACATTTACTACACATTTGCATAAATTGACATTTATAATTTACCACTAATCAAATATGCAAATAAAAGTTATAAATTAACATTGTATAAATGGCGTCCAACTTCGAGGCCAGATACATGTGAAAATCAATAAGATATTTATGCAATTAATACATATTTATAAATATTCATTTATAAATGGCGCCCATCCGCACGGCATGATACGTATTAACAAAGATTGTTAACACGTACAGCTTTGGTAAAGAACAGGCAGTAGAAGTAGTAGAGAAAGTAGTGTCATAGAAATAGAAGTAAGATAAGTGTTATTAGTGTAAGTCAGTCTGAATGATTACGCGTAGTAGGGCAAAAATGGCGAGCAATTCAGACAGTGTAGAATTTGACATTAATAACCAATTAGGCGCAGTAAATACAGAGGACAATACTACACCTAGTGAACCAAGTAGTGTGGTAGAGAGTCCAGAAGATAGGGCGCGAGGACAGACAGCGCAACTAGAAGATGGAACCCTACAAACGTTGGTGGAGTTCATCCGTCAACAGAACGAAAAACAAGAAGAAAATATTAACAAATTAATTAGCGAGAAACAAGAAGAAAATAACAGAAAACTAGAAGAGAATATTAATAAATTAATTAGTGAGAAATTAGAAAAACAAAATGAAAAACTCGACCAGCATAAGGAAGAGATGACACAAATAAGGTCCGAGATACGTGACTGCCAGCAGACCTGGGAAAAAAGGTCGACGAACTACAGAAGAAGCAAGATGATGTCGTGAGAGACTTGAGAGAAGAAGCCAACAAGAAGTACGTAGAAATACAAGAAAAACAAGAAAATGATCTTCAAGAATGGATGGCAGCAGTACACGCTACCCAAACGACCGTTAAAAAGATTAATCACGTTCACGTTAAGGATTACAATAAGAAGCACGAAGAACTCAAGGCCGAGATACACGATACCATACTGCAGAAACAACAGGAGCAAGAAGGAACAAATAGTAATATTATACAGAAGTTGGAAGAAGTTGACGGTAGACAACGTTCTACAGAACAGAAGTTGGACGAGGCTACGAAAGAGAAGACAACGAGGATCGAAGAGTTAAAAGGACATTTGACTAAGGTAAGAGAAAACCAAGAAAGACTGCAGCGACAATTGATGGAAGGTGAGTGTGGAATATTAAATCGAATTAACGGGCCTAACCACAATGATCTTAAATATAATGGCACGGACAGATTCCCCATGGAATTCCTCAAGGAATTGTCCGAAATCCAAGAGTTATACTATCCCGCTGACAATATTAAGTGGATTGGCAAACACCTGGAATTGGACGCAGGAATTAGGTGGCGAGTGATACGTAACCAAATATCAAATTTCGAAGAATTCAAGGAAGCGTTCTCTCTGAAATATTGGGGCCAAGAACGACAGGACAGTATCCGGGACCATTTGGAGTATGGCAGGTTTGATTGGCGCGGACCAGTTACTGCTATTCAATATATTGAACGCATCTTGTTGGAAAGCAGGCAGTTAACACCTACTCTGTCTGACTATCAGTTAATACGTAAGATATCTCGTCACTTTGGGCGCGATATCCAGCTCGCGGTGGTCACAAGAGGGATTGTGACGATACCAAACTTCGAATCTTTGATCATCGAGTATACACAGATTCAACCGAGAAATAATAGAGAGTCGAACTATGTGGCGGCAAACGAGGGGAGAAATGCCTGTAGGGAAAGTGAAAGCGGTCCGAACAAAGGAAACGGAATACAGAAGAAAATGTGGGGTGACAGACCGGCCATAAATAACCAGCACCGTAATGCAGACCGGCGCGCTGTCAACACAATAGAGTTTACGAATACGACGGCTGGCACATCGGGCATTCAACCCAAAAGGAACCGTCAACAACAAGAAGAGGAAAAAAAAATCCCTCCACCCATTAACGGAGATAGCCGTCAAAACAAATGGCTACCAGACGAATATAATCCTACCGGACTTACGAAGCGATTTATTATGTAATGATGATGAAGAAATTTCTCAACGAATAATCAGGTGTCCAGAGATAAATAGCAAGTTCAACAATAATGTTAGTGTACAAGCGTTGCTCGATACTGGATCCGTTATTGCCGGATTATCTGAGTCGTGGTTTCACCAAAACAAACATAACATTACACCTTATGAAATATTACCGATGTCTAACACATTAATAGTTAGCGCAGTTGGTAATAAATCAAAGCTAATCAGAAAACAAATATTATGTGATATCTATATTGAAGAAATTAAATATGAATGTGTTTTTCTCATAATACCAGATTTGATAAAACCTTGCATATTAGGAACCAATTTTCTTCAAGAAACAGGGTGTCTCATTGACATGGGAAGAAGAATCGTCGAGTTAAGAAGAGAGGATAACGAAGCGGCGTACACGGTGCCTATGATGCATATAGAAGTGGTGGACGTAGAAGAAGAAGAAGAGATCATCAGAAACATTGACAAGAAGATAGAAAGTATTGAATGCGGAGATAAAGGAACGTTGGAAAGATTAAGGGAGATTCTAATAAGGAATAGCTGTTTATTCAGAGAATGCCCCGGAAGAATCGAAGGGTATGTCCACGAGTTTCGAGTCACCGACCAGACACCGTACTTCCAGAGAGGATGGCCTGTCCCATTAGCATATAAAGGGAAGGTAGATGATGAGATTAAGAAAATGTTACGGTATGGGGTCATTGAGAGATGCAACAGCGCATATATCAACCCACTTGTTACGGTAATTAAGAAGGACGGTAGTGTACGATTGTGTCTGGATGCGAGAAAGGTGAACAGCGTGACTATCCCGGACTACGAGGGTGCTCCTCCGATAAACGACATATTGGCGAGATGTGGCGAGATGAAGTATTTATCTACCGTCGATTTAACTAGCAGTTTCTGGCAAGTACCACTGAAGCCTGAGTGCCGGAACTTCACCGCTTTTATGTACGACGGCAAGTGTTATCGTTTTACAGTTACACCATTCGGACTGAGTACCAGTTCTGCGGCACTGACCAGGGGATTGGACACAGTATTGGACGATGAAGTTAAAGAGAGTACCATTATTTATGTCGACGATTGCCTGTGTTATTCAGAAGATTTAGAAACGCATTTGTTACATTTAGATTTATTATTATCCAATTTAAGAAGGGCAAATTTAACCATCAATTTGGAGAAGTCGCAATTCTTCAGACAAGAAATCGCGTACCTCGGTTATCGATTAACGACCCAAGGAATACGAGCAACGGACGAGAAGATCGATGCCATTATGAAGTTCCCTACACCTCGGAACCAAAAACAATTAAAAGGTTTCCTGGGTTTGACAAATTTCTACAATCGATTTACAGACAAATACGCTGAAACCACTAAACCATTACTTGAATTGTTAAGGAAAGGACAGAAATTTACCTGGACACAGGAATTAAATGAATGTTTTCAGCAGGTTAAAAGGTTATTCGTAGAAACAGTCATCTTAAAGTTTCCCCGAATAAACCAAAGATATTATATGCAATGTGACGCCAGCAACTTTGCATATGGCGGACAACTATATCAACTAGACGAGGAAGGAAAAATTGGAGTAATAGCTTTTACCAGCAAGACATTCAAGGGTGCAGAAATAAATTATTACACTACGGAGAAGGAGCTTTTGTGTATTGTACGATGTCTTGAGAGGTTCCGTATATACATACTAGGACAACCGTTAACTATCATTACTGATAATAAGGCATTGACTTTTATGAATAAATGTCATTTAAACAACTCGCGTATTACACGCTGGATCTTGAGTATCCAGGAGTACAAATTCGACATTGTCCATTGTAAAGGTAAGGACAATATTATTTCTGATCTTCTGAGCAGAAATCCAGAAGATGCCACGCTAGAAGTAATTAGTGACAATATTTCCGAATACTTAATTAACCACCTGACAATCAAAATGGATAAGAAGGTAAGCAAGATCCTAATGGATATTGGAAGGTACCAAATTCAAGATAATAAGCTTAAGAATATTATTGATAAGATTAGGGAAGAGTGTATAGATAAGGAATTAAATAAATTTTATAGATTCGTCGATGAGAAATTGTATAGATTACGTAGGAGAGAGTGGAAACTATACGTACCGAACAGTGTGTCCGGCGAAATAATTGCTGAAATACACCGTATGTATGGTCATCCCGGTGCGAAGAGATGTATCAAATTATTGCAGGAGTACTTTACCATAGAGTATGTTAAAGAGGGTGAAAAATTACGTACGGGCTTGCGACACTTGTCAGCGAAAGAAAGATTCTGGTAACAGAAACTTGTTCGGAGGAACAAAAGCCATAATACCGTTACGCAAGGGTGACCTAGTGAGCGCCGATTATTACGGACCATTACCTGCTTCGTCCGCCGGTGTCAGATATCTGTTTGTTATGGTTGACAACTTTACCAAATACGTACGACTTTTCACACTTCGAAGGGCAACGACCGTCGCTACACTGAGAAGAGTACACCAGTATTGTAAGGAACTGGGGTCTCCTAGAGTGATTATCACAGACAACGGAACGCAATTTTCATCTAAAAAATGGTTAGATGGATTAACTGAACTAAATATCCAACCACGATTTACCGCAATAAGGAACCCTTGTGCGAATCTGGCTGAAAGAATCAACAGACAGCTTGGGAACTTATTTAGGATCTTTGTTGGTGATCAACGTACAAAGTGGTCGCGTTACGTACCAATCGTCGAGAGTTGTATTAACGAAACGTACCACGAGACGATAGAAGTAACACCGTACGAAGCTCAGCTCGGGAAGAAACCTACCAGAGCGTGGGAAAAATACATAAACAAGGATATACTCCTAGTTAAAGGGGTGGATCATAACCAAATATTTATCCAAATGAAGGAGAAGAGAGAAAAACAAGCAAAATTATGTAATGAGGTCAAGACCATTACAAAATTCAAAATTGGTGAGAAAGTGTTACTCAGAACGTATCATCAATCGGACGCGGTCCAGAAAAGAATTGAAAAATTTTGCGAACTGTACTGCGGACCATATAAAGTGCATCAAATTCTCGGAGAAGCTACTTATCTACTCGTTGATTGCGATGATGACAAGAAACTCCGTGGAAAATTTAATGCCAGACAATTGAAAAAATACTATGAATCAGAGAATTGAAGATGAAGGAAGAGGAAGAAATTGAAGAAGATGTCTTAAGAAGCTAGCCGATGCTGATGGATCAACTGCGTTAGGGTAATTGACGCGGCGATATCATTCAAGCTGGCTTAACCAAGAAAGTTATGTACTTTAATTGTTGAAACATAATATAAAAATGTATTTAGTTAATTAAGCACTAATTAAATGTTAGATAATAAGATAAATTAACATTTAGTGTGACATTTTATAAAAATATTGCAGTGAATGCAAAGGACATTTTAATTGCTATTATTTGATTTATATAGTAATAAGTTACAAGGACAAAGTGAAAAAAATGGACACTTAAAATCAAATAAGTGGTATTATTCAGAAGAACTAGATAGTAAATGAACTTTATTAATGTGAGTGTATATAATTAGTAGGCTAAGAAGGTAAATGATGCTATCATAAAGTAGGTAAATCATTGAAACAAAATGTATTACTTGTATGTAAATTATTAAAATAATCACAACTAACGTAGCGAAGGTATTAATTAACAATCTAATTTTAAATAACATTTTAAAAGATTTTATTGGTAGGATCATTAGTAATGCACAAAGGTGTGTATGTATAGGAGATTTTCCTTGATGTCATGTAAAGTGTTACATGGACTGATTGATTGTTTGATAATATCTTGTGAGTATGATATTTTAGAAAGTAAAATTTCATTCAATTGATTAAATTAATTGCTCATTGAATTTATGATTTGTCTTATAATTATAAGGATAAGGTATTTATATGTAAATACGATAATGTGAAATACGTTCAGCTATCCCAAATAGCTAGCAATAAATTCAGAGAACCGATTAAAACCAAAAGGGGGTGTACCACTTGTAATATAAGCTTTTGAAAGTAGGTTATCATGTATTGCCTTCCCCTGAAGAAGATGAACACGGCGAGGCGACGTACAGGGCGCAGAATTTAGATTTGAGCTGTTCCCTGAGGTCACATCGTCAAATCGAAATTGAGGACACTGTAACGAGCAGAAAATTTTAAAATTTTTTAAATTTTCACCTCGGCAGAGTACGTTCACACGAGGCAGTGTCAACGACTTATGGTGGAGCAATAAATAAGGAGTAATGAGAAGGTGTCAGTGAAGCGTCGCTGACTTGACAATAGAAACACATTAAGTTCAATCCAACTATAGAATTTGGTGGCGTAAGATGACAGGGAAAGTTTCGTCCAGAATTATTGCTCTCCGCAGCTGTAACAAAGTAAGCGAGGACATTCACACCCGTACCGAGAATTGTAGCAGATGTTGACCATGTTACGTCAGTAGACGATAAGCGACAAAAACGAGTGAAACTCCATACTAAAATGAAACGGATGCGCTGCACCTTAAGAAACAATACTGGAAGATAGGCTGACAAAGACTAAAGTCATGTTACGCAGCTGGAGGTATCGACTCGCAGAACCTCCCGAAAAATCACATTTTTTAACAAAAAAAGTGTCAATTTTTGGTAGTTTTTTTATTTTTTCTTCTTCGTGTTTTCTCCTTTTCCGAAATTCAACTCCACTCGGTCATCTGTTTCCGTCCATGGTAAATGTAATAACAAATTACTATTAATTAATTTAAAGAAAAAAAAATATTATTTAAACTGAACACAAGTAACCGTAACCAAAAATTGTTAAAACATACAGCACTACCGAACCGCACAATCGTGTTATTTGTATAACAAGGACTGAGTGATTTCCATTTTCCATTTTTGACAGTAAACAGTAAACAGGCGTAGACAGTAGCAGGTGGGAGCGATTCTTGGAATCTTTGAGTGATTCACTTGGTCCCCCACTTTCACTCGTTACTCGTTTACCCTAACAATAACCAACCCGACGATAACTCAGGCTCGTTGCTCGTAGTTCAGTAGGTCCTGGCCGAGCTAAATATTTATAATTAATGCCTTATTTTTTTCGCTCTGGGCTTTGCGGTTGTGCGTCGCAGAGACGAACCGCTCGGTATCTTGAGTTCCAAGCTACCTTCTGGAGCTCCTATTAATGCCTTAGGCCTATATCAAATACTATTGATATAAATACGTCCAACTTCGGATAAAATGTGGCAACACGTTACACTAGCGCCTCCCGTGTCTTGAGTTTATTACTAACTGCAAATACTATAGATATTATATTAATACGTCCAACTTACACTAGCGCCTCCCGTGTCTTGAGTTGGCACAAAGCTACATGGCTCTGCTTCATAGGTTGCCACCGGATTGTATGTAAAATGTCAAGAGTTGCACGTATTAGTATCTACAGTATTTGCTTATATTATAATTTTTTAAATAATTCTTTTGAAGTGAAAGCGTGACAAAATCACCCCTGATTAACACGCTCACCATAAATAAATAAATAATCCTTTTAAACATTTTTTTTTTCATTTGGTTGAAATGTTTTCCAGTATATCCGTTTATGCACTGCCCCCCCCCCCCAGGCTCTGCGCCCCAATGCGTCGCATCGGTTGCATTGGCGTTATTTACGCCACTGCGTGAGTGTTGGCACCTACAACCATATATTTAGTTTTGCTTTGGTTTATAACCAAGCCCATAGCCTTAGTAGACAACTCCAGTTCTTGAAAGGCTTCCTGTAAGCCAGATTCAGACCTACTTATGGCGTCAATGTCATCGGCATATGCCAGAAGCTGTACCTCCTTGTGAAATATGTGTCTGCTAGTTTGAATTCCTTGATCCCTGATGACCTTTTCTAGAGCTATGTTGAACAACAGACATGCTAAGGCATCTCCCTGTTTCAGCCCATTCAATGTTTTTAAGGAGTTAGATAGATTTGATTGTATTCTGATTTGGCACTTAGAATTGGACCATAGCTACTCCAACTATACGCACCAACTTAGATGGTATATTCAACTCCTTCATAGGCTCTATGTAGCATTTTCCGGTTGATTGAATCATATGCCGACTGGAAACCCACAAAGAGATGGTGAGTGGTGTTATATATAATAATATTATATATATGTATTCTATATTTGTGTTGTCTATAATAATATTGCATATGTATTAATGATGATCTATGATACAATAAAGCATGGCCGTGGCTCGTAGTATTAACCTAAACCAATCAGGACCGACCTGATACTCTCATGTTATTTTGTACAGTCTTAATTTCAGTGGGTTTCCGAGTTGTAATAGAGACCCAGGATAATACTCCAACGACCACGGTCCGTATATACAATTCATATAGTGTAGTTATTTAACCCACCATCCTTATATGTATAGAGAAGACATTACAGTGGCGACGAGGTTATAACAAGAATCCATAGGTGCCAATACACGTGTTCAATTGTGCCGTAATTGTGTGAGATTGTGTTTGTG
Source organism: Magicicada septendecula (assembly GCA_034769895.1). Lineage (NCBI taxonomy): Eukaryota > Metazoa > Arthropoda > Insecta > Hemiptera > Cicadidae > Magicicada > Magicicada septendecula. Next base: position 136,209,144 of record CM068375.1, read on the forward strand.
ACCCGTAGGACGTTTCTTCACTATTTTTAGGTAAGGTGGGTGTGGTACCAACATCGCATATAATGTTCGGGAGTATCGGTGAGTTTGACGCAAGTCAGGAAACGTGGTTGTCTTATATCGAACGGTTTGAATTATTTTGTGACTGTAATAAAGTAGAGAGTGAGAAGAAAGTCAGCACGCTATTGACAGTAATGGGTGTAAAGACATATGATTTAGTAAGGAATTTATGTACACCTGACAAACCGGCTACAAAGAAATTTGAGGACATTGTCAAGATCATACAAGAACATTTGTATCCAAAACCTTCATTTATAGCTGAGCGATACAAATTTAGTAAGAGAAATCAGTTGGAAAACGAGACTGTTTCAGAGTATATTGCAAGTCTTAAGCAATTGTCGATCCATTGCGAGTTTGGAACATCTCTCAGTGACTACTTGCGAGATCGACTGGTAAGCGGCATACGCAGTGAGACGACCAAGCAGAGACTGTTGGCGCAAGCTTCTTTAACCTACGACGAGGCGGTTAGAATCATCCTATCGGTGGAAACGGCGGAGAGGAATGCGTCTGTTCTGGTGGCCAGTGACAACGCCGGGGGCAGCGGCCAGTTGCAGCAGATGGCAGCATTTCAAAGTCGGAATGCCGGGGGCAGTCCACAGCAGAGGAAACCACGAAAAAAGGGCAGTGGTCACAACAACCAGCGACCGAGTGGCAGCAGTTACAACAAGCAACAAGTAAAGTGTTTTTGTTGTGGTAAAGTAGGGCATGTCTCTAAAGAGTGCCATTTACGCGGTTGTGTGTGCAACAATTGTGGAAAGAAAAATCATATTGCTTCTGTATGTAGATCCCGCCAGTCTGAAGGTAAATCCATAACATTTCATAGTAGTTATAAGAAGGGGAACAAACATAACTATGTAGGGGTGGATTCTCAACCTGTAGAGACATTCGAAGGTACTGATGAAAACCTAGACGGTGTTGCTAACCTATTTGAAATTAAAACAAATGTTTTCAGGGATAGGCCTAGTGATAAGCCTAAGTTAACTAGCCTAAACTCCTTAAAAGTTGACCCTATTAAAGTAGAAGTGAACATTGAAGGGAAAAATATAGCTATGGAAGTAGATACTGGGGCTAGTGTAAGTGTATGTAACCAGGACTTTTATAACACTAATTTAAATTCACTGAAATTGTTACCAACTAATCTGTCCCTTAGCTCGTAAGTAGGGGGAAAATGCCGGTTCTAACCCACAAAGGAATGCCGCCTTTCCCACGGTCTAGATCAAAGAGATGCCGCCGTTCCCACGGTCCAAGATTTTTTCCCACGCTCTCCCCACCACCGCTGGACCACAGCATCCCAAAGGACCGCGAATTTCCGCGAATAAATTTTTTTATTTTTTTTTAATTTGATATTTTTATTTTTTTAATTAAATTGATTTGCATATCCGCGAATATATGCAGCCTTTCGCGAGCCTAAATCACTTTCACTTTCTAATTTCCGCGAATATAATTTTTTATATGCAGCCTTTCGCGAGCCTAGATCACTTTCACTTTCTACTGGACCACAGCATCCGCGACTTTTTCGCTGATCTGTGTCAAGATCCGCGACTTTTCGCGTATCTGGACCACAGCATCCGCGTTATTTTTTTATATGCCGCCTTTCGCGAGCTTAGATCACTTTCACTTTTTATCACTTGATGCATTATAGTGTATATATTAAATATATGATCAGGGTTACCAACCTTGCATGAGTTCAAATTTGTTATAATGTATATTAAATCTATATGATCAGGTTTACCAACCTATGGTGGGGGGTTCCGACTTGATGCATTATAGTGTATATATTAAATATATGATCAGATTTACCAACCTATGCATGAGTTCAAACTTGATATGTGGATTATAGTGTATATAAAAATATATGATCAGGGTTACCAATTTTTAAGTAAAGCTGATTTGCATATCAGGGGTGGTGTTGGGTGGGTGGTTATTTTATTTCATATCAGTGGGTGGCGGTGGGTGGGGGGTGGTTCCAACTCGATGTATTATAGTGTATATTAAAATATATGATCAGGTGTACCAACCTTTGCATGAGTTCAAATTTGTCGTGTGTTATAATGTATATTAAATCTATATGATCAGGTGTACCAACCTCTGTAGTATTATTATAGTGTATAGATATTTTATATGAGCAGGGTTGTCAACATTTTCTGCGGTGGGGGGAGGGAAATTCAAATATGTGTGTTATATAGTGTATATATTAAAATATATGATTAGGGTTACCAATATTACATTATTGTGTATGTGTATAGAGCAGATCTGCCAACATTTTTTTCTCTTCTGTGGTGGGAAATTCAAACTATATGATCATAATTGTTACTCTCTCTCTCTCTCTCTCTCTCTCGTTGTCAAAACGTTATGTTCAAACCGTTTCCCCTCTCTCTCACCCTATCTCTCTCTCTCTCTCTCTCTCTCTCTCTCTCTCTCTCTCTCTCTCTCTCTCTCTCACTATGTACATGAGTAGAGCAGTCGGTGTGTGATGGTTAAATAATTTTCTCTCTCTCTCTCTCTCTCTCTCTCTCTCTCTCTCTCTCTCTCTCTCTCTCTCTCTCTCTCTCTCTCTCTCTCTCTCTCTCTCTCTCTCTCTCTCTCTCTCTCTCTCCTCTCGTTGTCAAACGTTATGTTCAAACCGTTTCTCCTCTCTGTGGTCATTACCGCGCATGTATATGATTTTAGAAAGTTTATATATATTCGACAAATATTGGTCGTTTCTCAACGCTTGGCACTCCTGGTCGCCTTCTTGCGCCTCCTGCACTGCCTGATGGATGCCGACAGCCGTGATTTCTTGTAGTCACGGTGCAGCTGCCCCAACACTGCGAAGTGGCCTCTCTTCAGGCTGCATCCGTGGTTCTTCTTGGACGCCGGCGGTATCTTCAAGCCCAGGTTCCCTCGAGAGGAAGTCCGGCAACTCGTTCTCCTTGCCCGGGCAGTAAACGACGGTGAATTTGAAGCTCTGTATCAGTAGCGCCCAGCAAGCGTACTTCTTCTTCTGCCCGGTCGCCTGCTTCAGCCAGGTTAGCGCCTTGTTGTCGGTCCTCAGGGTGAAATGGTGATCCTCCAAGTATGGCCGGTATTTATTGATGGCTCAGACGACTGCCAAGCAGTCTAGTTCGTTGGAGTGGTAGTTCTTCTCCGCCTCGTGGAGTTTGGCACTGGCGTACGAGATGATACGCCTCTCTCCAGCTTCGGTGCATTGATAAAGCACCGCTCCAAGTCCCTTTTGGCTGTCGTCGGTCTGCAAAAACATCGGCAAGTCCCGATCCGGTCGTGAGAGTTTTAACGGCTGCCGGAAAGCGGCCTTAACCTCTTCGAAGGCTCGCTGCGTTGTCTCGTCCCAATGCCAGTTTCTTGTCCGCCAGCACTGTACACAACTTAAAATATAGTTTACAAACCGTTATAATACAATTATTCAAAATACATTTACATTGATTAAATATATATATCACAAACAAACATTGTTATATAAAATAAATACAATATTAATAATTTTGACATTGCAAGATTTTTAAATAATAATTTCACGGCTGTAGATACAGTTCAAAAGGAAGTTTATCTGTAACATAACAATACAGTCGATATTAGAATCACGGATACGATAAATATTCAATTATCACATGCACACACACACACACAGTCAGTGGAAAGAAAGAATCAAATGCGTTAAGTAAGTAAACTTTTTCAAATATGTGTCATTTTTCATAAGTTAATGTACTTTCAAATAATTTCTAATCGAACCGGATATTATTCAATGATACATTTATCATGTACATACAAATTCAATTATTAAAGTGTTAAGTACAGAGAGTTGAAACTACACACACACACACACACACACACACACACACACACACACACACACACATTGATACATTTTGGAAACTGAGTACAGAATAAATCTACAATCACCTAGTCGGTTTGTTGGCAGAAAACAATTATGTGATCAAATAAACATTACCAGAGAACAACGTCCTCCTAAAGATAAATTTACCAGAGCTCAAAACAGTACAAAGTCATACTTTTGGTGAAGAAAATCACGTCATCAACAACAAAAGTTGTTTGTGTTTAAACAGCTACAAACAATAATTAATTTTCTTACACTAGTAAACATTTTGCTGTAATTGTTTCAATTAAAGGAAACATATATATATAATCGTTGAGAAAATCTGTTGTGGCTGAACAAAACATGTGTCTGAATAAATTTTCTCTCTACATAGCAGTTGTAAAAGTAGTCATATACATTATGTGCTATATATACAAAAGGCTTTCAACGTGTTTGTCATTTCAACCAATTTGTACCGTGCTCTAATTATGTAAAAAAAATAACTGTACCGCTCCATACAACTGAGAATAAATCCGTACACACACACACATGAACAATTTTACGTTTAAATAAAATCTGTACATACAATAAAATTATGTTTCAGTATTAATGATATAAATATTACTGTTTTATTAATTTAAAATACCGTATAATTGCTTACGACGCGCACACTTAGCAACGTTTTTACTTATTTGAACAAGCCATGTATTAACTTCAATAAATAATGCACTTGATAATGTTTAAATATTTCCAACAACTATGTTGATTAGAAGTGCTGTAAGTTCAATAACAATGTTCGCTACGTAACGTATTCAAATCTGTTTACTCACCTCTTAAATGTTGATGCACGCAATTATCGATTTCACAATGAGGTATGAAGGCTAATTGCATTCTTCACGTATATATATTGATGTATCTTACAACGGTAGGTAGGGGTAGCTTAGCGTGTTTGTTTTGAAAGTCGATGTAAGTCATTGTCCGCCGTTGGAAACTTTCAGAAGTTAGCGATACTGAAAGTATTTTCGTGCATTAGTCAAAATTAGGAAAACAATGCAGAGAGAGAGCGAGTGGACACACATGTAAGTAGCTCGATACTCAGTGACAACAACACACACACACACACACACACACACACACACACACACACACACACACACACACACACACACACACACACACACACAGTTAATATTTGTCAAATATATAACAACGAGTGAGAGAGAGAGAGAGGAGGGGTCATCGACCGTGATGGAAAAGCTTTACCTCACTGCTTAAAGCTTTAAGAAGTTAGCGATACTGAAAGTATTTTCGGTCAAGTTAACACGGCTCTTTTTAAGAAACATTCTATCATTTATTTGATGTCGATACCGGTATTAATTATAGATTACACATAGTTCCATTCACTTCCATGTGCTTACAAATACTTGTAATTAGTTTCGTTAATAACTAGGCCAAAACATTGTCATTACATGTCAACTCTTCCGTCTGTCTCGTAAATTTTGCGCAGCACTGTTTGAGTCTTATCTTTGTAAATAAAGAGCAACAGCAACAGTGTCGTAATACTCATACGAAACGATTTGTATCACCACAATTAATCATTGCTATTGAAATGAACAAAAATTATTCACATTAAAACATTATCAAGTGCATTCTCTAACTACAACTGCAATCGTTCAATTATCGTATGCATATGTGTACAGAACAAACATAAATATAGATTACAGACCAATGTAATGCAATATTTTTAAAAATTCATTTTACATTGATTAAATATATATATTGCAAACAATATTATAAAATAAATACAAATCACAAACAATGTTATAAAATAAATAAAATATTAATAATAATTTTTGACATTGTAAGATTTTAATAAAAACAGATAACGATTCATTAACAACAAAATGGACTGCACTCATACATTATTCTTGTTCCAGGAGCGACTTGACTGCAGTGATCAGACCTACAGAAAAAGTACACTTTATCGTAATTACTTTGTAGTATAAACATTATACTTACATTGTCTCTATATGGCTCCGTTTTCCTCTTTTACACTCTGTAAATATATAATATACCGCCTTCCTTATTTGTTCGGGCTTAGGACCGACTCAAGATCACGTGAAAATGTTTTTTGTTGTGCAAACAAATAACAAATTCAAATAATATGGGGCTAAGTTACGGTGGCTCTGAAAAGAACCGATTAATAATTAGACCTAACGTTTATGTGTTTTTTTTTTTTTTTTTTTTTTTTTTTTTTTTTTTTTTTTTTTTTTTTTTATCATTTTAGTTGTGTCACTACAAACTGACACTGCGGCATTACTCGAGCATGTAAAGCGTTAGGACAATCGTCCATCGTCCAGTCCTCAAATCTAACTTGACATGAACTACACCGTACAGTATCGCCATCCCCCTCGTACACAAACCCAGCGCGTGCCAGTGTTTGTGGACTCTGGTTGATATTTGGATACTTTAAATGGTAATCTTTACGTGCACCCACTCTCTGTATTTTAAAATACGTGCGTAGACGACGTAAATATTCTTCATGATTGTACTTCATTGTACAGCCGTAAATGAAGAGTAATTTGCATGGCTTCCCTTACACACATTTATATGTAACTAGAAGTGGTGTAAGATCCCCACCACCTGCCCTTTTCTTCTTCTTCAAGTGGAAGGTGAAGAACAAACGATACATGATTACAACACCAGCTTAACTCAAGGTCATTGTACACACACAGTGGAATGCTTTCAGAAATTTGCGACACACACACACACACACACATACGCACATACATACACAACGATGTTTCTACTTATTTGAACAAGTCCTGTATTAAATGCACTTGTTAATGTTTTAATGTGAACAATTTTACGTTTAAATAAAATCTGTACATACAATAAAATTATGTTTCAGTATTAATGATATAAATATTACTGTTTTATTAATTTAAAATACCGTATATATATATATATATATATAACCTAGGAACTTCGCAGGTGAAGAAATTAATTTCTATTTTTCATCTGTAACGACATGCGTGTATAATTTTAATTTATTTCACTATACACCTCTGAACCTATGTGTAATTATTTTGTAAACTGCGTTATCTATGGAGGAACTGTTGCAGCAAACGTTAACACTAGAACGATTATATTATTATTTAGTGATCAGATAATTTCATAAAAAAATAAGAAACGTAAAAGATATACGCTGACTTTACCGCAACCACGTCTATTTAGATAAACAGCTCGGAAGAAAAAATAATTCTTCACAAAGCAGAACAACAACTACATATTTTAAATCTGGGGCTATGCGTGTACGTAGGGAAGGTCTTCATATGCTCACTGGACAAAATATAAATATTCGCTGGCAGATAATTTCATAAAAAAATAAGAAACGTAAAAGATATACGCTGACTTTACCGCAACCACGTCTATTTAGATAAACGGCTCGGAAGAAAAAATAATTCTTCACAAAGCAGAACAACAACTACAGTCTCAAATAAATATATTTAAAAAAAGATAAATATACATTAGATGGAAATGTTTCCTCTGTTTTTCTCTGTGAAACACAAAAAGAACTTGGGAATCGTGTTTCTTCCCTAGATGCGGTCAACACGATTAAAAGTAAAATTTTAATAACAAAGTTTTCACTGTACTTTAACAAGGATGGTAATATATTTTTTTTTCTAGTGCCTAATCTTTTAAACTAAAAAACGTACAATCTTTATTACTTTTACAAATATAGCTTGAACGTAACACATACACACAGACGTTAGGGAGAGGGAGAGACTGCAATGTGTCAGTGTAAAGTCGTGTTAATGACCTCCTGTATTACAATGGTTTAGCATAGTTTCTTACTGAAGGCTTGCACGCTTTAAATTCAGCTATACCTAAAATATATCTTCAATTAGGGTCATTGTACACACACAGTGGAATGCTTTCAGAAATTTGCGACACACACACACACACACACACACACACACACACACACACACACACACACACACACACACAACGCTGTTTCTACTTATTTGAGCAAGTCCTGTATTAAATGCAGTGGTATTTTCTGGATTTCTCTAAGTTTGCTCTTAAATTAGAGCGGGCTTTATTCCATATTCGCTTTACCTGCTTATCCGTTATTTGCGGAGGCAGCAGATCGTGTATATTCCATCTTGTGGACAAAGGGTGGTTTGGTCGGTATTTGTACAGTAACTCAAACGGGGTCGACTTGTGACCTTCGTGATAAGCTGAATTAAAAGCATATTGAATCCAGGATAGGTTTTGGTCCCACGACGTGTGATCGTTTGCATGATAGGCGATTAGCGCAGATTTGAGGTTTCGTAGATACCTTTCAGCAATATTGCCTTGCGGTCGATACTCTGTAGTGGTTATATGGTCTATCCCTAACTTGAAACACATATTCCTAAATTCTTTCGCTTTAAACTGTGGACCGTTATCAGATACTATACGTACTGGAGTACCGTAGTCTTTAAATAGTCTTTCCTGTAATATTTTTACAGTCGTCGACGCTAATGCTCGTCGCATGGGATACATCCAAACAAATTTAGTGAACGAATCTACACAGATGAGTAACATTGTATTGCCTGATTTGGATCGTGGATATGGACCTGAGAAATCTAGCTAAAGTTTAGAAAAAGGGGTCTTAGGGATTTCTGAAATCATTTGGCTCACTTGATTATTTCGGGCCGGTTTACTGAGGGCACATAATGTACATTTCTTTACGAAGTTGGCTATTTCGCTGTTCATATTGTTCCAATGATATTCCTTTCGAACACGATGTATTGTCTTATTGATTCCCATATGGGCTCCTATGGTAGATGAATGGAAGTGTTCCATCAGCATGGGCTTAATTACATCCGGGGCTATTATTCTTAATTCCTTTCCGCTTCTTATCTTGTGACATAGTACATTTCTACTCAATACGTACTTCTCGGATTTAATACCTTGCGTAAGTTGTTCTATAATAGGCTTCAGTGAGGGGTCTTGTTGTTGATGCAGGGCAATGTTTGTGAAGGCAAGGGGGAATTCAGTAATTACGGCGTTAGCATGTGCTATTTCCGGATTCTCTTTGTTTTCAGGAGTTTTAGTGGGCGACTGGAACATACGGGACAGGGTATCAGCGACTACGTTTTGAGTACCTTTTATATGCTGCACTCTGAATTTGTAGCAGTTTAACTTCAATATCCACCTTCCAATTCGTCCTAACTGTTTAGGGTGATTCAATAACCAAGATAACGCCTGATTGTCGGTTTCCAAAAGGAATTCTTTATGTTCTAGGAAGGGTTTAAACTTCTCGAACGCAAACACAATTGCTAATCAGTACTCGTTCGAAACTGAAACGATTAACATCAGTCCCAATGGACCACAGCATCCGCGAATTTCCGCGAATAAAAAAACGTAAAACGTAAAACGTAAGACGTAAGACGTAAGAAGTAAGACGTAAGACGTAAGACGTAAGACGTAAGACGTAAGACGTAAGACGTAAGACGTAAGACGTAAAACGTAAAACGTAAGACGTAAGACGTAAGATGTGAAACTAAAACGTAAGACGTAAGACGTAAAACGTAAACGTAAGACGTAAGACGTAAGACGTAAGACGTAAGACGTAAGACGTAAGACGTAAGACGTAAAACGTAAAACTTAAGACGTAAGACGTAAGACGTAAGATGTGAAACTAAAACGTAAGACGTAAGACGTAAAACGTAAACGTAAGACGTAAGACGTAAGACGTAAGACGTAAGACGTAAGACGTAAGGTACGTTAATCGTTTCAGTTTCGAACGAGTACTGATGCGTTTCCTAACTGATCTTTCTTCTTCTTTTTTTATTACTGACGACTGTGGTAGCAGCGGTGGCGAAGGTGTATAGTGAAATAAATTAAAATTATACACGCATGTCGTTACAGATGAAAAACAGAAATTAATTTCTTCACCTGCGAAGTTCCTAGGTTATATATACGGTATTTTAAATTAATAAAACAGTAATATTTATATCATTAATACTGAAACATAATTTTATTGTATGTACAGATTTTATTTAAACGTAAAATTGTTCACATTAAAACATTAACAAGTGCATTTAATACAGGACTTGTTCAAATAAGTAGAAACAGCGTTGTGTGTGTGTGTGTGTGTGTGTGTGTGTGTGTGTGTGTGTCGCAAATTTCTGAAAGCATTCCACTGTGTGTGTACAATGACCCTAATTGAAGATATATTTTAGGTATAGCTGAATTTAAAGCGTGCAAGCCTTCAGTAAGAAACTATGCTAAACCATTGTAATACAGGAGGTCATTGACACGACTTTACACTGACACATTGCAGTCTCTCCCTCTCCCTAACGTCTGTGTGTATGTGTTACGTTCAAGCTATATTTGTAAAAGTAATAAAGATTGTACGTTTTTTAGTTTAAAAGATTAGGCACTAAAAAAAAAAATATATTACCATCCTTGTTAAAGTACAGTGAAAACTTTGTTATTAAAATTTTACTTTTAATCGTGTTGACCGCATCTAGGGAAGAAACACGATTCCCAAGTTCTTTTTGTGTTTCACAGAGAAAAACAGAGGAAACATTTCCATCTAATGTATATTTATCTTTTTTTAAATATATTTATTTGAGACTGTAGTTGTTGTTCTGCTTTGTGAAGAATTATTTTTTCTTCCGAGCCGTTTATCTAAATAGACGTGGTTGCGGTAAAGTCAGCGTATATCTTTTACGTTTCTTATTTTTTTATGAAATTATCTGCCAGCGAATATTTATATTTTGTCCAGTGAGCATATGAAGACCTTCCCTACGTACACGCATAGCCCCAGATTTAAAATATGTAGTTGTTGTTCTGCTTTGTGAAGAATTATTTTTTCTTCCGAGCTGTTTATCTAAATAGACGTGGTTGCGGTAAAGTCAGCGTATATCTTTTACGTTTCTTATTTTTTTATGAAATTATCTGATCACTAAATAATAATATAGTCGTTCTAGTGTTAACGTTTGCTGCAACAGTTCCTCCATAGATAACGCAGTTTACAAAATAATTACAAATAGGTTCAGAGGTGTATAGTGAAATAAATTAAAATTATACACGCATGTCGTTACAGATGAAAAATAGAAATTAATTTCTTCACCTGCGAAGTTCCTAGGTTATATATATATATATATATACGGTATTTTAAATTAATAAAACAGTAATATTTATATCATTAATACTGAAACATAATTTTATTGTATGTACAGATTTTATTTAAACGTAAAATTGTTCACATTAAAACATTAACAAGTGCATTTAATACAGGACTTGTTCAAATAAGTAGAAACATCGTTGTGTATGTATGTGCGTATGTGTGTGTGTGTGTGTGTGTGTCGCAAATTTCTGAAAGCATTCCACTGTGTGTGTACAATGACCTTGAGTTAAGCTGGTGTTGTAATCATGTATCGTTTGTTCTTCACCTTCCACTTGAAGAAGAAGAAAAGGGCAGGTGGTGGGGATCTTACACCACTTCTAGTTACATATAAATGTGTGTAAGGGAAGCCATGCAAATTACTCTTCATTTACGGCTGTACAATGAAGTACAATCATGAAGAATATTTACGTCGTCTACGCACGTATTTTAAAATACAGAGAGTGGGTGCACGTAAAGATTACCATTTAAAGTATCCAAATATCAACCAGAGTCCACAAACACTGGCACGCGCTGGGTTTGTGTACGAGGGGGATGGCGATACTGTACGGTGTAGTTCATGTCAAGTTAGATTTGAGGACTGGACGATGGACGATTGTCCTAACGCTTTACATGCTCGAGTAATGCCGCAGTGTCAGTTTGTAATGACACAACTAAAATGATAAAAAAAAAAAAAAAAAAAAAAACAACACACAAACGTTAGGTCTAATTATTAATCGGTTCTTTTCAGAGCCACCGTAACTTAGCCTCATATTACTTGAATTTGTTATTTGTTTACACAACAAAAAACATTTTCACGTGATCTTGAGTCGGTCCTAAGCCCGAACAAATAAGGAAGGCGGTATATTATATATTTACAGAGTGTAAAAGAGGAAAACGGAGCCATATAGAGACAATGTAAGTATAATGTTTATACTACAAAGTAATTACGATAAAGTGTACTTTTTCTGTAGGTCTGATCACTGCAGTCAAGTTGCTCCTGGAACAAGAATAATGTATGAGTGCAGTCCATTTTGTTGTTAATGAATCGTTATCTGTTTTTATTAAAATCTTACAATGTCAAAAATTATTATTAATATTTTATTTATTTTATAACATTGTTTGTGATTTGTATTTATTTTATAATATTGTTTGCAATATATATATTTAATCAATGTAAAATGAATTTTTAAAAATATTGCATTACATTGGTCTGTAAACTATATTTATGTTTGTTCTGTACACATATGCATACGATAATTGAACGATTGCAGTTGTAGTTAGAGAATGCACTTGATAATGTTTTAATGTGAATAATTTTTGTTCATTTCAATAGCAATGATTAATTGTGGTGATACAAATCGTTTCGTATGAGTATTACGACACTGTTGCTGTTGCTCTTTATTTACAAAGATAAGACTCAAACAGTGCTGCGCAAAATTTACGAGACAGACGGAAGAGTTGACATGTAATGACAATGTTTTGGCCTAGTTATTAACGAAACTAATTACAAGTATTTGTAAGCACATGGAAGTGAATGGAACTAAGTGTAATCTATAATTAATACCGGTATCGACATCAAATAAATGATAGAATGTTTCTTAAAAAGAGCCGTGTTAACTTGACCGAAAATACTTTCAGTATCGCTAACTTCTTAAAGCTTTAAGCAGTGAGGTAAAGCTTTTCCATCACGGTCGATGACCCCTCCTCTCTCTCTCTCTCTCACTCGTTGTTATATATTTGACAAATATTAACTGTGTGTGTGTGTGTGTGTGTTGTTGTCACTGAGTATCGAGCTACTTACATGTGTGTCCACTCACTCTCTCTCTGCATTGTTTTCCTAATTTTGACTAATGCACGAAAATACTTTCAGTATCGCTAACTTCTGAAAGTTTCCAACGGCGGACAATGACTTACATCGACTTTCAAAACAAACACGCTAAGCTACCCCTACCTACCGTTGTAAGATACATCAATATATATACGTGAAGAATGCAATTAGCCTTCATACCTCATTGTGAAATCGATAATTGCGTGCATCAACATTTAAGAGGTGAGTAAACAGATTTGAATACGTTACGTAGCGAACATTGTTATTGAACTTACAGCACTTCTAATCAACGTAGTTGTTGGAAATATTTAAACATTATCAAGTGCATTATTTATTGAAGTTAATACATGGCTTGTTCAAATAAGTAAAAACGTTGCTAAGTGTGCGCGTCGTAAGCAATTATACGGTATTTTAAATTAATAAAACAGTAATATTTATATCATTAATACTGAAACATAATTTTATTGTATATACAGATTTTATTTAAACGTAAAATTGTTCATGTGTGTGTGTGTGTACGGATTTATTCTCAGTTGTATGGAGCGGTACAGTTATTTTTTTTACATAATTAGAGCACGGTACTATTTGGTCGAAATGACAAACACGTTGAAAGCCTTTTGTATATATAGCACATAATGTATATGACTACTTTTACAACTGCTATGTAGAGAGAAAATTTATTCAGACACATGTTTCGTTCAGCCACAACAGATTTTCTCAACGAATATATATATATATGTTTCCTTTAATTGAAACAATTACAGCAAAATGTTTACTAGTGTAAGAAAATTAATTATTGTTTGTAGCTGTTTACACACAAACAACTTTTGTTGTTGATGACGTGATTTTCTTCACCAAAAGTATGACTTTGTACTGTTTTGAGCTCTGGTAAATTTATCTTTAGGAGGACGTTGTTCTCTGGTAATGTTTATTTGATCACATAATTGTTTTCTGCCAACAAACCGACTAGGTGATTGTAGATTTATTCTGTACTCAGTTTCCAAAATGTATCAATGTGTGTGTGTGTGTGTGTGTGTGTGTGTGTGTGTAGTTTCAACTCTCTGTACTTAACACTTTAATAATTGAATTTGTATGTACATGATAAATGTATCATTGAATAATATCCGGTTCGATTAGAAATTATTTGAAAGTACATTAACTTTATGTGATAAATGTATCATTGATTCTAAGCAGTATTTACAAAGTTCCAGTGAATAATATTTGGTTTGATTAGAAATTATTTTAAAGTACATTAACTTATGAAAAATGACACATATTTGAAAAAAGTTTACTTACTTAACGCATTTGATTCTTTCTTTCCACTGGCTGTGTGTGTGTGTGTGTGCATGTGATAATTGAATATTTATCGTATCCGTGATTCTAATATCGACTGTATTGTTATGTTACAGATAAACTTCCTTTTGAACTGTATCTACAGCCGTGAAATTATTATTTAAAAATCTTGCAATGTCAAAATTATTAATATTGTATTTATTTTATATAACAATGTTTGTTTGTGATATATATATTTAATCAATGTAAATGTATTTTGAATAATTGTATTATAACGGTTTGTAAACTATATTTTAAGTTGTGTACAGTGCTGGCGGACAAGAAACTGGCATTGGGACGAGACAACGCAGCGAGCCTTCGAAGAGGTTAAGGCCGCTTTCCGGCAGCCGTTAAAACTCTCACGACCGGATCGGGACTTGCCGATGTTTTTGCAGACCGACGACAGCCAAAAGGGACTTGGAGTGGTGCTTTATCAATGCACCGAAACTGGAGAGAGGCGTATCATCTCGTACGCCAGTGCCAAACTCCACGAGGCGGAGAAGAACTACCACTCCAACGAACTAGACTGCTTGGCAGTCGTCTGAGCCATCAATAAATACCGGCCATACTTGGAGGATCACCATTTCACCCTGAGGACCGACAACAAGGCGCTAACCTGGCTGAAGCAGGCGACCGGGCAGAAGAAGAAGTACGCTTGCTGGGCGCTACTGATACAGAGCTTCAAATTCACCGTCGTCCACTGCCCGGGCAAGGAGAACGAGTTGCCGGACTTCCTCTCGAGGGAACCTGGGCTTGAAGATACCGCCGGCGTCCAAGAAGAACCACGGATGCAGCCTAAAGAGAGGCCACTTCGCAGTGTTGGGGCAGCTGCACCGTGACTACAAGAAATCACGGCTGTCGGCATCCATCAGGCAGTGCAGGAGGCGCAAGAAGGCGACCAGGAGTGCCAAGCGTTGAGAAACGACCAATATTTGTCGAATATATATAAACTTTCTAAAATCATATACATGCGCGGTAATGACCACAGAGAGGAGAAACGGTTTGAACATAACGTTTGACAACGAGAGGGAGAGAGAGAGAGAGAGAGAGAGAGAGAGAGAGAGAGAGAGAGAGAGAGAGAAAATTATTTAACCATCACACACCGACTGCTCTACTCATGTACATAGTGAGAGAGAGAGAGAGAGAGGGTGAGAGAGAGGGGAAACGGTTTGAACATAACGTTTTGACAACGAGAGAGAGAGAGAGAGAGAGAGTAACAATTATGATCATATAGTTTGAATTTCCCACCACAGAAGAGAAAAAAATGTTGGCAGATCTGCACTATACACATACACAATAATGTAATATTGGTAACCCTAATCATATATTTTAATATATACACTATATAACACACATATTTGAATTTCCCTCCCCCCACCGCAGAAAATGTTGACAACCCTGCTCATATAAAATATCTATACACTATAATAATACTACAGAGGTTGGTACACCTGATCATATTGATTTAATATACATTATAACACACGACAAATTTGAACTCATGCAAAGGTTGGTACACCTGATCATATATTTTAATATACACTATAATGCATCGAGTTGGAACCACCCCCCACCCACCGCCACCCACTGATATGAAATAAAAAAACCACCCACCCAACACCACCCCTGATATGCAAATCAGCTTTATTTAAAAATTGGTAACCCTGATCATATATTTTTATATACACTATAATACACATATCAAGTTTGAACTCATGCATAGGTTGGTAAACCTGATCATATAGATTTAATATACATTATAACACACAACAAATTTGAACTCATGCAAGGTTGGTAACCCTGATCATATATTTAATATATACACTATAATGCATCAAGTCGGAATCCCCCACCATAGGTTGGTAAACCTGATCATATAGATTTAATATACATTATAACAAATTTGAACTCATGCAAGGTTGGTAACCCTGATAATATATTTAATATATACATTATAATGCATCAAGTGATAGAAAGTGAAAGTTATCTAAGCTCGCGAAAGGCGGCATATAAAAAAATAACGCGGATGCTGTGGTCCAGATACGCGAAAAAGTCGCGGATCTTGACACAGATCAGCGAAAAAGTCGCGGATGCTGTGGTCCAGTAGAAAGTGAAAGTGATCTAGGCTCGCGAAAGGCTGCATATAAAAAATTATATTCGCGGAAATTAGAAAGTGAAAGTGATTTAGGCTCGCGAAAGGCTGCATATATTCGCGGATATGCAAATCAATTTAATTAAGAATATAAAAATATCAAATTAAAAAAAAATAAAAAAATTTATTCGCGGAAATTCGCGGTCCTTTGGGATGCTGTGATCCAGCGGTGGTGGGGAGAGCGTGGGAAAAAATCTTGGACCGTGGGAACGGCGGCATCTCTTTGATCTAGACCGTGGGAAAGGCGACATTCCTTTGTGGGTTAGAACCGGCATTTTCCCCCTACTCTCGTATACTAACGACCCCATTGTGCCTATAGGTAGGTTGGGTGTCTCAGTAGCCTACAAAAATGTTCAAACTAAACTAGATTTGTATGTCATTGAAAAGGGTGCTCACCCTCTCATGGGGCGTGATTGGCTTCAAGCGTTAGGGGTAGAAATTTCATTTCAACCTAACTTGTTTGGGCTAACTAACCCTAAGTCAACTGCGGAAAATGACAAAACATTCATTGAAACCAATGTAAAAAAATTAATTCAAGACTTTCCTGAGGTTTTTACCGATCAACTGGGCGAATACAAGGGTGACCCAATTAAACTTAAACTAAAATAAAACGCAATACCAAAATATTGTAAACCAAGGCCTTTGCCTTTTACTGTGAAGGCCAAGGTAGAGACTGAACTTCAACGCTTAGTTGATGCTGATGTTTTGTGTCCAATAACTAGTAGCGAGTATGCAACTCCTATTGTAGCTGTTTTAAAAAAATGTGGATCCATTCGTATTTGTGGTGATTATAGAGGCTTAAACAAGAATCTAGAAATAGAACGTTATCCGTTACCTAGAATCGAGGAGTTATTTACGGAATTGCAAAAGGGTAATAGATTTAGCAAAATAGATTTAAGCCAAGCCTACATGCAACTTAAGTTAGATCAAGAGTCACAAAAACTATGTACTATATCTACTCATAAGGGGTTGTTCTCCTATAAGCGGTTGCCATATGGTATAAATAGTGGGCCTAGTATTTAAAACAAAAAAAAAATTGACCCAACTTTGCAAGGTTTGCCAGGGGTAGTATCTTTTTTAGATGATATCTTGATTTCCGCACCTGACAAGGAAACTCATGTTAGGAGACTTAGAGAAGTATGTAAGCGACTTTCCTCAAACGGTTTTACAGTTAAGGAAGAAAAGTGTGACTTTTTTGCAAAACAATTAGAGTATCTCGGGTTCATTATAGATAAAAATGGTTTACATGCTTGCAAGTTTAAAGCAATCGTTGAAGCGCCTGTTCCTCAAAATGTAACTCAAGTAAAAGCCTTCGCAGGGCTAGTGCAATATTATGGTAAATCTGTACAAAATTTAAGCGGTATTATGAGTCCTATGTACAATCTTTTGAGGAAGGACGTACCTTTTGTTTTCGATGAAAATTGTATGAAAGCCTTTAATAAAGTCAAAGAGTTGCTCACAACAGCACCAATATTGGCTCATTATGACCCCAATGCGCCAGCCGTACTAACGGTGGGTGCAAGCTCAACAGGGCTAGGTTGTGTATTAAGTATCATAGATTCTGAGGGCACTGAGCGTCCTGTTTCATTTGATTCTCGTACGCTCTCACTCGCTGAGCGCAACTATTGTCAAATTGACAAGGAGGCAACAGCCATAGTTTTTGGTGTCAAAAAGTATCATCAATACTTGTATGGTAGACATTTTACTATCAAATGTGATCACAAGCCGTTACTAAGTATTTTTGGGTCTAGAAAGGGTATTCCAGTGTTTGCAGCAGGCAGACTACAGCGCTATGCTTTGTTTTTATCAGGGTATACCTTTGACATAAAATATGTCAAGTCCGAGGAAAATAGCGCCGATGCACTGTCGCGCCTACCTTTAAATGTAAAGCACAAAGATGTAACAAATGACGAGTTATCTTGGGTAGGGACGTATTTGCATTGTATTAAAGAAAGTTCAGTTCCTATCGATTGTGAGCAAGTAAAAGTAGAGACACAAAAAGACAAACTGTTAAAAAAAGTGTACAACTTTGTTATGTATGGTTGGCCTAACTTCCTGTCGGGGGAAGATAGGGATCTTCAGGCGTTCTATCAAAGACGAGACGAGCTAACTGTGGAAATGGGTGTAATTATTTGGGGATATCGGGTTGTTGTGCCTAAATCCCTTCAGGAATTCATTTTAAAAGAGCTTCATGTCTCTCACATGGGCATTGTTAAGATGAAAGGTGTTGCCCGTAGTTATGTTTATTGGCCAAATATTGATTCAGACATTGAGAGTATTGCAAACAGTTGCTCTTCTTGCCTTATGGAACGACCCAGACCAGCAAAAGCAGATTTACATGTATGGCATTATCCCAGAAAACCATGGGAGCGTCTACATTTAGATTTTCTCGGTCCAATCAAAGGAAAAATGTATTTAATAATAATTGATGCTCATTCTAAGTGGCTTGAGGTTTTCGAAACGGCCTCAACTGCGGCCCATCTGGCAATTGACAATTTAAGGTCATTATTTGCAAGGTTTGGTTTGCCCCTGGTGGTTGTCAGTGATAATGGCCCGCCATTTAATTCTGCTGAATTTCAAAGGTTCCTGGGAAACAATGGTATAAAACACAAAACGTCTGCACTGTATCATCCACAGTCAAACGGGCAGGCTGAGAACTCAGTGAAATATATTAAATACAAATTACGAGGTGCATTTAGAGACAGTGTAAATGTATCAGTAGCGCTAAGTCGAATTCTATTCGATTATCGCAACTCAATTCATGTAACCACTAACGAGACGCCGGCTAAATTAATGTTTGGCAGAAATTTAAGAACCAGGTTTGATTTGTTGAGACCCAATCTCAGCAATACTGTAGCACAAAAAAAAGAAAAACAGAAATCTTACTTTAGAGGTAATAAAACTAGGTATTTGTACTTAAACCAACCTGTTTTAGTAAGGGATTATCGTTCAAAAAATAAATGGGTTGAAGGCATTGTGATAAAACAACTTAGCGATGTCATGTACATAGTAAAAATAAGTATTGGTATATTGTGGAAAAGGCACTTAGACCAAATAGTTGCTACAGATACGGGTGGAGTAGGCTTAGATGTAAATAATCAGACAAGGGATGTCGGCGAGCAGCTGGAAATTGACTATCATAGTCAGTCAGCTGATGGTCCTTCTGCTCATGCAGCCTCACCCCGCACACCTACCAATCATAGACCCGCTGACGTCACTCCTCGTCCCTTACGACATTCGCTCACAGCTGTTCACTCTCCTAAACCCTCTCCAACTCGACCTATCAACCGATCAGCTAACAATGTAAGCAAAGCTCCTTCACCTATTGTTGTTAGACGCTCACACAGAGCTCGTAAGCCAATTGACAGACTGGATCTGTAATTACTTATTGTTATCATTTTGTGCTATTTCTATCATGTTATTGTCTTGGTGAATAATTATGTTGTTTATTACTTTATTGTGCTAAGGGTTATTTCATTCAGTATGTATCCTACTTGGAATTGAACATTAACTTAACTCAATGTAATTTTCAATTTGTTCTAAATTTGGTAGGAAGGTGTTATATATAAAAATATTATATATATGTATTCTATATTTGTGTTGTCTATAATAATATTGTATATGTATTAATGATGATCTATGATACAATAAAGCATGGCCGTGGCTCGTAGTATTAACCTAAACCAATCAGGACCGACCTGATACTCTCATGTTATTTTGTACAGTCTTAATTTCATTGGGTTTCCGAGTTGTAATAGAGACCCAGGATACGACCACGGTCCGTATATACAATTCATATAGTGTAGTTATTTAACCCACCATCTTTATATGTATAGAGAAGACATTGCAAGTGGCTACTCCATATTCCAACGTTTTTTACAGGATTTGCCTTAGTGTAAATTTATTGTTATATTGGAGTGTTAGTGGTCTCAAATATTTCTACTATAATTTTATACAAACCACTAAGTTATCTTTGGTATTGACGAGCGCTTTCGGCAGTCAAGCCATCTTCAGGTCATTTACCAACAGAGAAATATGAACCCGTTCACTTCTTATATACGGTACCGTTTTACCCGGACCTATCTAGCCCCGCCCCCTGATGAAGGTGGAGCTAAGCAAGACGTTACTTCATCAGGGGGCGGGGCTAGATAGGTCCGGTAAAACGGTATATAAGAAGTGAACGGGTTCATATTTCTCTGTTGGTAAATGACCTGAAGATGGATGGCTTGACTGCCGAAAGCGCTCGTCAATACCAAAGATAACTTGGTGCTTAGTGTAAATATTTGGTCTGTTGTTGACCTATTCCTAGTGAATCCACATTGATATTCTTTTATGTTTTCTTCAGCGTAGGGAAGCAGCCTAGAAAATATGATGTTGGACAATACCTTATATGTTGTATTAAGTAGAGAGATCCCCTATAATTTTTACATATGAGCGGATCACCCTTTTTATGTATTAAACACACCACCCCACCCCCACACACCACCTCATCAGACATTACCTAGCCATATTCGCTCTATGAGATGGGCAAACTATGAATGGCATTATTGCCAACCTATATAAAGAACTGTAAGAGACAGAGTTGCTGAGTCTCAAACTGAGTGAGTTAACTTACAGAGTTTTGTGGTGTGTGTGTGTGTGATTTGTGGATCAATATTATAATTGTGTGTTATCTTTTGTCTGTATCAATTAGGGTTGTGTTAATAATTGATATCACAGTTGTGAACCAAAATTATATTTATGGGTTATATGTTTATTTATGAAAAATTATTTGTGATATTGGTAAGTAAACAAGGTATCGACAGTGATACGACTGTTTTATTTCAGTCGCTGCTAGGTGATAACAGTCTATACTCTTTGCTGCTCTACTGTCGTTATCACTATTACTCAACTAATATTGTTTCTACTGCTGTTACTATTATATTGTTCTCAGCTAAAAATTTGAGCTACGGTATTTGAAAAATAAAAGACTGCCCTCAATTCCACTGGTAATCCTTGTGTTCTTTCTTATAAACATTAGTAATATATACTAACAGAAATTAGGTGACCAGTTTATTAATTCAAAATAGAAGATAACTAATAGTAATAGCAAAACATTAGTAGCAGTGACAGAATGTTTATTAGCAAGAAAATAGACATAACAGACACAGGATGTCATTAAGACTTTTAGATAACCAGAGGTAATGAATACAGAAACATATAGTACAAGTCACGTTATAGTATAATACTTTTCAGAAAAGTATTATGATTAGATTGTATATAACTGATACATTAGCAGGAAGAGTGCATGGTGTTATACTCATAAATTTATCATTAAAATAGCTCTCCAATGTGCATCAAATTAACACTAAATTTGGTTAATTGAAATCAAAACGATTCAACTTACAGGACATTTAATCGCAATTCAATTTTCACTAGACACTAAACATAATAATATATTCTACCCATTATACATTTATTGTATTGTAGACATTAGTAAAGAAATATTTTTTTATAACAAGAACAGAAATTAACAAAATTTTTCACAAAAATTTAACTAATTAAAAAAAGTAAAATATAATAAAAGTAAATTTTATAATATTCTGGCAAGAAGTAACTATAAGAAAATCAGAGAGTACAGAGAGGGCATTGAGATTTACCGGATGAGGGAGGGAGCGGTCAATGACAGAAATGAATATACTAAACTAGCGACCACGAGGAAATTCCTAACTGACAGTTCACAAATTAACAAGTAACATATGGTCACAACCCACTCACCCCCATGCTCTAACCCTACCACGGCAAAAATCACAAGGGAAGCAAGATATAAAATGTGCACTATAGTTAAATCAACATCAGTACACCCTGATAATGTTCCGGGATTATGGAACGAAACATTGGTATTATAAACATCACATACACGGATGTACCCAAAAACCTACTACAACAGACATTCACCACGAAAGCCTTCGCACAAGCATATATATATATTGTAGCGTGACAGAAAATCCACTACTTATTAATTCATATAAAATAATAAAAATTAATTACACCACATATGTTAATATAAAATCGAATGAAATTGAATGAATTCAAAGGAATAAACAACAATAAAATAAAAATTCTCATTACATTATATAAAAACCACTGTTGAAAATCAAAGAAATTATTGAAAGCAACTCATATTATAAAATCAGGAATTTACCCAGGAAGTTAGGAGCAGTAAACAAATTAGATTACACAATATCATGAAGAGAGAATCAGTTTGAGAGTGGTGAAACACCAAAATACCCCAAAGACAAGAAGAAGGAAGAATAAAATTTGTGATCAGGAAGTAAACAATACCCTAAAACCTTTAGCGAAGAGCAAAGTCAGTATCAGTAAATAACTTCGATACTCCAAACTAAACATCAGTCGAGATAACACGAAGTACCTTGGTTTGCCCAAGAGTGAAGAATGAAGACAAGAAGACAAGAAGAAGGAAGACCAGAAGAAAGACAAGAGTGAAGACAAGAAAGAAGATAAGAAGAAAGACAAGAAAGAAGAGAAGAAGAGAGGAAGAAATAGTATGAAAGAAACACCGTTATAAAACCTATTATTAAATACCATCAACCCCAAACCCATAGAGACAATTAAAAAGAAAGTATAACATCCCAAAATCCTATAAAAATGTAATTATTAAGAAATCAAAAGTGTTGTCTAGTATAATAAGAAGTGAACCAACTAAAGCTATTGTGTGATAAAGAAAATAAACAAGTCTTAACAGTCCATGATTACTAAAGGTCTGGTCTGAGATAATAAGACTCAAAATATCAGAACCACCAGTGAAAGTGAACTTGTGCAAGTGTTTTTGGAAATACAATAAACTTAAAGTTGGTGATACTATGACTTATCAATATGCTATATAACAACTTTTATATTCAATAATACACATCATCATAAAATAATAAAATGGAAGATTTCCAATATTTTATTATTTTAATGTAACTCTGTTATTACAAGACATTTGTAAAAATGATAATAACTAGAGTATGGGTGGACATGTTTACTGATGAAGGGGATAATAGATAATAATGGTTTAGACCAGAAAGGACTGGCATTAATTTATGTTCATAGGTTTAAAATGTTTAAAATGGCTATTTGTTCACAGCCATGAACTCAATAGGTTTATAAGAATTTTTAGTAAATAAGATTTATATGTGTTTAAAATGAATTATGTTTGCCAAATAACAGCAGACATACCATTAATAATGTTTCAGTAGGTATGCTGTGTTAATTAAAAAGGAGTTAAATGTATGTTTTCAAACCATGTCAGCAATATGTTCAATCTTAGAATGCTGAATGATGTTCATTATTATTTTTTAAATAACAGTAGTATTAATCAAATACTACACCTCACAGTGGGTTTGTAAAACGTTTTATTTTCATGTAATAATAACTATGTAAAGTCAGAGGAGGAGTAGGATTAAATTTATTTGAGAAAGACAGAAATGTAAAATTCTAAACTCTAGGCCATGTGGTGAATTCACAGAAGCCATATAAACCAGTTAATTCACTTATAATTCCTGTAAACTAGCAAGATTTAGGTAAGGTAAATCAGTTAACCACTACTGTGAATGATCCTATGAGTTAAAGTGATAATAAGGAAATATACCTTAAAATATTGTAAATTTTCAAAATATATAAATTAATTAATTTTAAAGAGCAATGTCAAATTCAGTGATTAACATAAAAAACCAGTTCAAAGGTTCAATTTATATGTATTTAAGGAAAGGAAGAGAAATATGACTAATTAAAATTTATTATAATAGTATTAATAACAATTAAAATGGCAGAAAATTTTATATGAAGGCGGAAACCAATTTTTGAGCCTAGATTTCCAAAAAGAGAGAAATTTGGTAATTTCCACAAAATGTCAACAGATATGGACTATAATATATCAATTTAAAAGGAATGAGATGATTAAACCAATGATAAGGTTCATAATTCATGAAGGTGACGAATAAAATAAATAAATTCCATATATAATGTATTTTAGTATCATGTGTATGGGAAATCGAAATATTTTAACAATACTTTTTCAAAGATTAACTGGGTCAGATTTTGACTAACATGAAGGAAGTTAGTTTAGTCTTTTGTTGAATATCAAGCTGAATAGTTGTGTAATATAACGTTCCTTAAAACCGTGTAGAAAATGGTACTACGGTTACCTTCTAATATCAGTGTAACGAGAGTTAAATAAATTAAACATTTTTCTAACTAAAACTACAGAAATTTTAGCGACAATAGTGAAAACTAACACCAAACTTCATTATACTAGTGATTTAAAACGGTAAAACAATATATTGGTGATAATTAACGCTACAAATCATAACCACTTTTTGAGCAGTTAACCCACAGAAGTGAACACATATCAAATAACATAATTAACACAAGTATACACGGAACACTTCTTCAGAACACACCAAACAAACTGTTAGACAGATTACACCAGTGCGGGGACATTTCAAACATTTATGAAGGTAATTTTGCTGTGAGATTTTAACACGACGACATTCCCAGTAACCTCGCCATATCTAGGAGCGGCCATCTTTAAAAAATACGATTCTGTGCCTTCCTCATCGAGTGACGTCAGAAGCTACATATGGTTTGACGATTCAACTTTTTTAAACATTATATCAGAATTATTTAAATATTGTTAGATGATAATTATGGAACTACTTTAATTGTTGATGTTATACTTTCTCGTTACCCTTCTCTGACTATTAATATAATCGCTCCAAGAACCTTTTTTATATAATACTTGTAATAATTTTTTCCACTGTATGAACGAATCGATTATTCCCTGAGACGGAGTCGATAATTGCTCCCAATCGATTAAAAATCGATTATTTATTAAATTTGTTAATAAATCCATTTATTTCAATTGTTTGTATCTATTATTATTTCACATGCTAATTTAAGGTTTATTTATTAATGCAACGAGACTTCAAGAAGAAGAAAATATTAATTAACAGTGAGATATTGGACCAGCACTAAACATCATAAATCGATTGCTGACCGGAGTTAATCTGATTAACTCCAGACTTGGTTCAGATCTTCCAGAAGTGCTCAATAATTAATAAATACCTTCTTAATTACTAAAATTTTTAACAGAACATTAAACCAGGATTATTTCACAATTACAGACATTAAATAAAACATAAACAAAATTTTTTTTTATTGAAAATTTTTTTTTGAAATAAAATTTTCTCTTTATTATCTTTTTTTGTAAAGACCGCATACAGGGTCTAACTTGTTACAATATATATATTACAACGACACAATTTGTGTATGCAGGTTGTAAATACAAATTTATTTGTGTTTTCGGAGCCCCACGTTCTTGGGATGCCAAAATTTATACAACGACACACTATATTAAAATGTAATCTAAATTTGTAGTGGTATAGCTCATACAACATTACTGATAATGTGTTTGTATAATTGGAGTTTAGGTGTAATCATAATAAGAGTAGTCCTTTTTATGAATCGTAACATGTTTTCATTTCTTTATTCAAACGAAAAATAAAAAATAAAAATATAATAATTACTTCGCCATAAAATATTCATTATCAATTGTTTCAATGTTTCTTTGTTGCCGTACATTGTAACCGGACCGCTGTATGCCGGTCGTTACAAAAGATAAAAAGTTGATAGAAAATTTTATAAAAATAGAATTTTCAAATAGTAAAAGATTTTGTTTATGTTTATTAAGAGGTGTGTATAAGGAATAAATCTGTTTTAAAAGGTTCTTGTAAAAATTCTAATAACAGGCAGGTATTTATTGACCGTCGAGCACTTCTTGAAGAATTGAACCAAGTCTGGAGTTAAATAGTTTAACTCCAGTTAGCAATCGATTGGTGATTTTTCTGTCTGGTCCAATATCTCGTTCAACTAAAATATTTTCTTCTTAGTTAAGTCCTTCAGCCTTAATAAATACTCTTAAATTAACCTGTGAAATAAGTAACAGATAAGAAATAATGAAAATATAAAGATTTATTGACAATTTATATAAATAATCGATTTTTTATCGATGGAGAGCAATTATCGACTCTGTCTCGGGAATTATCGATTGTGTCATACAGAACAAAATTTATGATATTTATTATATTAAAAGACAGGTTCTTTGAGCGATTAGAATTAATAGTCAGAGAAGGGTGACGAGAAAGTATAACATTAACAATTAACACAAATACAATAAATATTATTCAATAAAATTTAAATAATTCCAATAAGTAATGTGTATGTATGTTGTCAAACCAATATGCAGACGATGACGTCACTGCTGGAAGATAAAGAAGGCAGGCTTGAATTTTCAAACTGGCCGCTACTAGATATGGCGAGTTCACTGCAAAATCGGCATGTCCAAAAATCACGACAAAATTACCTTCGTAAATGTCTGAAATCTTCCCGCACTGGTGTAATATGTCTGTTAAGTTATTTGGTGTATTCTGACGAAGTGTTCTGTGTAAACTTGTGTTGGTTAGTTTATTTTGTATGTGTTCACTTCTTTGAGTTAACGTTCTCAAGATATGGTTATGATCTGTAGAGTGAATTGGTTTAAATATAAGGTTTTACTGTTTTCTGTCACTCGTATCATGAAGTTAGATGTTTGTTTTCACTATTGTCGTGAACGTATTGATAGCTTTAGTTTTAAAAAGTGTCTAATTCGTCTAACTCTCGTTTCACTTATTTTAATGGCTAAACGCTAGTACCATTTTCGACTCGATTTAAAGAACGTTTTGTAACACAACTATTCAGCTTGATATTCAACAAAAGACTAATTAACTTGGTCATAAATCTGGCCCAGTTAATCTTTGAAAAAGTATTGTTAACATATTTCGATTACCTGTACACATGATAAAATATTACATTATATATGGAATTTATCTATTTTATTCATCACTTTTATGAATTATGAACCTTATTATTGGTTTAATCATCTCATTCGCTTTAAATTGATGTATTATAGTCCATATCTGTAGACATTTTGTGGAAATTAACAAATTTTGTTCACTTTTTGGAAATATAGGCTCAAAATTGGATTTCCGTCTTTATACGAATTTCCTCCATTTTAGGTATCAGTAATACTATTATAATAAATTTTAATTATTCATATTCCTATTCCTTTCCTTAAGTACATATAAATTAAACCTTTGAACTGGTTTTTTGTGTTAATCTGTAAATTTGACATTGCTCTTTAAAATTAATTGATTTATATATTTTGAAAATTTACAATATGTTAAGGTATATTTCCTTATTATCATTTTAACTCATAGGATCATTCCCAGTAGTGGTTAATTGAGTTACCTTATATAAATCTTGCTAGTTTACAGGATTTATAAGTGAATTATATTGGTTTATACTGTTTCTGTGAATTCACCAAATGGCCTAGATTTTAGAATTTTATATTTCTGTCCTTCTCAAATAAATTTAAACTTAACTCCTCCTCTGACTTTACATAATTACAATTATATGAAAATAACATGGTTTATAACTTATTGTGTGGTGTAGTAGTTAATTAACACTACGGTTATTAAAATAAATAATTATGAACATTGTTTAGCAATCTGCACAATTGAACATATTGCAGACATGATTTGAACATATATCTTTTAACTATTTTGAGTTAACATAGCATACCTATTGGAACATTATTAATGGTATGTAGGCTATTATTTAGCAAACATAATTCTTTTTAGAGCACATAACATAACTCTTATTTTCTAATAATTCTTACAAATACATTTTACTAACACATTGATTTTAGGACTGTGAATAAACAGTCTATTTAAACATTCTACACTTATTAATACTATATTAATGCCAGTCCTTTCTGGTCTAAACCATTATTATTTGTGATCCCCTACATCAGTAAACATGAACTCCTATACTCTATTTATTATCATTTTTTTTACAAATGTCTTGTAAATAAAGATTTACATTGAAATAATAAAATACTGGAAATCTTCCATTTTATTATTTTATTATGCTGTTTATTATTAGATATTAAAGTTGTGATCTAGCATACTGATAAGTTATAGTATCACCAACTTTAAGTTTATTGCATTTCTAAAAAACACTTACACAAATTTACTTTCACTGTTGGTTCTGATATTTTGAGTCTTATTATCTCAGACCAGACCTTTAGTAATCATGGACTGTTAAGACTAGTTTATTTTCTTTATTACACAATAGCTTTAGTCGGTTCACTTCTTATAACGCTATACAGCACTTTAGTTTTCTCAATAATTACATTTTTATAGGATTTTGGGTATGTTATACTTTCTTTTGCATAGTTTTTGTGGGTTTGGGGTTGATAGTAGTTTATATAATAATAGGTTTTACTACGGTGTTTCTTTCATACTATTTCTTCCTCTCCTCCTGTCTTCTTTCTTGTCCTTCTTCGTATCTTCCTTCTGGTCTTCCTTCTTGTCCTTCTTCTAGTCTTCATTCTTGTCCCTCTTCTAGTCTTCATTCTCCTCCCTCTTCTAGTCTTCATTCTTCTCCCTCTTCTAGTCTTCATTCTTCTGGTTTTCTTGTCTTCCTTCTTCATTCTTGGGTAAACCAAGGTACTTGGTGTTATCTCGACTGAGGTTTAGTTTGGAGCATTTAACTTATTCGCTGATACTGACTTTATTCTTCTCTACAGGTTTCAGGGTATTGTTTTCTTCCTGTTCACAACCTTTATTCTTCCCTCTTCTTGTTTTTTGGGGTATTTTGGTATTCACCACTCTTTAATTGAGTCTCTTTTTTCTTGATATGGTCTTATATAACTGGTTTACTCCTCTACTGGTCTTAGCTTCCTGGGTAAATTACTGATATTATACTATGAGTTGCTTCGATACTTTCTTTGGTTTTTTAAACAGTGGTTTTTATATATAATGTAATGAGGATTTTTATTTTATCGTGGTTCATTCCTTTGATTCATTTAAATGTCATTCAATATTGTTATAACATTTGTTGGTGTAATTAAACTTTATGATTTCATATGACTTAAGATGTAGTGGATTTTCTGTCACGCTACAGAATGCCCTTCTCCAGAAGTAATTTTTTCAGACTATACTTGCTTTGTCTGAAACAATTGCTTATGATAATTATTCTAGGTTGGTTACTATTTTGGACTTCGTTCTATTTTAAAATTTTCTTATTTACATTTGAGTTTATATCATTCTTACTTGATCTTCCTTGATAGTAATAGTCATCTGAGTTCCATATTTATTATTTCATTTTCATATTTCTTCTTAGTATTTTCTCCTTGGGATATTTCCTCCCTATCGTTCCCTACTTTGTGAGCTGGTTCAGTTCAGAGAGGCACTGTACGCTACTTTCCTCTGCTGTCCAATACTTCACACATATTTGAGTACAGAGGCAAATCATCTCTGCTCAAAAAACATATTAATCCTGCTGGAATTATCTTCAGACAGATTAAAAAAATTATTCAGAATAGTACACATTTGTTACTATTTAAAAAATATCTTTGGGATACTTCACTTATTACTTATTATATTTCTCAGAGATTTTAATATTCCTATCTCAGTTGTTCTTCTGACTCGTTAACTGGATGTTTCTTTCATTTGATATTATGGTAGGAAGCTCTTCTATTATTACATTTTTCAACTTTTCTTATCATATAAATCTTTTGGTTATAAATTCTTTATTACCTTCTGTTTTTTTTATTATAATCTGCATTGTTTATTGTAGCATATCTTCATGACATTTTTAGACTGTTTCTTTGTTCTTATTATTTCCACTTGTTCTATTTTCTAGAACTTTTTATAACTGTCATCATCATAATTTACATTTAATTCATAAATCATTTTATATTAATTCGTTTAATTACATAAATCTTTGATATTATTCTCACATTATTCCTGTCATGGTTATTAATGTTTACTTTCGAATGAATGTTTTTTATTAATTTCATAATGAGGTCATAATTTCTCCTCATACCACTTCAAAGTTTCATTATCTCATAATTCTACATATGTTTTTGCACTTTATTATATTCAATCACTCAAATCGTATTAAAGAAATTTTTCTTTTTTATTTCCTTTAGCATCATTTTATGGAAAGGTTTTTCCTCTTCATATTGAACTTAGACATGATTATACTGTCCAGAATTATTTGTTTCAATTCTAAATCTGTTTCCTTTCTTCATCCCATTATGATCCTGTGTTACCATGGTAATTATATTCTATGCTTACCATAAATATGGTATGAAATCTCTTCTGTTTATCTCACCAAAGTGTTTTATTTATAATTGGTTGGTAAGTTGTACTTATACTTGGTTTGGGAAACTTGATTTATGCATAATTCAAAATTCACTCTTCTTATATTATTCCATAAAGTTTTCTCAAATAATTTGTATGTAAGGTGGGCTTACATGTGTTTTGGCTGGTTTTATTTCTCTAAACTCTCTTGGTATTATTGTCAAAATGTCTCTCTTCAAATAAATATTTAGTAAGCTGTCCTTACTTGTTTTTGACTTTAGATGGTTTTATTTCTAAATTCTCTCCTTCTTTATTATTATATTATAGCCATAAAGTTTTTCTTCAAATACTTTTTTATGTAAGATTGGCTTACAAGTGTTTTAGAATTTTGAGGATTTCAAAATTCTTCTTGTTATACTCTTCTAAATGGTTTCATTAATAATAGTGTAGTAAGATGTACTTACTTTTTCTTTGGAATTTTTAGGATTTTAAATTCTAATTTCTTCTTATATTATTGTCGTAAAGTTTTTCTTCAAATAATTATTCATGTAATGTGGTATTACCTTATTTTTGAATTTTGCGGATTTTAAATTCTTCTTGTTACATTCTTCTAAATGGTTTCATTAATAATAGTGTAGTAAGATGTACTTACTTTTTCTTTGGAATTTTTAGGATTTTTTCAAATTCTTCTTATTATATCATAGCCATAAGTTTTTCTTCAAATATTTGTATGTAATGTGGTATTACCTTATTTTTGAATTTTGTGGATTATTTCAAAATTCTTCTTGTTATTCTTCTTTAAAAATGTTTCTTTAATAATAGTGTAGTAATATGTACTTACTTTTTCTTTGGAATTTTTTGGATTTTATTCAAATTCTTCTTATTATATCATAGCCATAAGTTTTTCTTCAAATATTTGTATGTAATGTGGTATTACCTTATTTTTGAATTTTGTGGATTTATTCTAATTTCTTCTTGTACATACCATAGCCATAAGTTTTTCTTCAAATATTTGTATGTAATGAGGTATTACTTTATTTTTGAATTTTGCGGATTATTTCAAAATTCTTCTTGTTATTCTTCTTTAAAAATGTTTCTTTAATAATAATGTAGTAAGATGTACTTACTTTTCTTTGGAATTTTTTTGGATTTTTTCAAATTCTTATTATATCATAGCCATAAGTTTTTCTTCAAATATTTGTATGTAATGTGGTATTACCTTATTTTTGAATTTTGTGGATTTTTTCAAAATTCTTCTTGTTATTCTTCTTTTAAAATGTTTCTTCTCAAATAAATTGTATGTAATTGTCTTACGTTGTTATTAGAATTTAGTGGATTTTAATCATAAAATTTCTTCATGGATGTCTGGTTAAAGACACCCTTGATTTTATTTGAATTAATTTCCTTGATTTCGTATGTGTTGTTGTTATTGTCCTTTGAGACAATATAGGGACCAGTGTACAGGAGCAATAACTTTTTTGTTATCCCATCTAAGGAACTGGGTAATTCCCTATTCTTCAACAACACCTTCTCTCCAACGGTATAATGAATAACCTTACCCATGCTTTTATTGTATTTATTCCGCCGTTTCTCCTGATCTTCGGCCACCTTATTACAAAACTGAATTCTATCAAATATATATTTATGCTCTCTGGGGAACTCCAAGATATCTTCAATCTCTCTAGGGGGTTGTCTCTCGTACATTGCGGAGTATGGGGTTACTCCTATGGCTGGATGGTAGGCCAGGTTGAGGAATTCTTCAGTGGCCTCCAAATATTCTTGCCACCTCCTCTCCTGATCATGGCAATACGTTCTTAATAGACGCCCCACCTCTCGCAAGACTCTTTCGGCCGGGTTACTGCTCGGGTGGTATACGGATGTCTTGTATGTATGAACCCCCATTGACAGCAGTGTATCCCGCCATTTCCTCCCCTTGAATTGTGTTCCGTGGTCGGTTATGATCGATACCGGTTTTCCGACGGTTGGGAAGTACTGGTTGATCAGGATATCAAGAACTTTATTCGTAGTCGCCCGATTCGCTGGGTATAGCTTTACGAACTTGGTATAATGGTCCATAATGATGACGAGATATTTGTATCGATGGCGGCCTCCACTGCGGGGAAATGGCCCACAGATATCCAGGAATACCTTCTCAAGTTTCGACTGCGATGTTATTGGAATCATCTGACCTTCTCTTTTCTCGTTGTTAGTTTTTACGAGTTGGCAAATGCGACAGTTTCTAATGTACCTCCGTACCTTCCGATTTATGTCTTTGATATGGCAGCTCTCTTCCAGGGCCTTTACCACCTTTAAAGCGCCCATATGCCCATATCGAACATTATAACTGAACACTATCTCTTTCTCGATATGGGTCGGAATTATTACCTTCCATTCCTCCTTATATAATGATGGTTTGGAAAACAGGATTCCATTATGTATAGTGTAATATTGGGATATTGTCTCATCCCCTGCTTCCAATCTTGAGATAATAGTAATTAATTTCGGGTCAGCTTGTTGGTGTGTGCTTAGTTGTTCCAGAACTGATTGTAGACCGGCGCTGCTGCTGAGAATATGGTACACCTTCAGAATACTCTCCTTCTCCCCCTCGAACGTCTGTTTGTCAATGTCTACTCTAGACAATACGTCCGGGACGACATTCTTCCTTCCGGGGATATACTCCCACTTAAGGTCGTATTCTTGCAGCAATAGTATCCACCGCGTTAACCTTCCATGGCTCAACTTACATCTCTTAAGGAATGAGATAGATTTATGGTCTGTCCGGACGGTAACGGGATAACCAAGAATATATGTGCGGAACTTTCCGCACGCGAACACAACACTCAATAACTCCTTTTCTGTCACGTGATAGTTTTTCTCACTCTGGTTCAGAGCTCTGCTGGCAAAGCAGATTACAAGATGTTCGCCCTCCTCATCCTCTTGATATAAAGTCGTGCCGAGGCTGATGTTGTGACGATTTAAATTGTGACAATAAAAAAAAAAAAAAAATAAAGAAATAAAAAATTTTAAGTTGCGAACAATTAACCATTTAAATCTCACAATGATAATAAAAAACATGTAGGTACTAAGTGTGAATGGAAGTAGTAATTAATAAGGGCAAAGAAACGGTAAAGAAAAGACATATTGTAAATAATTATTATTGTCGCATTTAACCCTTTGCTTGTTATCAGGCGCCTACCTGTTGATACCGGACTCGACATGTTTACCGAGTCTTCTG
Organism: Magicicada septendecula; assembly: GCA_034769895.1. Taxonomy (NCBI): domain Eukaryota; kingdom Metazoa; phylum Arthropoda; class Insecta; order Hemiptera; family Cicadidae; genus Magicicada; species Magicicada septendecula. The sequence goes on from CM068375.1 coordinate 136,242,964, forward strand.
TAATTAAAATAATATAGAAAAATAATGTTAATAATTAAAGAATCTGAAGACACAGATAGTCACGAAAACAACTAATTTAAATGATGTATTTTTATCTAGCGATAGTTTGTATAAATAAAAAAGTTTTATTTAGAGAGAGACCGGGACTATATTCTCGCGGAATAAACACCCCACTATCTGTTGTCCTGTACCAGTGGTAGCGTACGAAAAATCTCTCTCTCGCAATGACGACTCCAAGCAGTGCACACGCACGAGCTAAATGCTCTGTTGAAATGTTATGTGATTGGTTATTAGTTTGGATTAATTCTTATGTATTTTATTAACTGCTACAAAAGAGTGTAATATGTAACGTTAAGAAAAAGAAAAATTAAAAAACGTTGTAACAAGAAGAAATAAGTGACAACCAATAGTACGAGTGTTAATAACTATAACAGCTTTCTTCTCCGATTGACGACTCTCCACAACATCCTGCCTGGAGATATGAATCATCAGAATTACAACTCTAGTAGACCCGACCGATAATGCAGTTCGAGACTTCTGAGAATCAACGAGTACCTGTGTAGAAGGCCCACTCTATCCTGCAGACGTTTAAGCCGTGAACAACTGAGACCAGACCTAGACGAAGACGACGCTCTTAGGATTCCCAAGATGTAACCATATGGAGGAGACTTCTACATCCCAAATTAAAGGTGACTCGATAGCACGTCTATCGAGGAATAATAATAATAGTAATTGTAACACAATACTCTCTTAAAGAGACTTTCAGAGACGATTGACTTTATAAGAATATAAAAATTTAAATCTAAGAATTTAATTGTAATTATTCAGGCTTCTTGCAATTGTAACAGTTTAGATTTTAACGTATCGTAGTATAATTAATACCATTCTTCAAATGGAATAATAGTGAAACTTAAAAGTAAAAGTAAAGGTAAAAGTAACAGTCTTGCAAGCTAATATCTTGAATTGAATATAATTAATTTTTAAAGTTTAAAGACTAAATACCAAATGGTTACCCGGATCCGGGGAAAAGCTAAATATAATTTGTTGTGATCCCACAGTCTATATAAAGCAATTTAAACAAGTTAATAATTTAATTAATAATGTAATGGGATCTGGTTTTGAGTAAATGTCATTTGTTTTATTTTAAAAGTTTAATAAAGGGAAATCTTCTTGTTGCACACATATACTGAGTACATAAATCAACAGTTTTCCCTTCCATGATTCCTTTTATATTTACTGTGTGTTGTTCTGTTTTAATTTCAGCTCGTCCAAAATAAGGCAGCCTGAAGTAATTGGCAGAACCAATTACTTTGGGTTCCCTCTGTTATAACTCAAGAGAAGAGGTTATAAATTGCGCAACTCTGCTAATTAGTTAAAATTTTGCTGCTAATTAAAAATCACAAAAAAAAGAAATTTTGTGACTTGTGTTATTAAGCAGTAATTGTGCCTATTAACCCAGACCATAATCTGTTGATTTATTTACTCATGTACTGTAAATGTGTCTAAAATCTTAAATAAAATTAAACGATAATAGTTATTATAATAGTTTTGTAAATAGGTAATTTTAATTATTATTTAGATATAGCAATGAACATAATATTGACTAAAGACGCCCCGTGTATTCGATATAACATCAGGCATGTGCTTGTCAAAAGCTCATTCAACAACACGTCTGTTTGTAAACAATATCAGACCGGTTGATTTCTTGTCCGCTCCTGTAAGTGTGTATATTGTCATTGTGAGACTCCCCCATCGCGGAATTAAACTATCACTTCACCCTCTGTGTTAGCTCTATTGTAATAAGTAGCGTGTCCTTTCCTGTGTGTCGTTGCCGCGGATTCCCCCTTTTGCCGTACGCATCTGTAAACATGTGTGAGATTTCTCTCTCTCTACCTATGTAAAATGACAACCTTTGTCATCTCATTTTAATTGTTTATTAATAAATGTGTAAGAATACGATTTATTTATATTGTTATGTTTGTGTGAAAAGATATAGCGTTGTATAGTAGTAAATACAAATAGTAGAATAATTAGTTCTAGCCACTTTACGAAAATGGCTGAATTTAATCCTGATTTATTAGTAAAAGATGAGCTATGCTACGAAGCACTTTTACGAGGTCTAAAACACGTGAATGTAACCGTGTCTGAATTACGAAAATCATTACGCCAATCCGGATCTGAGACAAGCTCGCAGTTAGACAAATTGCGTGAACTCGATTATGACGGCGAACGAGAAACCTGTTATGCGAAATATAGGGAACTGATAGTATTATCTCAGAACCTTAAGGAAAAGAAATCACCTACGGAACTTTTGCGCGTTACTCAACGTATAGAACATTTAACCCGCCGATTAAATAATTTATTAAGCTGGCCCGACGTCACCGTAGTCCCCGCCGATGTGCAGAAATTTGCAGACGAGGCATTACGCCAATTACCCATAATTATTAACGACTTAAGACGAAAGTCAGATGAATCGAGAATGGAGGAAATTGAGCACTACTTACAAAAATTATATATCTCCCCTGGTCAATCCCCTATTGTAGAACTCCCTCCCACCACCTCTAACCCCGAATCACCCACCGTATCTAAGATACAACGGAGTCCTGAACAATTACCTAGTAGAAAATTAAATACCTTAACTATGTTAGAACCCCCACCCCCTAACGTTCAACGTACTCGCACTAGTCAATATGAGATTGCTAATCCTAATGCAACCACTAATTCTTCGAACGAAATACAAAACGTAAATTTTAATGTTGACCTCTACGGAAAGATTTCCCACCCAGTAGAGAAAATAATTAATGAAATTCCTTACACCGATGGGTTAAGTATAACGATACTGTTAACTTTTATCAAATACCTACTGCAAATAAAAGATCTACAACAATTAAACGATCGGCAAATACTGCAAGTAATATTACCCAAATGTAAACCACCATTACGAGATCGTGTACTAGAAACATTAAACTCGAGTCTTCCAGTAGAAGAACTTCACACGAAAATAATCAAATATTTTATCCCCACTGGAATTTATGAGGACATCAAAAGAAATACTGTACTTCGGGTACAAGGAGCTCATGAAAGACTGGCCCACTATATTGCGGACATCCGTGTATCGTCACGTATACTACAAGTCGACTGGACTGAAAAACAATTGGTCGATACTATCCTAGTAGGCTTATCTCCTGATGAACGCTCCCGTTTAGCACTAATAAGTAGACCCCTTACGTTCGCGGACTTTGAACAATGTAGTATTCACTCTTCCAATGTGTGGTACGCAGATCAGCACAGACATGCATCGGTATCCACTACACAAAACCGAAAAGAAATGCAAGCCTTAGTCTCTGACGCAAGAAGTCTACGAGAAAGAAAACCATTTCGAAGATCAACCTATGGCCATGGTAAGTCCAAGGAGGCTCAACCGCGACAGGAAACCTGTGAGACCCAACGTAAAGAATATGTATCTATAACTGCGGAAAATCCGAAAATCTCAGTAGAAACTGTAAACAGAAACAGTATAATCAAAAAACTCAGTATCCAAAAAACATGTAAGGCAGGGAGATCCGAAACCCTGTGTCTTCCGCAGCGTCGTAAAAAAAGGTAAACCCCTGAGAGTCAATAAAATAAAACAAATTAATAATAATAACAAAAGAAAACTAGACCCCTATGTAAAAAAATTTATCGATAAATGTAACGCTATTAATAAGTGTGATTTCAGTAAGTGTCAATTACCTTATGTACAAGTAGACCTTGGTGTAACTGCCACCCTCGGTTTAATTGATTCCGGATCAACGCGAAGTTTAATTAGTCATGACCTCGCCAATAAGTTATTTAAACATAATTTAGTTAAACGCAGTGAATCTGTAAATATTAAATGCTCCACCGCTAACAAACAAAACTTAATGATAAAACTTATCATTACATGTAAAGTAAAAATAAAAAATTTTACGTGGTATTTTCCAATGTTAGTGTGCGACGAATTAGGACCCGAGTTAATATTGGGAGCTGATTTTATCAGTAAAACAGGAATAATTCTAAATATTCATGATAAGAAATTTTACTTTGGATTCGATCGTTCACGGAAATATAACTTGGAGGATAATTCAAATAACAGAGAAAGTACTAGCACTACTTCTTCACATGTAAAGCATCACGAGTGTGAATTAGGTCATCTGGAAAGTAACGATAGACGGAACATACAAAAGTTAATAAATCAATTCTCCAATGTCCTCACCCCAAAGTTAGGACTGACGGACCTGATAGAGTATAAGATAAATTTGAGCGATAATAAAATAATACGTTTAGCCCCATACAAGTTATCACCGCCAAAAATGGAAGTAATGAGGAACCAAATTAATAAACTATTAGAACAAGGAGTCATCGAACCCTCTACGTCATCTTATTCTTCCCCCGCGTTTTTGGTACCCAAAAGCAACGATAAACATAGATTAGTTGTAGACTATAGACAACTAAATAAACGGATAGAATTTGAATCAATACCACTTCCCGACATCCACAGTGCTTTTCATTATTTTACGAAAGCAAAAATTTTTACCATTATGGATTTGAATCAGGCATTTCATCAGATACCCCTCTCTGAAGAATCGAAACGTCTCACCGCTTTTGCCGTCCCTTTCAACCTATACCAATTTACAAGGGTACCCTTTGGTATATCCCAAGGTAGTTCTGTATGTAGCAGATTATTAGAAAAATTATTTCATGACATAAAGTTTAAATATGTGTATCACTACCTAGATGACATTGTTATTTACATTGAGTCAATTGAACAACATCTTGAACATTTACGTGAAGTACTATCCCGATTAGGGAAAGCTGGATTAACTGTAAACCCCAGTAAAGTAAATTTTGCTGTGACACAATTCTCCTTTTTAGGTGACATCGTAAAAGCCAACGGAAAGGTAAGCATAGACCCAGAGCGCACCCGTGCTATCAGAGAATTTTTACCACCGCGGGATGCAAAAGGAATTGCCCGATTTTTAGGAATGATAAATTATTTCCACAAGTATATTCCACATCTAGCCGAAATTGCAGCACCGCTAAATACTTTGAGAAAGAAGGGAGTAAAATTTGAGTGGAATGAGCAACACCAAACCGCATTTGAGATATTAAAAGAAAGCATCATATCACCCCCTGTACTACAATTAGCCGATTTTACTAAACCGTTTGTTGTGCAAACAGACAGTTCAAGTGTCGCCCTAGGTGCAGTAATATATCAGGAAGTAGATAACTCTCGCTTACCAATTAGTTACGCTTCACGCACCCTGACTGACCAAGAAAAGAAATACTCTGCTTACGAATTGGAATGTTTAGCTATGGTTTTCGCGTTTGAGAAGTTCAAACCATTTTTAGAACATAAAGAGTTTTTGTTAGAAACAGATAATCAAGCTTTATCCTGGCTACTAAATCACCCAAAACAATTAGGTCGTATCGGAAGATGGGTATTAACATTAAATTGTTTTAAGTTCAAAGTACAACATATTAGAGGCACCCAAAACGTAGTTGCCGATACCCTGTCACGTATGTTCCAGCCGAGTAGTAATAATTACGAAAACAAGAGTAGAGAGACACCGATTATTAATACGTTAATTACCGAATTTCCTCTTGCATTTACGGATTTAGCCCATTATCAACAACAAGACCCACGCTTGAGTCCGATTATCGAACAACTTGAAAAAGGAAACAAGTCAGAAAAATACCTATTAAGTAAGAAAGTATTATGTTGTAGAATAGCGAACGGAAAATATTCACGAATCATCGCCCCGGATATTATTAAACCTATGCTAATGGAATATTATCACTCTTCCCCCATTGGAGCACATATGGGAATAAATAAAACCATACATCGGATTCGTAGAGAATACCACTGGGAAAATATGAACAGTGAGATTGCAAACTTTGTAAAAAGGTGTAAGTTGTGTGCACTCAGCAAACCAGCGAGAAACAGCCAAATAAGTCAGTTAATATCTGAGATTCCTGCTACCCCATTCTCCAAAATTTATTTAGACTTTTCTGGACCCTACCTACGTTCCAAATCAGGAAATACAATGTTACTAATTTGCGTAGATTCTTTTAGTAAATTCGTCTGGATGTACCCCATGCGGCGAGCTTTAGCTACGACAACAGTAAGCATTCTACAGAATAGATTATTCAAAGAATTCGGTATTCCAGTCCATCTAGTGTCGGACAACGGACCACAGTTTAAGTCTAAGGAATTCAGGAACATGTGTTTCAAACTAGGTATAGACCACATTACCACTACAGAGTATCGTCCGCAAGGTAATATAGCTGAGAGGTATTTGCGAAACCTAAAATCTGCTTTAATAGCCTACCATGCTAACGACCATACTTCGTGGGACCAGAACCTATCCTGGATACAATTCGCCTTTAATTCGGCATATCATGAAGGACATAAGTCTACCCCATTCGAATTATTGTTCAAGTATAAACCTAACTACCCATTATCCACAAAGTGGAAAATACATGAATTATTACCCCTTGAAATTAGGGATAAAAATATTAGGAAAATATGGAATGAAGCGCGTGCTAATTTACGAACAAACTTAGCGAAGTCAAGGAAATATTACGAGCAAAAGAATAATAATAATAAAGTAAAGTACCAAATCGGAGACTTAGTTATGTATAAAGCGCACCCAACGAGTAGTGCAGTCGATAAGACAACTTCCAAGCTATCATACAGATGGTGTGGTCCTTATCAAATTCAAAAATACTTAACTCCGGTAACTGTAACTCTGTATGAACCCTCGACTCACAAATATGTGCGAAGGACACATATTTCACAGATAAAACGTTATCTTGAAGAAGAAAATAATAGAGTGCCAGTTAAATAAATAAATGTGAAGACAATGTTTAGTACTCAACTGCAAAAGTACTTAAGTAACCTTTGGCTACCTTGTCGTATAAGTAGGTACGAGGCCTGATCAACCTTGAATCCTCTTCATCGAAAGTAGAGCAAAGCAAGAAGTCAGCTGACATCCAATAAAAAAAAAAAAAAATGGAGTAATTAAAGAGTAAATTCTATAACTAGAGAAACTCTCAAGAAAAAGAAAAATCCGGTAGTAGTCATAAGTAGTAGAGTTAAGAGAATTTAGAATGTTGAAAATACTTTTATAGTGTGTGAATTTTATGTAGTAATCGAATTAGTGTGTAAAATATGAAGTATATGTATAAATATTAAGAATCAGCAAGTCAAGAACGACCGATGCTGTTAGTAATTACATACAGCTAGAAACGGGTGAGAGAAATTTAACACTGTACTCCCCAAGCATACTCCCGGTACGTATCTAACCAAATTTTCCGGAGTCGGTGTTGGTTAAGAGGCGGAGTATGTGACGATTTAAATTGTGACAATTAAAAAAAAAAAAAATAAAGAAATAAAAAATTTTAAGTTGCTAACAATTAACCATTTAAATCTCACAATGATAATAAAAAACATGTAGGTACTAAGTGTGAATGGAAGTAGTAATTAATAAGGGCAAAGAAACGGTAAAGAAAAGACATATTGTAAATAATTATTATTGTCGCATTTAACCCTTTGCTTGTTATCAGGCGCCTACCTGTTGATACCGGACTCGACATGTTTACCGAGTCTTCTGTAATTAAAATAATATAGAAAAATAATGTTAATAATTAAAGAATCTGAAGACACAGATAGTCACGAAAACAACTAATTTAAATGATGTATTTTTATCTAGCGATAGTTTGTATAAATAAAAAAGTTTTATTTAGAGAGAGACCGGGACTATATTCTCGCGGAATAAACACCCCACTATCTGTTGTCCTGTACCAGTGGTAGCGTATGAAAAATCTCTCTCTCGCAATGACGACTCCAAGCAGTGCACACGCACGAGCTAAATGCTCTGTTGAAATGTTATGTGATTGGTTATTAGTTTGGATTAATTCTTATGTATTTTACTAACTGCTACAAAAGAGTGTAATATGTAACGTTAAGAAAAAGAAAAATTAAAAAACGTTGTAACAAGAAGAAATAAGTGACAACCAATAGTACGAGTGTTAATAACTATAACAGCTTTCTTCTCCGATTGACGACTCTCCACAACATCCTGCCTGGAGATATGAATCATCAGAATTACAACTCTAGTAGACCCGACCGATAATGCAGTTCGAGACTTCTGAGAATCAACGAGTACCTGTGTAGAAGGCCCACTCTATCCTGCAGACGTTTAAGCCGTGAACAACTGAGACCAGACCTAGACGAGGACGACGCTCTTAGGATTCCCAAGATGTAACCATATGGAGGAGACTTCTACATCCCAAATTAAAGGTGACTCGATAGCACGTCTATCGAGGAATAATAATAATAGTAATTGTAACACAATACTCTCTTAAAGAGACTTTCAGAGACGATTGACTTTATAAGAATATAAAAATTTAAATCTAAGAATTTAATTGTAATTATTCAGGCTTCTTGCAATTGTAACAGTTTAGATTTTAACGTATCGTAGTATAATTAATACCATTCTTCAAATGGAATGATAGTGAAACTTAAAAGTAAAAGTAAAGGTAAAAGTAACAGTCTTGCAAGCTAATATCTTGAATTGAATATAATTAATTTTTAAAGTTTAAAGACTAAATACCAAATGGTTACCCGGATCCGGGGAAAAGCTAAATATAATTTGTTGTGATCCCACAGTCTATATAAAGCAATTTAAACAAGTTAATAATTTAATTAATAATGTAATGGGATCTGGTTTTGAGTAAATGTCATTTGTTTTATTTTAAAAGTTTAATAAAGGGAAATCTTCTTGTTGCACACATATACTGAGTACATAAATCAACAGTTTTCCCTTCCATGATTCCTTTTATATTTACTGTGTGTTGTTCTGTTTTAATTTCAGCTCGTCCAAAATAAGGCAGCCTGAAGTAATTGGCAGAACCAATTACTTTGGGTTCCCTCTGTTATAACTCAAGAGAAGAGGTTATAAATTGCGCAACTCTGCTAATTAGTTAAAATTTTGCTGCTAATTAAAAATCACAAAAAAAAGAAATTTTGTGACTTGTGTTATTAAGCAGTAATTGTGCCTATTAACCCAGACCATAATCTGTTGATTTATTTACTCATGTACTGTAAATGTGTCTAAAATCTTAAATAAAATTAAACGATAATAGTTATTATAATAGTTTTGTAAATAGGTAATTTTAATTATTATTTAGATATAGCAATGAACATAATATTGACTAAAGACGCCCCGTGTATTCGATATAACATCAGGCATGTGCTTGTCAAAAGCTCATTCAACAACACGTCTGTTTGTAAACAATATCAGACCGGTTGATTTCTTGTCCGCTCCTGTAAGTGTGTATATTGTCATTGTGAGACTCCCCCATCGCGGAATTAAACTATCACTTCACCCTCTGTGTTAGCTCTATTGTAATAAGTAGCGTGTCCTTTCCTGTGTGTCGTTGCCGCGGATTCCCCCTTTTGCCGTACGCATCTGTAAACATGTGTGAGATTTCTCTCTCTCTACCTATGTAAAATGACAACCTTTGTCATCTCATTTTAATTGTTTATTAATAAATGTGTAAGAATACGATTTATTTATATTGTTATGTTTGTGTGAAAAGATATAGCGTTGTATAGTAGTAAATACAAATAGTAGAATAATTAGTTCTAGCCACTTTACGAAAATGGCTGAATTTAATCCTGATTTATTAGTAAAAGATGAGCTATGCTACGAAGCACTTTTACGAGGTCTAAAACACGTGAATGTAACCGTGTCTGAATTACGAAAATCATTACGCCAATCCGGATCTGAGACAAGCTCGCAGTTAGACAAATTGCGTGAACTCGATTATGACGGCGAACGAGAAACCTGTTATGCGAAATATAGGGAACTGATAGTATTATCTCAGAACCTTAAGGAAAAGAAATCACCTACGGAACTTTTGCGCGTTACTCAACGTATAGAACATTTAACCCGCCGATTAAATAATTTATTAAGCTGGCCCGACGTCACCGTAGTCCCCGCCGATGTGCAGAAATTTGCAGACGAGGCATTACGCCAATTACCCATAATTATTAACGACTTAAGACGAAAGTCAGATGAATCGAGAGTGGAGGAAATTGAGCACTACTTACAAAAATTATATATCTCCCCTGGTCAATCCCCTATTGTAGAACTCCCTCCCACCACCTCTAACCCCGAATCACCCACCGTATCTAAGATACAACGGAGTCCTGAACAATTACCTAGTAGAAAATTAAATACCTTAACTATGTTAGAACCCCCACCCCCTAACGTTCAACGTACTCGCACTAGTCAATATGAGATTGCTAATCCTAATGCAACCACTAATTCTTCGAACGAAATACAAAACGTAAATTTTAATGTTGACCTCTACGGAAAGATTTCCCACCCAGTAGAGAAAATAATTAATGAAATTCCTTACACCGATGGGTTAAGTATAACGATACTGTTAACTTTTATCAAATACCTACTGCAAATAAAAGATCTACAACAATTAAACGATCGGCAAATACTGCAAGTAATATTACCCAAATGTAAACCACCATTACGAGATCGTGTACTAGAAACATTAAACTCGAGTCTTCCAGTAGAAGAACTTCACACGAAAATAATCAAATATTTTATCCCCACTGGAATTTATGAGGACATCAAAAGAAATACTGTACTTCGGGTACAAGGAGCTCATGAAAGACTGGCCCACTATATTGCGGACATCCGTGTATCGTCACGTATACTACAAGTCGACTGGACTGAAAAACAATTGGTCGATACTATCCTAGTAGGCTTATCTCCTGATGAACGCTCCCGTTTAGCACTAATAAGTAGACCCCTTACGTTCGCGGACTTTGAACAATGTAGTATTCACTCTTCCAATGTGTGGTACGCAGATCAGCACAGACATGCATCGGTATCCACTACACAAAACCGAAAAGAAATGCAAGCCTTAGTCTCTGACGCAAGAAGTCTACGAGAAAGAAAACCATTTCGAAGATCAACCTACGGCCATGGTAAGTCCAAGGAGGCTCAACCGCGACAGGAAACCTGTGAGACCCAACGTAAAGAATATGTATGCTATAACTGCGGAAAATCCGAAAATCTCAGTAGAAACTGTAAACAGAAACAGTATAATCAAAAAACTCAGTATCCAAAAAACATGTAAGGCAGGGAGATCCGAAACCCTGTGTCTTCCGCAGCGTCGTAAAAAAAGGTAAACCCCTGAGAGTCAATAAAATAAAACAAATTAATAATAATAACAAAAGAAAACTAGACCCCTATGTAAAAAAATTTATCGATAAATGTAACGCTATTAATAAGTGTGATTTCAGTAAGTGTCAATTACCTTATGTACAAGTAGACCTTGGTGTAACTGCCACCCTCGGTTTAATTGATTCCGGATCAACGCGAAGTTTAATTAGTCATGACCTCGCCAATAAGTTATTTAAACATAATTTAGTTAAACGCAGTGAATCTGTAAATATTAAATGCTCCACCGCTAACAAACAAAACTTAATGATAAAACTTATCATTACATGTAAAGTAAAAATAAAAAATTTTACGTGGTATTTTCCAATGTTAGTGTGCGACGAATTAGGACCCGAGTTAATATTGGGAGCTGATTTTATCAGTAAAACAGGAATAATTCTAAATATTCATGATAAGAAATTTTACTTTGGATTCGATCGTTCACGGAAATATAACTTGGAGGATAATTCAAATAACAGAGAAAGTACTAGCACTACTTCTTCACATGTAAAGCATCACGAGTGTGAATTAGGTCATCTGGAAAGTAACGATAGACGGAACATACAAAAGTTAATAAATCAATTCTCCAGTGTCCTCACCCCAAAGTTAGGACTGACGGACCTGATAGAGTATAAGATAAATTTGAGCGATAATAAAATAATACGTTTAGCCCCATACAAGTTATCACCGCCAAAAATGGAAGTAATGAGGAACCAAATTAATAAACTATTAGAACAAGGAGTCATCGAACCCTCTACGTCATCTTATTCTTCCCCCGCGTTTTTGGTACCCAAAAGCAACGATAAACATAGATTAGTTGTAGACTATAGACAACTAAATAAACGGATAGAATTTGAATCAATACCACTTCCCGACATCCACAGTGCTTTTCATTATTTTACGAAAGCAAAAATTTTTACCATTATGGATTTGAATCAGGCATTTCATCAGATACCCCTCTCTGAAGAATCGAAACGTCTCACCGCTTTTGCCGTCCCTTTCAACCTATACCAATTTACAAGGGTACCCTTTGGTATATCCCAAGGTAGTTCTGTATGTAGCAGATTATTAGAAAAATTATTTCATGACATAAAGTTTAAATATGTGTATCACTACCTAGATGACATTGTTATTTACATTGAGTCAATTGAACAACATCTTGAACATTTACGTGAAGTACTATCCCGATTAGGGAAAGCTGGATTAACTATAAACCCCAGTAAAGTAAATTTTGCTGTGACACAATTCTCCTTTTTAGGTGACATCGTAAAAGCCAACGGAAAGGTAAGCATAGACCCAGAGCGCACCCGTGCTATCAGAGAATTTTTACCACCGCGGGATGCAAAAGGAATTGCCCGATTTTTAGGAATGATAAATTATTTCCACAAGTATATTCCACATCTAGCCGAAATTGCAGCACCGCTAAATACTTTGAGAAAGAAGGGAGTAAAATTTGAGTGGAATGAGCAACACCAAACCGCATTTGAGATATTAAAAGAAAGCATCATATCACCCCCTGTACTACAAGTAGCCGATTTTACTAAACCGTTTGTTGTGCAAACAGACAGTTCAAGTGTCGCCCTAGGTGCAGTAATATATCAGGAAGTAGATAACTCTCGCTTACCAATTAGTTACGCTTCACGCACCCTGACTGACCAAGAAAAGAAATACTCTGCTTACGAATTGGAATGTTTAGCTATCGTTTTCGCGTTTGAGAAGTTCAAACCATTTTTAGAACATAAAGAGTTTTTGTTAGAAACAGATAATCAAGCTTTATCCTGGCTACTAAATCACCCAAAACAATTAGGTCGTATCGGAAGATGGGTATTAAGATTAAATTGTTTTAAGTTCAAAGTACAACATATTAGAGGCACCCAAAACGTAGTTGCCGATACCCTGTCACGTATGTTCCAGCCGAGTAGTAATAATTACGAAAACAAGAGTAGAGAGACACCGATTATTAATACGTTAATTACCGAATTTCCTCTTGCATTGACGGATTTAGCCCATTATCAACAACAAGACCCACGCTTGAGTCCGATTATCGAACAACTTGAAAAAGGAAACAAGTCAGAAAAATACCTATTAAGTAAGAAAGTATTATGTTGTAGAATAGCGAACGGAAAATATTCACGAATCATCGCCCCGGATATTATTAAACCTATGCTAATGGAATATTATCACTCTTCCCCCATTGGAGCACATATGGGAATAAATAAAACCATACATCGGATTCGTAGAGAATACCACTGGGAAAATATGAACAGTGAGATTGCAAACTTTGTAAAAAGGTGTAAGTTGTGTGCACTCAGCAAACCAGCGAGAAACAGCCAAATAAGTCAGTTAATATCTGAGATTCCTGCTACCCCATTCTCCAAAATTTATTTAGACTTTTCTGGACCCTACCTACGTTCCAAATCAGGAAATACAATGTTACTAATTTGCGTAGATTCTTTTAGTAAATTCGTCTGGATGTACCCCATGCGGCGAGCTTTAGCTACGACAACAGTAAGCATTCTACAGAATAGATTATTCAAAGAATTCGGTATTCCAGTCCATCTAGTGTCGGACAACGGACCACAGTTTAAGTCTAAGGAATTCAGGAACATGTGTTTCAAACTAGGTATAGACCACATTACCACTACAGAGTATCGTCCGCAAGGTAATATAGCTGAGAGGTATTTGCGAAACCTAAAATCTGCTTTAATAGCCTACCATGCTAACGACCATACTTCGTGGGACCAGAACCTATCCTGGATACAATTCGCCTTTAATTCGGCATATCATGAAGGACATAAGTCTACCCCATTCGAATTATTGTTCAAGTATAAACCTAACCACCCATTATCCACAAAGTGGAAAATACATGAATTATTACCCCTTGAAATTAGGGATAAAAATATTAGGAAAATATGGAATGAAGCGCGTGCTAATTTACGAACAAACTTAGCGAAGTCAAGGAAATATTACGAGCAAAAGAATAATAATAATAAAGTAAAGTACCAAATCGGAGACTTAGTTATGTATAAAACGCACCCAACGAGTAGTGCAGTCGATAAGACAACTTCCAAGCTATCATACAGATGGTGTGGTCCTTATCAAATTCAAAAATACTTAACTCCGGTAACTGTAACTCTGTATGAACCCTCGACTCACAAATATGTGCGAAGGACACATATTTCACAGATAAAACGTTATCTTGAAGAAGAAAATAATAGAGTGCCAGTTAAATAAATAAATGTGAAGACAATGTTTAGTACTCAACTGCAAAAGTACTTAAGTAACCTTTGGCTACCTTGTCGTATAAGTAGGTACGAGGCCTGATCAACCTTGAATCCTCTTCATCGAAAGTAGAGCAAAGCAAGAAGTCAGCTGACATCCAATAAAAAAAAAAAAAAAAATGGAGTAATTAAAGAGTAAATTCTATAACTAGAGAAACTCTCAAGAAAAAGAAAAATCCGGTAGTAGTCATAAGTAGTAGAGTTAAGAGAATTTAGAATGTTGAAAATACTTTTATAGTGTGTGAATTTTATGTAGTAATCGAATTAGTGTGTAAAATATGAAGTATATGTATAAATATTAAGAATCAGCAAGTCAAGAACGACCGATGCTGTTAGTAATTACATACAGCTAGAAACGGGTGAGAGAAATTTAACACTGTACTCCCCAAGCATACTCTCGGTACGTATCTAACCAAATTTTCCGGAGTCGGTGTTGGTTAAGAGGCGGAGTATGTGACGATTTAAATTGTGACAATAAAAAAAAAAAAAAAAATAAAGAAATAAAAAATTTTAAGTTGCGAACAATTAACCATTTAAATCTCACAATGATAATAAAAAACATGTAGGTACTAAGTGTGAATGGAAGTAGTAATTAATAAGGGCAAAGAAACGGTAAAGAAAAGACATATTGTAAATAATTATTATTGTCGCATTTAACCCTTTGCTTGTTATCAGGCGCCTACCTGTTGATACCGGACTCGACATGTTTACCGAGTCTTCTGTAATTAAAATAATATAGAAAAATAATGTTAATAATTAAAGAATCTGAAGACACAGATAGTCACGAAAACAACTAATTTAAATGATGTATTTTTATCTAGCGATAGTTTGTATAAATAAAAAAGTTTTATTTAGAGAGAGACCGGGACTATATTCTCGCGGAATAAACACCCCACTATCTGTTGTCCTGTACCAGTGGTAGCGTACGAAAAATCTCTCTCTCGCAATGACGACTCCAAGCAGTGCACACGCACGAGCTAAATGCTCTGTTGAAATGTTATGTGATTGGTTATTAGTTTGGATTAATTCTTATGTATTTTATTAACTGCTACAAAAGAGTGTAATATGTAACGTTAAGAAAAAGAAAAATTAAAAAACGTTGTAACAAGAAGAAATAAGTGACAACCAATAGTACGAGTGTTAATAACTATAACAGCTTTCTTCTCCGATTGACGACTCTCCACAACATCCTGCCTGGAGATATGAATCATCAGAATTACAACTCTAGTAGACCCGACCGATAATGCAGTTCGAGACTTCTGAGAATCAACGAGTACCTGTGTAGAAGGCCCACTCTATCCTGCAGACGTTTAAGCCGTGAACAACTGAGACCAGACCTAGACGAGAACGACGCTCTTAGGATTCCCAAGATGTAACCATATGGAGGAGACTTCTACATCCCAAATTAAAGGTGACTCGATAGCACGTCTATCGAGGAATAATAATAATAGTAATTGTAACACAATACTCTCTTAAAGAGACTTTCAGAGACGATTGACTTTATAAGAATATAAAAATTTAAATCTAAGAATTTAATTGTAATTATTCAGGCTTCTTGCAATTGTAACAGTTTAGATTTTAACGTATCGTAGTATAATTAATACCATTCTTCAAATGGAATAATAATGAAACTTAAAAGTAAAAGTAAAGGTAAAAGTAACAGTCTTGCAAGCTAATATCTTGAATTGAATATAATTAATTTTTAAAGTTTAAAGACTAAATACCAAATGGTTACCCGGATCCGGGGAAAAGCTAAATATAATTTGTTGTGATCCCACAGTCTATATAAAGCAATTTAAACAAGTTAATAATTTAATTAATAATGTAATGGGATCTGGTTTTGAGTAAATGTCATTTGTTTTATTTTAAAAGTTTAATAAAGGGAAATCTTCTTGTTGCACACATATACTGAGTACATAAATCAACAGTTTTCCCTTCCATGATTCCTTTTATATTTACTGTGTGTTGTTCTGTTTTAATTTCAGCTCGTCCAAAATAAGGCAGCCTGAAGTAATTGGCAGAACCAATTACTTTGGGTTCCCTCTGTTATAACTCAAGAGAAGAGGTTATAATGTCACTGGCATCACAATTAAGAAAGAAAGGCTTGTTAAAATCTGGATGGCGGAGTATAATGTGTTTAAGGAATTTTTGTTTTATAAGAGTCAATATATTTTGTTGTTCATTACCCCAGATCCATTTATTTTTAGATGACAGTTGCGGCTGAAATCTGGCAGTTAGTTCGGAGTACTTTTCCTGGAACTTGCGGTAATAATTACAGAGTCCCAGGAACGGCTGTAACTGCCTTCGATTCTTTGGTGTAGGAAAGTTCTGTATCGCTTCGACTTTTTCAGCCGACGGTGAGATTCCCTTATCATTTAATATGAAGCCTAAGAATTGTATCTCTTTAGCAATAAAATGAGATTTTGCTAACTTCAGCGTAATATTGTTTGCTGCTAGCTTCTGTAAGACGTGTTCCACACGGTAGCAGTGTTCCTCCCAAGTTTCTGAGGACACTAGCAAGTCATCGACGTATACGGTAGTGAATTGTAGTGCTTCTTGGCCAAGTATCTGATCCATGCAGTGCACAAAGACTGCGACTGAGTTTACCAGTCCGAAGGGCAACCTCTTAAACTGGTAGTTCCGCCCTTCGAATATAAAGGCCAGATACTGGCGACTCTGTGGATGTAATTCCACCTGCCAGTATCCGCACACCGTATCCCAGGTAGTGAAGTATTTGGTACCGTGGAACCGTTTTAAGATCTCCTCAATCTCACCGGGCGAAGTCCTGTCATTAATGATCATCTTATTTATTTCGCGCGCATCTAAACACAAACGGACTTGTCCGTTTTTCTTAGGAATAGCCACGATAGGACTTGTATATGGGGAATGGCTACTCTCTATAATGTCACGGTTAATCATTTGCTCTATTTCAGCTCTTACTGCTTGCTTTCGTGATTGCGCAATGGGGTAAGACTTCCGGTTAAAGTCCACTGTGTCTCGGAACTGTAGAGTAAACTGGAAATTCTTCACTTTACCGGGCTCATCAGAAAAGACTGATTTATATTTGTTGTATATGTCTATTAATTTGTTCGCTTGGTTTGTTGTTAAACCTTCGCCAGTTATACCGCTCCGGAAATCCCTGATCTCCTGGATTTTTTGTGACCATAAATCTTCATTGGAGGTGTCGTATATTCTCTGTTCAATTATAGACGTTGGATGGATGTAATTAATTTTTCGGATTTGCTGATGGATACTATCGGGAACGACTTGGTCACTACCCACCAAGTTCGCCGTCCAAGTATGTCCGTTAGAAAACAGCGATAATGTTTCAGTTCTCAGATCAATGATGGCGGAATTCCTCCTAAGCACATCACACCCGACCAGTATATTAAATGGCAGACCGCTCGCCACCAAGAATTCCATGTCAATCGCTATACCACAGCTCATCACACTGGCGGAGACTTGTCTACGTATAGTTTTGTTTTGTCGGCCGGTTGCACCCAACAAAACAAAATTATTCAACGGCAATGTTGGTAAAGTTCTCCCGCACTCTTGCTGTATCCTCTCCAATTCCGTTGTACTTATTATTGACACGTTCGACCCAGTATCGATCATTAACTTGGCTGGGATGCCTTCTATCTTGGCGTCGACATGTATAATTTCATTATTGAAGTTATTGGTGGGACTCTTGTTATCCTCTTCCAATAACTCCTGTCTGATGTCCTTCAGGTAGTTGCACCCGATGATTGTGATACGATTGTGATTATTCTCAAAATTGCACTCATTATTATTATTATACCCAGTAGTCAGAAGCAGTAACGGGTTCTGGCGATTTATTACTGCCTGTGCCCGTTTAAAGGCTCGGCATCATTGTTCCTTTGAGCCATACTAGTCGATGCCTCATTTGGGATGCTTAGAGTGGTTACCTGTCGATCTGTCCTATGGTCTTCCGGTCGTTCATGGTTCGACCTCCGTTCAGTGTTGTCCAAACTATTGCTCCTACGCGCCGGATAGTACCTTGGTTGGTCCCGTTCTAGGCTCCTCCGCCTTTCTTCATATCCGCGGTAGCTATTCCGTCGATTGTGGTTGAATCCTCGCTGTCTTCCATCTGTGGCTCGTATGAAGTTCACTCTAGGGCGAGGAAACCTATTATTATTAAAATTACTATTATTGGGACCCGTACGATTAGTATTATTAGGGTAAGGACTATTACCATAATTGGGGCTTCTCTGACTATTTGCGTTATTAGGGTAGGGATTGCGGTTACCCTGATAACCATTAGAGGGTCGATTCAGGTTTTGATGGTTGGGACCCGTATTATTATTATCATTGTAATTAGTATTGTTCACATTATTTCCATTATTAGAACCGTTATTTCGCGGATATGTCCGGCCTCCTTGGTACCCAGTATTTAGGTGGTTCGTACACTGGTTATTGTTCTGGTACGTCCTTGGTTCGGGCACATCACTTCTTCTACGACTCTGTCGGTAGTAGTCTTCATTTTCATAATTTTCTAGGAGTTCTGTCATTGCCTGGATGGTTTTTATCTGGCTGCCCCTCCTCGCACGAATCACCTCCTCATCATAATGGTAAGACAACTTACTTATTAAGCACTCCTCCGGTATGGCTGGTTCTAAGTGCTTTGCCATACACACCTTGCCGAGGAAATAAGCTGTCATTGAGCTGCCGACTTGTGGTTTGTAGCGGCCGTGGCATATATTATCTCTTATTAGATTTTGCGTGGTCTCTGACCAGTATTTGGCCTTGAACAGGCTCTTGAATTGTTCATAACTGTCGATGTCGCTCCGGTTGGCCATCCACCAATGGTCATTCACCTCCCGAAACGACTCGTCAAGGATTTCTCTGTTCTGGACCCATCGGTTCCCTCGGTGTTTCTCGAGGTACTCCTCTATTCGTGCCAAGAACTCCATAGGCTTCCGTTTGTATTGCCGGAAATTGAGCCATTCTCTGTTCTCTGACATGGGGAAACTATGATATCCAGATGGTCTGTTCCGTATCATCTCTATCTCCTCCTGGCTCTGACGCACCTGTCCGGTTATATTCGACATAGCGGCTTCCACACCGTCGCACCTTACTGTTACTTTATTTACTTCTTCCAAGGCAAATTTCTTGGTCTCCTCCATTCTTGTTTTCTGTTGTTCTTGGACCTGAGTAATCTCCTTTGTTATTACTTCTCGGACTTCCAGCACTTCGTTTTCTGTTTGACGACATCTTTCGTCTACTTCTCGGATCTGCTGGTTAACAACCACGACTTCCTGTTCTAATTTCTTTACAATGGACTTCTTCGTATCGGTTATCTTTTTATTTAACTCTTCCTTAGCTAACTCAATTCTCTCGTCTACTTTATTCATGCTCTCCTGGTTAACCTTAATTCTTCTCTTAACCTTTGATTATTCTCGTCCATTTTCTCCTCCATTTTCTGATTATTTTCCTCCAACTTTTCCCTCAGTTGCTGATTGTCGCTTTCTATTTTCTTACTGGTTTCTTCCATCTTATCTTCTAAATTCTTATTATTTTCTTCCATTTTTCTTTCCATCTTCCTACTAGTTTCTTCGATCCTCTTATTAGTATTTTCTATCTTACGGCCCAATTCTTCCTTTGTGGATCGGTTATCTTCCTTCAGATCCTCTAGTTTTTCATTTAATGAATGGTTATCGTCATCCATTTTCTTGCTTAAATTCTCCTCCATCTTCTTGTTATCTTCTTTTGTGGAATCAATTTTCTTATTAATGGATTCTATATTTTTATTGACTCCTTCCAATTTAGCCTCCATGTTCTGATTCATTTGTGCAAGCATTTCCATTATCTTCTCTTCCATCGTTTTAATTTTCTCCTTCTCCTTCTCTGGGACATTGACCTCCACTGTCTGCGTTGGTACTTCTAATTGTTCCTCGGGTGGTGCGGGTTGTTTCGGTTCCACTTGGGTTAGTAACACTTCCGGGTCTTCAACGGGTGTTGCCTCCTTATCCCCCATGTCAACCTCTTTTTCGGCCTCTGCCGCCCTCTTTTTCGATGTAGCTCGTCTTTGCATCTTTCTCTGTCTCTATTTATTAATCGCTGCCAAGCTTAGATTATTAAGCCCTCTAAGTTGGACGCCACTTTGTAACCGGACCGCTGTATGCCGGTCGTTACAAAAGATAAAAAGTTGATAGAAAATTTTATAAAAATAGAATTTTCAAATAGTAAAAGATTTTGTTTATGTTTATTAAGAGGTGTGTATAAGGAATAAATCTGTTTTAAAAGGTTCTTGTAAAAATTCTAATAACAGGCAGGTATTTATTGACCGTCGAGCACTTCTTGAAGAATTGAACCAAGTCTGGAGTTAAATAGTTTAACTCCAGTTAGCAATCGATTGGTGATTTTTCTGTCTGGTCCAATATCACGTTCAACTAAAATATTTTCTTCTTAGTTAAGTCCTTCAGCCTTAATAAATACTCTTAAATTAACCTGTGAAATAAGTAACAGATAAGAAATAATGAAAATATAAAGATTTATTGACAATTTATATAAATAATCGATTTTTTATCGATGGAGAGCAATTATCGACTCTGTCTCGGGAATTATCGATTGTGTCATACAGAACAAAATTTATGATATTTATTATATTAAAAGACAGGTTCTTTGAGCGATTAGAATTAATAGTCAGAGAAGGGTGACGAGAAAGTATAACATTAACAATTAACACAAATACAATAAATATTATTCAATAAAATTTAAATAATTCCAATAAGTAATGTGTATGTATGTTGTCAAACCAATATGCAGACGATGACGTCACTGCTGGAAGATAAAGAAGGCAGGCTTGAATTTTCAAACTGGCCGCTACTAGATATGGCGAGTTCACTGCAAAATCGGCATGTCCAAAAATCACGACAAAATTACATTCGTAAATGTCTGAAATCTTCCCGCACTGGTGTAATATGTCTGTTAAGTTATTTGGTGTATTCTGACGAAGTGTTCTGTGTAAACTTGTGTTGGTTAGTTTATTTTGTATGTGTTCACTTCTTTGAGTTAACGTTCTCAAGATATGGTTATGATCTGTAGAGTGAATTGGTTTAAATATAAGGTTTTACTGTTTTCTGTCACTCGTATCATGAAGTTAGATGTTTGTTTTCACTATTGTCGTGAACGTATTGATAGCTTTAGTTTTAAAAGTGTCTAATTCGTCTAACTCTCGTTTCACTTATTTTAATGGCTAAACGCTAGTACCATTTTCGACTCGATTTAAAGAACGTTTTGTAACACAACTATTCAGCTTGATATTCAACAAAAGACTAATTAACTTGGTCATAAATCTGGCCCAGTTAATTTTTTCAAAGAAAAAGTATTGTTAACATATTTCGATTACCTGTACACATGATAAAATATTACATTATATATGGAATTTATCTATTTTATTCATCACTTTTATGAATTATGAACCTTATTATTGGTTTAATCATCTCATTCGCTTTAAATTGATGTATTATAGTCCATATCTGTAGACATTTTGTGGAAATTAACAAATTTTGTTCACTTTTTGGAAATATAGGCTCAAAATTGGATTTCCGTCTTTATACGAATTTCCTCCATTTTAGGTATCAGTAATACTATTATAATAAATTTTAATTATTCATATTCCTATTCCTTTCCTTAAGTACATATAAATTAAACCTTTGAACTGGTTTTTTGTGTTAATCTGTAAATTTGACATTGCTCTTTAAAATTAATTGATTT
Source organism: Magicicada septendecula (assembly GCA_034769895.1). Lineage (NCBI taxonomy): Eukaryota > Metazoa > Arthropoda > Insecta > Hemiptera > Cicadidae > Magicicada > Magicicada septendecula. The sequence continues at coordinate 136,265,252 of CM068375.1, forward strand.
ATATATTTTGAAAATTTACAATATGTTAAGGTATATTTCCTTATTATCATTTTAACTCATAGGATCATTCCCAGTAGTGGTTAATTGAGTTACCTTATATAAATCTTGCTAGTTTACAGGATTTATAAGTGAATTATATTGGTTTATACTGTTTCTGTGAATTCACCAAATGGCCTAGATTTTAGAATTTTATATTTCTGTCCTTCTCAAATAAATTTAAACTTAACTCCCCCTCTGACTTTACATAATTACAATTATATGAAAATAACATGGTTTATAACTTATTGTGTGGTGTAGTAGTTAATTAACACTACGTTTATTAAAATAAATAATTATGAACATTGTTTAGCAATCTACACAATTGAACATATTGCAGACATGATTTGAACATATATCTTTTAACTATTTTGAGTTAACATAGCATACCTATTGGAACATTATTAATGGTATGTAGGCTATTATTTAGCAAACATAATTCTTTTTAGAACACATAACATAACTCTTATTTTCTAATAATTCTTACAAATACATTTTACTAACACATTGATTTTAGGACTGTGAATAAACAGTCTATTTAAACATTCTACACTTATTAATACTATATTAATGCCAGTCCTTTCTGGTCTAAACCATTATTATTTGTGATCCCCTACATCAGTAAACATGAACTCCTATACTCTATTTATTATCATTTTTTTTACAAATGTCTTGTAAATAAAGATTTACATTGAAATAATAAAATACTGGAAATCTTCCATTTTATTATTTTATTATGCTGTTTATTATTAGATATTAAAGTTGTGATCTAGCATACTGATAAGTTATAGTATCACCAACTTTAAGTTTATTGCATTTCTAAAAAACACTTACACAAATTCACTTTCACTGTTGGTTCTGATATTTTGAGTCTTATTATCTCAGACCAGACCTTTAGTAATCATGGACTGTTAAGACTAGTTTATTTTCTTTATTACACAATAGCTTTAGTCGGTTCACTTCTTATAACGCTATACAGCACTTTAGTTTTCTCAATAATTACATTTTTATAGGATTTTGGGTATGTTATACTTTCTTTTGCATAGTTTTTGTGGGTTTGGGGTTGATAGTAGTTTATATAATAATAGGTTTTACTACGGTGTTTCTTTCATACTATTTCTTCCTCTCCTCCTGTCTTCTTTCTTGTCCTTCTTCGTATCTTCCTTCTGGTCTTCCTTCTTGTCCTTCTTCTAGTCTTCATTCTTGTCCCTCTTCTAGTCTTCATTCTCCTCCCTCTTCTAGTCTTCATTCTTCTCCCTCTTCTAGTCTTCATTCTTCTGGTTTTCTTGTCTTCCTTCTTCATTCTTGGGTAAACCAAGGTACTTGGTGTTATCTCGACTGAGGTTTAGTTTGGAGCATTTAACTTATTCGCTGATACTGACTTTATTCTTCTCTACAGGTTTCAGGGTATTGTTTTCTTCCTGTTCACAACCTTTATTCTTCCCTCTTCTTGTTTTTTGGGATATTTTGGTATTTACCACTCTTTAATTGAGTCTCTTTTTTCTTGATATCGTCTTATATAACTGGTTTACTGCTCTACTGCTCTTAGCTTCCTGGGTAAATTACTGATATTATACTATGAGTTGCTTCGATACTTTCTTTGGTTTTTTAAACAGTGGTTTTTATATATAATGTAATGAGGATTTTTATTTTATCGTGGTTCATTCCTTTGATTTATTTAAATGTCATTCAATATTATTATAACATTTGTTGGTGTAATTAAACTTTATGATTTCATATGACTTAAGATGTAGTGGATTTTCTGTCACGCTACAACATTTATCATAAAATAAATCTTATATCTTATACCTTATATTAGCAAAACTCTATGTTAAACATTTCTTCATTACACTATAAATTCTCGACTACTCAGTCTGAATGTGTGCTTTATAACTTTATTCTTATTTACATTATTATTCTATGCTTGGCATACATCTTAAGGCTTTATAACATATTAAATAAACTAATCGAATCGTTAGTCTTCTTCTATATTTTCAACTACTTTACTTTATACGCTTTCAATGAAAAATTAAAATTATTAAATCAATTGTTAATTCTCCAAGCAAGGATTTAAATTATCTTTAAATTAATTGGCCATCATTAAAGAAAATTCTTACTACAGTTAAATTACATTCTCTTATCTCTATCTACATAATTTTTCTTTCATTTAAAATTGTTTTAATTAATGTCTTTTCAATGTCTTTATTCTTTTATAATTATAAATTGGTTTTTCATCACCTCAATTCTGCAGATTGTACCCATGTCCTCCGGTGATCTGTCGATCCTCTCCTACTGGATGTCCTCTTGCGTTTTCTGGTTCCACTGGTCGTCCTCCAGTCACTCGTGCTTCATGGTCCCATCTGCTGGCTGTAGAATGGAATGATGTGTTGCTCTGAATCAGCTGCTGTTGTTCTATTAACCGCCTCTATTGCTCTGCAGGTCGTTCCTCTGCTTGATGTTCTCTCGCCATTTGTCTAGAGTGTTGATGTTTGTAGTTGTAGACTGTTTGTAGACATCCGATACTTGTAGTTACTGTTTTTTTTTTTATTACTTGAACTAACGTATTGTCCGTTAGACTTTACAGTTTATAAACAAAAGATCTTGTCGATATTGGACATAGCGTCCAGCTATGTCTGAAGTAATTAAAATTTGCGTCTCTGACAGACAGAGCTTACAGCTGCAATTGAAAACTGATTGAAGAGTATTAAAAATTCTCGTCGCTGAGGGACATAGCGTACCGCCACGACTGAAGACTGATTGAAGAGTAAATTTGGCTCTCCTGGGCTCGTATTTATATTCACCAAAAAAACCACACCTGTCGTCACAGGATTCTGCAGGTCAGAAGCTGTCAGTGGCATCAGTTCTCCCACCATCATCCAATTCCACATATTCGCACATTTTTGCCAATTGCAATGTCTAATGCGGATTTCAAAGTGATCTAACATTGTCTGATTCAATTACACATATTATACGTAATTATCATAATGATCGCATCATTAGTGTAATTACTATGCTCTAAAAATCACACAGAATTCGCACTGAACGTCATAATTACATAGAATTCGCACTGCACATGTGTCTGATTTTTATGCATTTTTAAAAGTCTTTACAATCTTTCTAATATTTACGGTTTGCTTATAATTAAATAAAACTTTAATTTAGTATCTATTTGGGGTGAGATTGCAAACTTTCAGGTTTGAACAGGCCTCACGCACACACACTATTTACTCGTGTGCACGCTCTCAGTGGCAATCGCGTGATCTTTCCTGTTGATTCCTGTTCATAATTCAGCTTTCAATTTCACACCTGCTTGTCTATTACATATTACTAAAATTAATTTAAATATTTATTTTATTTAATTCATGCACATTACAGCATATGCTTGTATTGTCGCAATATATTATGTAACGTAACAAGATTATGCCCTAGAATAAATATAATTTTAATCATCAAAATTCGTTGTGAATTATGCCTAAATGCAATCTTTCTTATAAACGAAATACAAAGAAGTATACAATCAATTTAACAAATAAAGAAATGAACATAAAATGAAACTATTTAAAAATAAATAATAATGTCAAGGAGTAAAAGGTAATAAAAAACAAAAGGGAAATATTATAATAAGTAAATACTGTACAAAGGAAATAGGAAATGAGAACTTATTCATTAAATAGTTTAATGACAATGACAAGACAATGACATGACGATGACTATTACACCCAGGAGGGAAGATCGAATGATAATAAATATGTAAATAGTTGTAATAAATAGAAATGTAGTATATAAATGTTAAAAAGTTAGGAAGTAAATAAAAACACATTTGTCAGAGTATAACCCTATTAATCTATAGGGAGGTCTGCGAACCTCAAGCAGTTATTTTGTGTCATTGCACTTCGAACTGTAAGTGATATAACAATTACAATTAGAATAATATTAAATAATAATCACAAACTACCTAGTGTAAGAAAGTGAAAATAATGGTGATTGACGTTAAAAAACAGTGTATAGTGAAAGTGAATAGGAAATGGACCTAGTTATAATATAAACAGTGAATAAAACATATAATTTATATAAAACAACTATATAGCTCATATAGTAAGATCAAACAAAGTGTACAATGATTAAAAATAGTGGAATATTAAGTTACAAACTAATTATATACATCAGTGACGAATACAAAATAAGATTCAACTGAATCATGTTAATTATAAGGTATGAAAACAAACCTGTGACCCATAAATATGTCATAGCCAAGAGCTTTACTAATTGAATCGAGAGTTTAAAAAAAGAGGATTGTTGAAATATATTGGAAGTGTAGATTAATTTGAAGTTGAACATTTTCTACAAATAAATTAATGTAATACAGTAAATGAATGAAGAAAAAACTCCAGAAATAAAAAGAAGTATAATGGCTTAATACAATACACGGAAAACTGAAGACCAGAAGAATAATATCAAGAAATAATCTGTAAATGAAACTACAATTTGGTGAGATTGTTCCATTATGTTCAGACATACATTCAATCAATCATTATTCAATTTAAAGCACAAGAACAGTGAAATGAAATAACAAAAACACTATAAACATTATGATTATTAATTTTATTTGTTCATTGTAATTTTTTTATTAGTTGTTCAGGGGTGCACTGGTACCGGAACGCGCCGGAACCCCGTTCCGGTACTGCTTTTTGAGAAAAAGAATTACAGTATTTTCTTTCACATGAAATGTGTTTTTACTCAAAAATCTGGTCCACGTATTATTTTAAGATTTAGTACTCACTGTTATTATACTTCTTATTGCAAGATAATGAAGAAATATTAACATATTCGACAAATAATTCCTTTTAGTTTTACTGTTAATTTTGTTTATACACATTATTCATCTCAATGACCATCGTCGAGATCGAAAATTAAAACTGACGAAAGAAAATAAAAAATAACAATCATTTGGTAACTATGCACTAGGCTCATCGAACGGCGCAGAACACAATGCACATGAGATCTATTTTGGATGCGGGATGACCTTGAAGTGTAGACCAGCGGGCAGTGCAGTGGAGGGGGTACCTTCCACCGATCGGCTCACTACTCAACTCAGTATTTACTGATGAGTCATTAGTGGTTCCCGCGTCTCGCTTGTCAGTTGTAAATCGCTGTTGTGAACCTTACGTGTGTTTATTCAGTGCTACAACAGTCATGGAATCTGCCAATAAGAAACAAAAATCTCTAACGTCGTTCTTCAGTAGAGGGACTATACAGTCTTCGTGCGAGTCTTCAACCTTTGCTTCTCGCGATGCAAATACTCTCCTTAAACCTGGTAAAAGCTCGTTTGCGCAGCATACAGAAACCGAAGGTATTTGTGTTATTGATAATTCTCTGTCTGTACCGAGTTCATCAACTGAGGACTCAACTATTTCTCGTTGGCCTTCCATTTGGACAGAAGAAATGTGGGAACGTAAAAAGAGTGCTTTTCCTTGGCTTGATTGTATCAACGGCAAACTTGGATGTAATGTTTGTAAAGAAGTTGCTCAACTTGGCACATTTAAAAAAGAGTGCATGTGCATATCAAAAGAATGGCGTTTGTTCCTAATTACGTTTAATGGATCAAGTAAAACCTCTCAACTTACATCGTTGAGAAAAAAATATTTGAACATAAAAACTCTTTTGGTCACACAACAGCTGAAAGAATTGCTGCTGAAGCCAAAAAAGAGTCAATAGACAAGGTTTTTGATGAAATGAATGCAGCCCACTTAGTGACAACAAAAATTGTCTTTAGAACTGCTTACTTCATTGCGAAAAACAATAGGCCTTGCACTGACCATTTTGATCTGTTGCAGATGCAAAAATTGAATGGCTTGGATATAGGTGTGGGGCTACACTCTAAATGAATTTCAATGGAAATAATTTGTCACATTTCTGACGAAATGAAGAAAAGAGTCGTGAAACAAATTTTAGGTGTATCAGGCAAAATTTCAGTCCTGATAGACGAATCGACCACTCTCGGCAGCAAGTCTACTCTGATAGTATATTTGAAGTGTGAAGTTTGCAAAGAGGACTCTCCACATTTCTTATTCTTAGATCTCCTAGAACTATCCGACCAAACGTCTAAGACCGTAGCAGAAAATCTCCTTGATTGCTTAAGCAATACGGTTTTGAAGATAACTACTTAAAAGAAAACTTTGTTGCATTTGCAAGTGACGGTGCAAGTGTTATGCTGGGGAAAAAATCAGGAGTCGCAGAAAGATTGCTTGAAAAATATCCAAGCCTTATTATTTGGCACTGCATGAACCACAGACTTGAGTTAGCTCTGAGTGATGCAATAAACAAAGTGGGAGCTGTAAACCATTTCCAAATTTTTATGGACAAAGTGTACTCCGTTTATAGCAGGTCTCCAACGAATCAAAGGGAGTTAGCAGAATGTGCTAGTGGCCTAGATCAAGAAATAAATAAAATCGGGAAAATTTTGGGTCACGTTGGGTAGCAAGTTCATTTAGAGCCGTGTCAGCTACTTGGTATGGATACGGTGCCTTAAACAGACACTTTGACTTTGCTAAAGCCGATAAGAGCAGAAATTTGACAGAGCGAGCCATGTACAGTGGACTATCAAAACGGTGTTCATCACCTCAGTTTTTGGTAGATTTGGCTATAATGTATGATATTTTGGCTGAGCTGTCGATGCTGTCAGAATCCTTACAAAACCAAGAAACAACAGTAATCTATGCTGATAAACTTATACGACGAAGTGTCCGGTTTTTTGAGGCTATGAAGGAAAATCCCGGTACTAAGACTTTGGAAGCAAAAATTTGCATCAGGGAAGGAACATTTAATGGCAGTGGCGACCCGTGCTTAGGTTGCATGGTTGCACACCCCCATTAAATCCTGTAAATTTAATTGTATTTTTAATTCTGTAAATCCCCCATAAACTGTATTTTACAATTATAAAATTATGAAAAAAACAGTAATTAATAAGTGTTTTCAAGCTAAATAATCGTAATTAATCATTTGTTGATTGAAAAGTGCAGAGCACTTAATAAAAACCGTACACGCTCTCGCCGCGGTGTACTACGGGTGTGTACACCATCTGTGACGCTCTTGGTATATGGAGAAACACAATGTAGTTGTGTTCTGGCTGGCTACACTAGAGTTTTCCTATTACATCGCTATAGCTTCACCTGGTGTGATTAGGGACTGCAAACTCCGCTTGTCAGTCACGGCGCCACCAGTTTGTTGGTAAATAACACGTGGTGCGACAGTTAGAATTTGTATTGTTATGTTGTTTTATTAGTTCAGTTCATTAGTGTCGGTCGAATTTTTTGTGAAGTTTATTGTTAGTGTTAGTTAAGTGTTAGTACAATTCATTGTTAAATATAAATAATAGTGCATATTAAAGGATTAAGGCGTCATAGTGTATGATATTCGTTATATATAACTCGTAGGACGCAATGAATTGTGTCGAAAACTTAACGAAAACACCGTTCAGTTTACGTCCAATTGAGGAAAAAAATGGAAATTAAGAGAGTAGGTAGACCTACACCATATCTTTCAAGTTTTAATAAAACTGTAAAGTCAGGTAAAAGAATTTTTAATCGTAAATTTAAAACAGACTTATACAATAAATTTTCCTGGTTATGTGGGTGTGACACTAAAATTGCATTATTTTGATTTCCTTGTATATTTTTTGGAGGGGAGGAGACTTGGACTAAGACTGGATTTAAAGACTTAAACCATTTTAATGACAGAACTAAAAAACATGAGGCTTCAGGTACCCACATAAAAATAGTTTACAGTTGGCATAGTTAGGAACAACTAACATAGCAGAACAACTAGATACAGCTTATAGGAGAAATATTGTAGCTCACAATGAACAAGTTAAGCAGAATAGATATTATGTGCTAAGTATTATTATCAACTGTATTCGTTTCTGTGGTGTGTTTGAACTAGCTTTAAGAGGCCACAATGAGTCTAAAGAATCAAATAATCCAGGAATTTTTAGAGGGTTAATAGATTTTAGTGCAGAACTAGATACAGTTTTAAAAAACCATCTTGAAACTTCAACAGTATTTAGGGGTACCGTACTTCTAAAACCATTCAAAATGAATTACTACAAATAATGCTAGAAGTCTGTCACGAAAGAATTTCAGATGAAATTAAACAAGCAAATTTTTTAGCTGTTATTGCTGATGAAACCAGCGATGTGTCTAGTTTATGCCAAGTAGCTGTTATCTATAGGTACATAGCAAAAAACAGACCTGTAGAAAGATTCTGGACTTTTCTTAACCCTTCTCGTCATGAGCAGGGCCTTAGCATCATGTATTCTTGATGATTAATGAAGAAATTTGTGTTAGTGGTTGAAATCACAATCAGAATGATCACTGTTGCACACCACTATATAAAAATTATTCCGATTAGCGCTTTCAAGCTTCACAGCCCATCGTCAGATCGAAATAGACAGGAAATATGTAAAAACAAACCCTTCACCCCTCTCCCCCACCCTGCTCACACACAACAAGCTATAAATTAATGACCCTTCCTCACCCCCTAAACCCTGTCCCACCATCTGTACAGTTACATATTTTTCTAGCAAATTCCTTGTGTTTCAGTGTTGTGTGTGTGTGTGTGTGAATCCTTTTAAACTACCCTCTTCCTCTCCACACAAGTGGGTCAGTCACACACCCTTATTTTAAAACAACCAATTAGTACTATGCAATATAATTCTTAATCTTATCTATCTGTCCTCTCTCATTTACTTCTTAATCATGTTATAAAATATTTCTTCATTATCAAATTTAATTTTAATGTTAATTAAATTGTCTAACCCTTTTTCTCTTTCTTTCAATATTTCTAACTCCTCTCTAAGCTTCCTTTCAACTGTGTTATTTACTACTTTTACAATTTCGTATTCTTCCAAAGGATTAACAAACTTATGGTTGTCTTCTATGAAATGTCTTGCATATAACGAATTGGTTGTTCTATTACCTTCTCCACGTTTGTGGTCAGACAACCTGCATACGAATTTTCGTCCTGTCTCACCTAGGTACACTTTGTTGCAGTCTTTACATTTTAATTTATAAATTCCGCTTTTCTGTAATACTGGAATTTTTTCTATATTCTTATTCCTTATCTTATCAAATACCGTTTCACATTTTTTAATAGCTATATCTACTCCATATTTATTAAAACATTTTATAATTTTTCTAGTATGTGAACCTATGTATGTCAATGACCCTGCATAATTCTTTTGTTCTGGTTCTATTTTAGCTTTTTGTATGTTAACCCTTTTCATAACTTTATCCACTATGTTGGTGTTATAATTATTATTCCTTACAATTCCCTTTATCGTTTTTAACTCCCTGTCTTTTGATTCGGTCTCTTTTAAACACTTCTGAGCTCTGTAACAAAATGAATTGATTGCCGCCATTTTATATCTATATGGGTGGTAAGACTCTCTTGGTATAATTATATCAGAATACGACTCTTTCCTAAATATCCCAAACTGTAGTTTCTCATTATCTTTAATTTCTATGTTTAAATCTAAGTAATTTATTTTTTTACCTCCTATCTCTTCTTTAAATTGTAAGTTTTTATCCTTATTATTTACCTCATTTATAAACTCATGCACTTCTTCTATGCTTCCTTCCCAAATTACTAATACATCATCAACGTATCTAGACCATAATTTTATATTGTCTTTATGCTTAGTGGAAGTTATTAATTGCTTTTCAAAATCATTCATGTATATTTCAGCAAGAATAGGGAATAATGAAGACCCCATAGGTAAACCTTTTTTCTGTATATAAAACTTGTTATTAAACCTAAAATAGTTCTGATTTACACATTCTTTAATTACTTTCATCAACTGCTTTTATACCTGTATTCTCCCATGTTATTATCGTTTATTAACTTAATAACTTTATTTACTGTGATATTGGTAAACATGTCCTTAACATCCAGTGATATCAATTTTGTATTTACATTCTGGTGGCGGTGCGTATTTTAAGCCTTTTGCTAACATTTCTTTTTCTTCTGTATTGAAATTTACCTCTGTAAGGTTTATGACTCTTTTTTCATAGTTATTCTTAGAGAGGTGTTCCTTTTTTACTTCGTTCTTTCTTATTAATTTATTTAACTTATCTACCATTTTTTTATTTTTCTTTTCCAATTTCTTTTCTACGTACCCCAAACCAAAATTATATAATATTTCTTCTAACTCTACATACGAGTATATTCTTATCAATTCTATGTGTCTGTCATATAATTCCCTATTATATCTATTGATTAAGCCGTAGAGTGACCTTATTTCCAGTTTTATCCACAACTTCTCGCTTTGTCCTTTTACTTTTTTGGCTACACTGTTCTTATTTTTAATTTTAACTTGAGCGTACTTTGGGATGACATTATTATCCAGACATTGTTTATTAAACCATATTTTACTTAAAACCCTCTTCAATTTAACTTTTAACTTAAGATATTTAAAAACTTTACTTACCTTATTGTTGTCGTTTATTACCTCATTGTTGTTGTCTATTACCTGTAGTCGATTGCACATCTTAATAGACGTTTAATGAAGAAATTTGTGTTAGTGGTTGAAATCACAATCAGAATGATCACTGTTGCACACCACTATATAAAAATTATTCCGATTAGCGCTTTCAAGCTTCACAGCCCATCGTCAGATCGAAATAGACAGGAAATATGTAAAACCAAACCCTTCACCCCTCTCCCACACCCTGCTCACACACAACAAGCTATAAATTAATGACCCTTCCTCACCCCCTAAACCCTGTCCCACCATCTGTACAGTTACATATTTTTCTAGCAAATTCCTTGTGTTTCAGTGTTGTGTGTGTGTGTGTGTGTGTGTGTGTGTGTGTGTGTGTGCATCCTTTTAAACTACCCTCTTCCTCTCCACACACGTGGGTCAGTCACACACCCTTATTTTAAAACAACTAATTAGTACTATGCAATATAATTCTTAATCTTATCTATCTGTCCTCTCTCATTTACTTCTTAATCATGTTATAAAATATTTCTTCATTATCAAATTTAATTTTAATATTAATTAAATTTTCTAACCCTTTTTCTCTTTCTTTCAATCTTTCTAACTCCTCTCTAAGCTTCCTTTCAACTGTGTTATTTACTACTTTTACAATTTCGTATTCTTCCAAAGGATTAACAAACTTATGGTTGTCTTCTATGAAATTACAGGAATAAAAAGCAGTTGATGAAAGTAATTAAAGAATGTGTAAATCAGAACTATTTTAGGTTTAATAACAAGTTTTATATACAGAAAAAAGGTTTACCTATGGGGTCTTCATTATTCCCTATTCTTGCTGAAATATACATGAATGATTTTGAAAAGCAATTAATAACTTCCACTAAGCATAAAGACAATATAAAATTATGGTCTAGATACGTTGATGATGTATTAGTAATTTGGGAAGGAAGCATAGAAGAAGTGCATGAGTTTATAAATGAGGTAAATAATAAGGATAAAAACTTACAATTTAAAGAAGAGATAGGAGGTAAAAAAATAAATTACTTAGATTTAAACATAGAAATTAAAGATAATGAGAAACTACAGTTTGGGATATTTAGGAAAGAGTCGTATTCTGATATAATTATACCAAGAGAGTCTTACCACCCATATAGATATAAAATGGCGGCAATCAATTCATTTTGTTACAGAGCTCAGAAGTGTTTAAAAGAGACCGAATCAAAAGACAGGGAGTTAAAAACGATAAAGGGAATTGTAAGGAATAATAATTATAACACCAACATAGTGGATAAAGTTATGAAAAGGGTTAACATACAAAAAGCTAAAATAGAACCAGAACAAAAGAATTATGCAGGGTCATTGACATACATAGGTTCACATACTAGAAAAATTATAAAATGTTTTAATAAATATGGAGTAGATATAGCTATTAAAAAATGTGAAACGGTATTTGATAAGATAAGGAATAAGAATATAGAAAAAATTCCAGTATTACAGAAAAGCGGAATTTATAAATTAAAATGTAAAGACTGCAACAAAGTGTACCTAGGTGAGACAGGACGAAAATTCGTATGCAGGTTGTCTGACCACAAACGTGGAGAAGGTAATAGAACAACCAATTCGTTATATGCAAGACATTTCATAGAAGACAACCATAAGTTTGTTAATCCTTTGGAAGAATACGAAATTGTAAAAGTAGTAAATAACACAGTTGAAAGGAAGCTTAGAGAGGAGTTAGAAATATTGAAAGAAAGAGAAAAAGGGTTAGACAATTTAATTAACATTAAAATTAAATTTGATAATGAAGAAATATTTTATAACATGATTAAGAAGTAAATGAGAGAGGACAGATAGATAAGATTAAGAATTATATTGCATAGTACTAATTGGTTGTTTTAAAATAAGGGTGTGTGACTGACCCACGTGTGTGGAGAGGAAGAGGGTAGTTTAAAAGGATGCACACACACACACACACACACACACACACACACACACACACACACACACACACACACACACACACACACACACACACACACACACACACACACACACACACACACACACACACACACACACACACACACACACACACAACACTGAAACACAAGGAATTTGCTAGAAAAATATGTAACTGTACAGATGGTGTGACAGGGTTTAGGGGGTGAGGAAGGGTCATTAATTTATAGCTTGTTGTGTGTGAGCAGGGTGGGGGAGAGGGGTGAAGGGTTTGTTTTTACATATTTCCTGTCTATTTCGATCTGACGATGGGCTGTGAAGCTTGAAAGCGCTAATCGGAATAATTTTTATATAGTGGTGTGCAACAGTGATCATTCTGATTATTCTTGATGAATTAAAACACCACAAAATAAATGAAACTCCCCAAAAGCTCATTGCACAGACATATGATGGAGCATCTGTAATGGCTGGAACTTCTAGTGGTGTACATGCAATTGTACAAAATTGTTATGCCGATGCCCAATATGTTCATTGTCATGCACATCAGTTGAATTTAGTTGTGATGAAAGCTGCATCAATAAACAGGGAAGTTCGAGTTTTCTTTGCCAATGTTCAAGGTCTTTGCGCTTTTTCTCAGTTAGTCCACAAAGAACATCAATACTAGATGCAGTAGTAAAAAAGTGGTTACCCAGATCTGTACCTACCAGATGGAACTTTCAATCGAGAAGTGTCACAACAATTTATGATCACAGGCAGGACCTGATACAGTGCATGAAAACAATATTAGATTCTGACCACATAAAAAATGACAGTACTCTTTCACAGGCTTCTGGCCATTTAAAAGTTTTAGTAAGTCAAAACTTTATTTTTTGGCTCTCATTTTGTAGAAAAATTATGCCAGGTCCAGAAAGTAGACATTGATCTCGCTGTTATAAAACGGTCTCTTACAAGTTTTGAAGAAAATGTGTTGAAAATCAGAAATAATATTGACACAGACACTGGAGAGCCATAACAGTCATCACAAAGTTCACCTCCAAAGAAAAGGAAGATTGACAAAATGGAATGGAAGAGACAGGCGAAGGAAGTAAGTGATGTGATTATATGCCAAATAAAGGAACGGTTTAGATTCACGATCCATCTCGTAGGAGCATCTTTGTTCATGTCAGAAAAGTTTCCAGATTATGATTCTAAATTTCCAGAAGACACTGTAAAAACTGTATGCAATGCTTACAATTTTTTCAATTTTAAAAAACTCTGTACGGAACTTGCAACAATCTATAGTGCAACGGATTTTAGAAGACTGTCAGGAGCTGTTAGTTTGTACTCTTTTTTCGAAGACAATAAGTTAGAAGAAACCTTTAGTGAAGCTGTAAAACTCTTAGAAATTTGGATTACAATACCAATGACCTCTTCTGAAGCAGAAAGATGTTTTTCGACGCTTAAAAGAATAAAGACACTTCTAAGGAACGCCATGTCACAAGAGAGGTTGTCTGCGTTGGCCATGCTCTCAATAGAAAGAGACCTGATCATGGAAATTCCTGATTTCAATCAGAAGGTGATTGAAAAATTTGCCCGTCTGAAAGAAAGGCGGATGGATTTTCTTTTCAAATAAGGGTAAGTGACAAAATTATTTCCAAGTATAACTATATTTTTCAATATTACTTATGTATACACAGTAAAATAGTTTATCTAAAGTAAATTAATACTAAAATAAATAGGCCTGTTATTACGTTAACTAATTTCAAAATAATTTCAATACGTTTTTCAGATGCTGTTACATAGAAAATTTTATATTACCATATAAGTCATAATTTTGAATTAAATAAAACAATACTAAGTTTATTATTCAGTCATATAAACTTAGTAATATTTTAGCATTTTCTATTTAAACAATTTAATACCATCCAACCCACAACTGCAACCCCCAAAATGTTCAACCACCAGCCGTCACTGTTTAATGGCGTTCCACTCATAGAAAATCACACAATTCCAACCATCAATCATCAGCAGTTAATAACAAGTGTCATAAATAACTTAAAAAGAAGAATGTTTACTACAGTTTCTAGCCACGAACCCCATCGGTCAAGTGCGCCATCACATCATCATGAAGCTTACGAATCACTTTTAGATGAATTAAAAGTGCTGGAACCAGATACATAGCCTACTGAAAAACCTGCAGGCTTTGGCGAACCAGAGATTGAGAAGTTGTGCAGAAGGTTTAAGTTAAACATACCCAAAATCAAAAACAGCTACAGGGATTTTGTCGAAAACCATACAACAATACCAAAACATTTAACACCTTTGCTTGACTGTACAAAACTGATCCCTTGCAGTTCAGCTGATTGCGAAAGAGGATTCAGTTTAATGAATCTCATCATTACACCCACCCGTACGAGACTGACAGTGCCACATGTGTCAAATTTGATGTTTGTTAAACTACACGGCCCAAACTTGAGTGACTGGGATCCAAAGCCATATGTAAAAACATGGCTCCGAAAACACTGGACTGCAGACGACACCCGAACGAAACAAGCAAAACCAACCACTCTGGAAGAATCCAATCCATTTGCTAAATATTATATTATATTTGTGATTAAGGTAAGTTAAATTATGTTGTTCAAATGTTCAAGTATTGGCTGTGGACCATAGTCTTGCCGTCTGCTAAAAAAAAAAAAAAAAAAAAAAAAAGTGATAAAGAGTTTTCATGTTATCGAACCTAAAGGAGCTACTAACTGAAGAAAAG
Source organism: Magicicada septendecula (assembly GCA_034769895.1). Lineage (NCBI taxonomy): Eukaryota > Metazoa > Arthropoda > Insecta > Hemiptera > Cicadidae > Magicicada > Magicicada septendecula. Next base: position 136,280,482 of record CM068375.1, read on the forward strand.
GACATTGTATGTTGATAAATTTCAATATATGTTAAAAAGAAATAAATAATAAAATTTATCGAAATTAAGACAAGACAGAATAGGAGTTTGATTCTTTATTTTAACATAACATTACATATAAAATTGGCACCAACAACTTGGGGCTACAGGATATAGTTACATTGATGAAGGGTAAGATTAAGATTTAAGACATATTATAATACAATAGAAATAAGAGAAATAGAACTAATACTGTAACTTTACAAAAAAATGGACAGAAGAATACTTACCACAATTTATTTCGATCTTATTTCGACTTACCTTTAACAGAAAATTCCCAACACCATAAAGCCAGGGCCGCCACTACATTTTGAGGAGGAAATGTAGAAACCAATTACATTCTTCCCAAAGGAATAATTTAGATAATTAATTAAACCCCCTTGTATAAAAAATTCCAGGGTCGTTTAGACGAACTCTTTGTACAGAATAGGTTATGGGTTTTGGCGTAATAATTAATTAACGCATGATTATAGCAATATCATATTTGCTTTTATTGAACATATTAAATTCCTTGTATTTTTATTACTGTTAATAAAACAAAATTTAATAGACAAAAATTATGACACTTAACTAAAAAATGTTTTAATTCGCAAATCAGTACTTTGCTCTCTTTCTCTTACCCCCTTTTTTCTCTCACACGCTCTCACTCTCACACTATTGAGATCTCATTATTTTTTGTTTAATACATTACAAAAGTTGTATTAATACATTTAGTTTTAATAGTTGAAATTGAAATCTGATTGAATTTTGGCCAATTTATTCTTTACTGTTACTTATCTGCAGGCGGTATCCAAATCGTTGCACCACCTGTTGTATTACACTTTTTTGTTAAACACTCAAAATAAACGGTTCAAAACTGTTAGGTTATATTCACTGTTGTTAATTTACCATTTTTACAAACTCGTCACTGTTGTCTCACATTTTAAATCATTATTTCGGTAAGCTTACCAGGCCCGCCCGCGGGCACTGTTATACAACGACCATACGCAATGTAACTAGAATAATAAAGTAGGCCACTCCGGCCAATTACGCTCCCATTGATTGCTTCGTTCTGACGTCGCCGGGTGGAAGAAATACGCGCGAGTCTTGATTTACCATGCAATCTTACCTGAGACAATGTCCTACTTAGCATCTCTCTGCTGTTTACACGAAATATTAACAATAATTGTAACGAGCTATTCATATAGAAAAAGGATTAAACAACAAGATTAAATGGTTTGTGGCAAAAAATAATGGTAAAATCTATTTCTACATTTAATAGAAAAGTAAGCAAGTCTGTCCACATATAACATTGACAAAATGGCACAAGATGTAAAACTAAGTCGGAAAGGAGGCGATATTTTTTATATGCCTGCGTGGGTGCGCGCGTGTGCGCGCGTGCGCGCATGAGTGCGTGTATAAACATTTCTATGTAGTAAAGGGTGTCCCATAAAGTACGCAAGATTTAATAATGTTGTAAACACTTTTGTTTATTGAAAAAATATCAGATGTTTTAATGTTAATACAAAGTACACTTACTGCGGTTAAATGTGGAACACAATATCAGACAAATGTCCCCCGCGACTCTGCTGGCACACTGTTGTCCGTCGATCGAAATTTTCGATGACCTTCTTGCACAATTCCGGCTCAATCTCACCAATAACTCGTTGAATCTGTTCCTTGAGTTGAAAAATTGTTCGTGGATTGCGGACATAAGTGCGTGATTTCACATATCCCCAAAGGAAGGAGTCGCATGGTGTTAAATCACAAGGCCTCGGTGGCCAGTTCTGATCGTCGTTGCGTGAAATAAGACGTGCAGGAAACTTTTCAGATAACAAAACAATGTTTCGCGGGCAGTATGACTGGTTGCGCCGTCCTGCTGAAACCACATATCTTCGAATTCCATACCTTCCAGTTGAGGCCACAAAAACTCCATTATCATGTTCCGGTAACGTTCGCCAGTCACTGTTACTGCATCTCCAGCCTCATTCTCGAAGAAATACAGCCCAATCACGCCACCAGCCCAAAACCCGCACCAAACAGTTGCTCTTTGTGTATGCAAAGGCTTCTCGTGAATGATACGAGGGTTCTCTGTACCCCAAAGCCGACCACAGTATTTTATTTATTTACGTACCCGTTGAGGTGGAAGTGTGCCTCATCGCTAAAGATGATTTTGTGGGAAAAATCACCGTCCGTTTCACGTTTACCCAATATCCAACTGACGAATTCTCGGCGCTTCAAATGGTCACACGGTTTGAGTTCTTGTGTTAGTTGGATTTTGTAGGCATTCAGATGAAGATCGTTTTTTAGAATTCGCTGCATTGTGCTTCTTGGAATGGCCAGTTGTTGTGATCGACGGCGAATTGATTTCCCTGGACTCACATCGACACTATCTCTCACTACCGCGACGTTTTCAATAGAACGGATAGCGCGAGGACGTCCAGACGATTTAACGTCTAATAACGAAGCTGTTTCTTCGAATTTCTTAATCAATCTCTGCACAGTTGACAGATTAGGTGCTTTTCGTCGTCCAAAAATTCGACGCAATTTACGAACGGTTTCCGCATAACATTCACCGTTCTTATAATGTGTTTTCACAATAACAACGCGCTGTTCTTTCGTGTAACGCTCCATGACGACTAATGGCGAGTTAACGGCAACAACAATACAACAGTTGCAGTGCTACCAACCTAACAAGACGACAGTGGCGCGTAATTCAAATATTGCGTACATTATGGGACACCCTTTATAATATATTTGAAACAAGCTTCCAATTATTATAATTATCATCAATATCATAATCATTTTCTTTATCTACATTCTCACTGTTATAACGTTAAAAACTGAAGCTGTACGTTTAGTTGTAAACATAAATACTTTTGTCAACGAAGTGAAAATGGTTATTTAGTTGATACATATCTTCATAGGTGACTTAAATTTTTGAAGACGAAGCTACCCAGAGCCGACTCTTTGTTGCTGCATACTTTTCAAGTGACTTGAGTTTGAGCTGTTTGTTCAGATGGCGGATTCTGATGAATGTTATTGTCCTGACGTACAGACAAATGACTTTCTCATCCACTTCTGGAAACTTAGATTTGAGTAAGGTGGCCAAATAAGAGATAACTTTCACTTGTTTTGATACTGTACGTCCGGGGAAAGAACTAAAAACTATCTCAAACTGAATCAGGTTTTGTAACCACTCGTCTGACGGATTGGTAAGCCCCCCCCCCCTTTGATATAATCGATATCCAGTCATGACTATGTTCTCCAGAAAGACACAATGTTTCGTCTTTCACACCTAGACTTTCATCAATGAAGCGGCACTTGAATGCAATGTACCCGGCCAGATATTTTAAGGCATCTTGAGGAACATCGTTGTCACTTGCAGACTGGGCTAAGTCCTCTGTTTTTAACAATTCTGCTTCGTCGGTGTCATTATTCGGAGAACTTGGTATTAATGTATGTGCAACTATGCATAGTTAATTGGTAACAAACTGGTTGAAATCCTCGTCAGAGTCATTTGATTCCATAACTTTGGTGGAATGAATGCTACCATCCTCAGCCACAGACGCACTTCCAGAGAATGGTATATCCATTCGTCCATGCTACCCGTTAAAAGCAAGAGCCGAATTCCGTTGTGCACTTTAAGGGGACTGGGATTATTATAAAAGACGCATAATCCCCGAATTCGTGAAAAAAAGTTTTCAAGGCAATCTTGATTGAATCTAGCGGTCAAAATGTACGTCACCCCATGAATCGTTGTCATTTGTTCATAAAGGCCGAATAATGAATTTAAAGATATAACGAAACCTTTCTGAAAAGGTAGTAAACTTTTTTACTTGAAAACATAATTAAAATTATGAAAAACACATTGGAACTCGTCGAGTGACTTACTTGTAATTCCGCTTGACGCGTTTCAGGGCATATGGCCTATCTTCAGAATAATTCCTCTTCACAGAACGTCAGACATTAAGATTATTCAGAGGAATTATTCTGAAGATGGGCATATGCCCTGAAACGCGTCAAGCGGAATTACAAGTAAGTCACTCGACGGATTAGACAAGCAATTATTTATTTAATACAGTGACTTGGATACTTTAAAAATGAATATTACATTGGAACTCGTTTTAAAAGTTTACTAAATTAACTCTAGGATTTACATTTCCAAAGGGATTTTTCTCACTTTTGCATTGGCATACGACCTTACAATGTCTTTGAAGTCCAACTTCTTTGCCTCTTCATTTTCAATTGATAAAATTGCTAATGCAGTTAATCTATCCTGAGTCATCGCAGATCTAAGATACGTCTTGATTAGCTTCAGTTTGCTGAAGCTCCTTTCTGCACTTGCTACAGATTCGTAAGGAAATCCATAAGTTCGTGAACAGATCCTTGTGGTCGCCAGATTTAATTTTTCTTAACAGTTTGACTGGGGTTAATTCTTCATTTGATTCACAAAATACGCTTTTCACTTGTTGAATCTCATTAAAAAGTTCTCTACCATTAATGTCACTTACACCACCAACGGTAAGAAAATCTTCAAGTCCAAGACAACACTTCTTCAGCTCGTCTTTCGTTGGTAGACTGTTCAAGTTGTAAAGGAACCCCCACACATCTTGATGGTGTTTTAGTTGTTTGGTTCTTTCATTTAAAGATATAGTTACACTGTCAACTAGTGGTAAAAACACCTCTCTCCTGTAAATATCTTCTGCTGATTCCTCTTCATGGTTAGAGTCTTCCTTTGAAACCTGCTTCATTCTACCCCTACGCTTCTTTGGGAAAGATGTCTCCATTTCTAGTTCTTTGGCAATCTCCTTTGCACTGATGATTGCATCAGCTAACACGTTTTCCCTAAAGGTTTTGAGAAAGTCTTCACATCGTTGAAGCATCTTCATTGTCGAAGGAAGGTCTGCTGTTTTACTTTGCAATGATTTGCTTACGATGTTTACTTGAAACAAAAGGTCATACCAAAGAATAAGTGAGACGAGGAAAGAAAAATCCTCCATGTGACTGACCAATGAGAGGGCCTCTGATGATACTTTTGAGTCATCGACATTTTCAGACAGTTCTATGAGAGATTCTCTGATCTCAGAATACTGATATCTGACCGCTTGGAGTGAATTTATCCTCGCTTCCCAGCGTGTTTCACATACTTGCTTTAAGGAGAGAGTCGTAACGTATTCACTGATGACACAATATCGCTTTGTTGATGCTGCAAAAATTGTATATAGGCGCTGGAGTATTCCAAAAAGTAAGGTCGATTTAACAGATGATTTTGCACCATCACTTACTACCAAGTTTAAGCTATGGCAACTGCATGGAGTAAAAGACGCTCTTGGATATTCTTTCAAAACCCTTGTCTGTACACCTTTGTGGGCTCCCGCCATATTGGCCCCGTTGTCATAGGCTTGTCCTCGGCAGTCATTCATGTCCAGGTGGCAAGCTTCGATCTCTTCAAATAGCAACGTACTAAGAGCTTCACCTGTGGATTCGTGAGCAGCTTTAAAGCTAATAAAACTCTCCTCTACCTTAATTGCTTCACTAGTCTCGTCTTCTTCAGATACAGATACATATCTGATTGTGAGGGAGATTTGGTCCCTATGACTTATGTCTGGTGTCCTGTCCATTATAACAGAAAAATACTTAGCATTTTTTACTTTCTGAATGATTGACAGTTTTACCTTTTCTCCTAGAAGAGTAATTATCTCATTTTGAGATTTGGGCCTTAGTAGACTAATTGTAGGGGAGGTAACACTTTCCACCCGCCTCAAGTGATCCATCATCACAACATCGAACTGTCCTAAAAGCTGTACTAAGCCTAGAAAGTTTCCATTGTGCTGCGTAAAAAGCTTATCTGATGAACCTCTAAACGCAATATTGTGTTCTGCTAGGTATATTGTTATTGCAACAATAGGTTTTAGCACCTCCTGCCACCGTTCACTTTCTGTTCGGATTTGATTCAATAATTGTTGTTTTATAGAAACATTTCCTTTCAAGCGCGTTTCAGCTTCAACCCACTGTACCATGTACTTGAAGTGTTCTGGGCTCGTCTCATGGGCTCGTAGCCGCTCTCCTAGATGTTTCCAGTCATTCAGGCCTGATTTTTGACCGAGTTGTGATTTTGATTTGGATTGAAAAATTCGGCAGCAGAAACAAAATACTGCGTCACTTTCATTAGAATATACTAACCAACGGCGTTTGACTCTCTCGCCGTTATCTGCGCACCTATAAAAAAATTCATTTGAAAAATGCCTCATCTGGTGGTTTTTTGGATATTGTAACAACACAAATAAGCCACCCCAATGCCAGGGATAAAAAAGATGAATCTGAATATAAAAAAGTAATTCGTATAAAATAAAATGTTTAATATAAAGAAAATAAAATGAGATGACACGACAAACGACGACATGACCTAACCCAAGTGATTGACCAAATAAAAGAAACAAAAAGAAGAAGGGAAAAGACGAAACCAAATAAGAAAGTGATTGACCAAACCAAATGAAGAAGGAAAAAAACCGAAACCAAACAAAAATGAAACAAAGTGAACGAATTGAATGACTCAATGCAACATAATAAAATGAACCCAAAGGAGAAGGTGGAAAAACAAGATATAAATGAAGTACACTGAAAGTGAAGAAGGTGGAAAAAGGAAAAAGAAACAAACCAACGATAAAGGGAAATAAAATGAAATCAAGTGATAAGGCACAAACAAGTAATATAGGATACAAGCAGGAGAAATGGTACACTCAAATGTAATATTGGAAACGAAACCAATAACTAACCTAAGTAAATAATAAATATTATTATCAATTCATTGATAAAAGTAACTGATATGTGATGAAACACAATTAAATACTATTAGAAATAAAAATACACTAACCCACAAATTAGAGTTAGATGTACTGATGAAATCGATAGAGACATAAACTTGTTAATATTATTAATGATATTTGTAATGAAAGAGATAGTAAGGTAGTGAGAAAATAAACTTTAGTAAATGAGAAAGAGAAAGTAATTACAGGGATTACCCATTTAGAAACACTTAAAATAAAAACATTTAAGGAGTGCAAAAGTGGAAGTGTAAAAACCCCAAAGTAAAGTGATAAAGAAAAAACACTAAATAAATTATAATAAACAATAGATAATTTAAAAGTGAAGGTAGGGAATAAATAAAAATAGTGTAAATGATAGTGTTAAGGATAGAAAAACTCTTAGTAAATCAATAAGAAACACTAAATAATTAATGGTGAACAATATTAGTAATTAAGAATGTGGTTAAGAATAGTATTAGATATAAACAATTAATTAAGAAGTAATGAACACTGAAGAGTGATGATAACAGTATTAATTAAAAAAGAATCTTATTGTTAAGTTTAATTGAATACAATTGTAGTTAAAAGGGAGAATCCCATGAAAGAGGAAACAGATAGTGTTATCATGGAGTGAAAGTAAAGATTATTTAAAAAATAAGAAGTTAAAAAACAAAATTAATAAACTCCCCATGTTATAAGGGATAATTATTTAAGTTAATTCAAAAGGTGTGATGTTGTTTAACACCCAAAAAATAGTATAAAAAGAAATGAATCGTAAACTAACACTACATAATAATTGTTAAATAATTGTTTAATCAAATTTATGAATAGGATATGGCTGGACGAATTGTACAGACCATAGGCCTAGATGTTATATTTTATAGTAAATAATACACATATTGTTAGCAATGGCAAGTTAAATGAACTTGCAGAACTTAGAAAACGAGAAAATCAGTTAGTAAATAAGTAGCAATCCATGATGTATAAAAAACAAACAAATAACACAAAAACAGATCCAAAACACATCAACAAATAACACAACCAATTATAATAACAAAACAAAACTCATTAGATTAAAATGAAATGTAATTTCTAGGAAATAAGTAAATACAAGCAATGGCTACTTAGGCCTAGGAAATGCCTAACTGTAAAAAACAAACAACTACAAATTGTAACAAATTGACAATGAAATTAACAAATCCGAGGCGAGTAATTAACCAAGGATAATTTGTAAAGCATATTAAAAGAAAAATGTTAATATAAGGACTTAAATTAAAAAAGAAATGTAATTAACAAAGGTTAACATAATTATACCAAAGTTAATATCTTATAGAACACAACCTTATGTGGTATCAAAACAATCTTTGAAAGGAAATAATAACAGTAGTGACAATGTTTAATATGTAGGGAGGAAGACAGAAGAATATAATCAATCAGAAGATATACGGCTATTTTGAAAAATAATTCAAATTTGATAACAATGGTAATAAGCCAAGATTGACCAATCAGAATTAGCAGGTAACCATGACAACACAAGTTGGTTACGAATTTTTCCGTTAATTTCTGATATTAGTAAAGTGACGCTCGTCAAGATTAGACGCCAATTATTGAATGACAAAAATTTTCATTTTTTGACGCTTAAAAGTAATCAAAATTCAAAATTAAGTACCAACAAGAAGAAGACGAGGGACCATGATGATTAACTGATGCCAAGGACCACTTTACCCAAGAATTAAATGAAAAAATCGTCTACAAATAACATGAAAAGGACGCAAGATATACTTAAGCCCCAAGAGTACTGAAAATTGATGACTAATGCAGCCCAAATACCTTTTTGACTGACGACTGTTTATACCACGTCGCCTGATTTGATAAGTATAATTGAATTACCCAAATTCCAGGAATAAACTCACTTTAAATATTTCTCACAGTAAATTGAACTCTCACTATAAACCGTATATTCTATTTCAAAGATTAATTAAGAAAAATAAAACACTGAAAATTTGTTAACTTAGAATATAACCTGTTGATCGAATACGAACTTTAGAAACACACTTAACTACACTACAAAACAAATTATAACCAAACACCTTATTACTTAAGTACAAAATAATATAAGGTAAGGTACTTTTATTGTAATCATAAGGAATCGCTGTCTTATAATAAAAAGAACTCCAGATTTTGAACGAGTACAATTGTAAACTAGCTAAACAGCAGCCATGCTGGACTGAATCACTCGTTACAAAATCGATTTCATCAACCTGAGAAAAATTGTTTCATATCTAATGTCGTTGCAAATTTATTAATAAACCAGTATAATTTTCTTGTCAGACTGAAACATTACAAATTAATAATTAAAGTAACTAGTACCAAGTGTAACCATTGTTTTTATTTCATAGGGAGTGTATTGTATTATTTGTGCTTGTTAACGAAAACTAGATTTGACGGCCAGCGCTCACGCTGCAATTCGACAAACTACCTACTCGATTCAGGAGGCTGAACAGGCGGGAACAAATTTAAATGCCCCGGCCGTCATCGCTGAGAACACCTTTTTAAAACATTATTTAATAAGTTTAATTGTTTTTTAATAAACAATTTGGCGCCACCCGGGATTCACAAAACCCTATTTAATAACAGGTAAGGTTACTACTGCGTTGTACTGGTAATTAAAACATCGCTACGGACTTCGTAAGCGCAAGGATTGATGTAACGACACCAGTGTGAGGCGAACACACTACCCATACACTTCGTTTTACAGAGACGACTACATCTACGCGTTACAATATTCATGGTCCTGTTTTGCGTGGCGAAGGGGTCCTTTTAAAGTAATATCATCTTTTATAGATTGTTGAAGAAATTGAGGCCAAGTTGAATGGTCGGCTGATAATATTATGGAGCTAACAGTCTGACTTTCGTCACCTAAAAGTAATTCATTTTCATTGTCGGTACTCGAGGACTGTAAGGGATTGAAATTGTTAGAAGTACATGCTTTATCAAGATCAAGTCTGCTTAAGTCCGATATCTGCGACGCCGTTTTACAAGGCGAACTGAACTCAGAGTTAACGATTTGTTTTCAGCTTCTTCATTTAAAGTTAAATTACTTCGTGTGGTAAGATTTTCATCTGGGCTACTCACCCCTTCGGCGGCTACATTGGATGAACATCGAGGCGAAAAGAAGGATTTGAGTTTTGGCATCTTTTTGAGGAATACTTCTTTTGCAGCCGTGGGTATGCCAGAAGGGTCCAGGCGAATGACGAGTCCCGGGAAAGAGCTCGAAGGGTGATCGAGACTCAAGTAGGTTATTAGAAAGAGCTAGAAATGACAGACATGGTGGCTGTTGGAGAACGCAGGAAACTGTGAGAAAAACGGAATATTTTAGAAGTAATGAAAGCTACAAGGGGGTGGCAAGTGAGAAGACGGTAACAACGGTTACAGAAGAGAAGGCAAATAAATATGCCTTAATATAAGTTATATTAGGGAACAAACATCGGCCAGTAGGGATCCTGTAGCAAGGCGTTATTCCTATTTGGAAAGAAAAGAAACTTTGAACGTTCCAGATGAATCACAAGTGCCTAATAGAGTAGTGGATGAAGAAGGTGAAGAGAAAGAAGGAGAGCGGAATTACTTCGTGGGATCAACACAAGACAACAAGAACACGTCTGTTAACACTGAATTGGAGGACTCAGATGTGACGTCGCAGTTGAATCCGGATGCCGCGGAATTTGTTCCGGTATCTCCATCTCGGTTCATGATGGATCCAGATCCTGTAATATCATCATCGCCTATTCATGGATATGAGAAGTCACTTGATAGTGTAGCTTTAACATCGCGAGTAGAATTTAATTTAGACATTGCACATAGACCTGGACAGCTGGATTCCATGGTGGGAAATGTCGAGAACGCTATAGTTGCTGAAAGTGGTGAAGGAGAGGAATTGGAAGGAGAGGCAGAAGAGCGGTCTGCAGATGCTGCACAGAGAAGTATAGATATAGGTATTAGGGAGACTGAAGTTTCTGAGTTTGCGGATGGACACGGGGTTGTCCATGCTGCAAGTGTGGTTGAAGGAGATGAGGTAGAAGTTGAGGAGGAATTTGGTGGCAGCGTTGTGAAGTGTGTGAGTGAGGATGATGTAGTGTGTGCAGGTTTGCGGACGGCTTCGGTATGCAGTGCTGAGGATTCTGATGAGCGGAAAGAAATTTCAGGTGGACCAGATGAGCAACTAGAGGATGATGAAGATGTGCAGTATTATGATGGTGGTAGCGGACGTGATGGCAATGATGTTGATGATGAAGAAAATTTAAATTATGATGATGAACGTGTTGATGAAAAGGAGGATGAAAATGACATTGGAGAGGAGGTTGGTGAAGAAGTTTGTGAAGGAGCTGGTGACGATGGTGGTGAAGAAATTGGTGAGGAGCTGGGTGAAGATGCTGTTGAAGATGGATCAGATGAGCAACTGGAAGATGGTGAGGAGGTGCAGTGTCGTGATGGTGATTTGGATTATAGGGACGAAGAAGGGGAAATGGTAGAAGAGGAAGAAGAGCAGGAAGAAGAAGTGGAAGAGGAAGAAGAAGACGGTAAGGAGAAAGGAATAGAGGGGGGAGAAAAAGAAGCAGGGGAGGCAGAAGCAGAGGAGTTAGATGATGAGGATAATCCAAATCGGGGTGAAAGTAGTGATGTAAGTTTCCTTGATTCTGATTCAGAAGAAACAAATCAGTACAGCTCAACACGAGATAATTTCTCAGAGAGTGGTGTCCGGAAGGAACGAGTACATAAGGTGTGTCATAGAAAGGTGAGAAGAAGCGGGTAATGGGTAGCGGGTAGATGTTACCCACAGTCCCAGTGGTGTTCGTCTACTTCAGGGATGCGCCCCTGCCTACGCGAGCCTTGGTTTTCTCCACTCATCCTTATTCTCGGAGGGAACCATGTCCTTACCCTTAGTCCTCGCTCTTGACCTTCAATGATCCTTGCCCTTTTCATCTTCCCGATTTTCCTATCCCTCCCCTTAGAAAAACATAAAATAAAATTAAAAAAAAATTAGAAAAGGAAAGAAAAATCAAAAAAGGAGTTAGAAAAGAATTTGGTCGGAAATGTTGTGACTAGGTTGGTGCTGTTGCTGTTGTTCTTATTTTATAATTCAGTGTAGTTTGTTGGTGTAGAAGAGCAAATACGTTGTTTGTCGTTTCATGAGGATTCCAGATATTGTCCAGCGGAGTTATATTCTGAGTAGTTTCTAAGAACAGAGGAGGCGAAATGTTAAAGTATTGACCTAGTAAATTATAAGCAGCTGTATCGTTGTAAACTATGTTATCTAGGCGAGTTGGACTCTGAGCCGGTGATAGCCATCTGCAGGGTGGAATTTAATTGTTGTTTTCTTAATCTGATAAACTGTGCTTGCCTCATCAGCTGATCTATTGTTGACATTGAATTTTGTTGTTAGATGGCCATGCTGCATTCTCGGTTGATTTCCCTGGTGTTTCTTTTTGGTTGAGAGAGAGTGTGGTATCGACTGTTCGGTAGAGAAGTAAACCCCCTTGCTAGTTACGGTGTGTGATCAAAATGTTAAATAAGAGATGGGATTGATGTTCGCGTGCCCTCCATGCGGTCTTCTCTGCCTGGCGAAGCGGGGCCGTCCGCCCTAGTGTAGGGATGTGGGCCAGTCATATGGCAAGGATTGTGAGGCTTTGTTTTGCGGCATATGGCTGGTCGGTCCAGGAGGTGGACGTGAGTTGTAGGATGGTCACTCACATACCAAGGTTAGTGACACCTTGTTTGGTCCTAGGGACGCGTATGTGAGTGGCACCAGTAGAGGTAGGTGGTGGTCACCAGAGAGGGTGACGTGTTGGGGCGGTCCCGTGGGGTTGGCATGGCGGAGAGGGCTCGCATGGGGATGGTCGCAGTGGTGTTGAGTGTTTTCAGTCCTGGGAGCGAAGATTAATGCGACTTACCGGTGAGACTCGTGGTTGTGGAAGATTATGAGGGATACTATGTAGGGTACCCCGAGTTTCAAGTGTGAGGCAACCAGGTTGCCCTTTTGGGGTGGGGGTGTGCCGTGTGTGAGAAACCCGGCGTTTCTATAAAGCTGTATTATATTAATAATTGATCGCCGAATTAATGCATTACAGTAATTAAGTGTAGCGTACTGTATGGCCATTACGTCATTTTACTGAACGCCCACGCGCTCTGTTGACGGAGTTGTGTGATTATGTTTTCGACGCGAGAGTTAGGTACGGGTTGATTCAGTTCGAACGTGAGCAGCGGTGGCGTCAACAGCTTCCTCCCCCTGGCAGAGTTGAGTTTCTTTATCGTTGTAAATTGCTATTCTTCATGATTAAGTAAACGCTAAGCGATCTCCGGTAAGTGAGTTAAATATATATTGTTCATTTTATCGTAAAAGAGTTACATTTAGTTTAAAATTAACGTGGATGCAAGTTGATAAAGTTTGAAGTTTGCCACGTGGCGTGTGACCAAAAATGCATGTTCATGTTGAATTTTCGAATTATTTTAAACACTAATACAGCCTAATATCTTGTATTTTATATAATCAATATAATCAATTCAATTGTACTTGTGAAAAGGGGCACAGAAGAAGAAATATTATGTAATTTTGTGGGACTGGGGAACTTTACTAAATTTTTCTGAGTAAGCACATGGTGCTATATGCCTATGCCTGTCAGAGAATGTTATACGTGTTATGAATTTGGTGTGTTTGGTATGCTGTGGCATATGGGGTTACGGTTTGTGGGTCAGTGAAGTAATTATTCTGAATGTCCAGGGTTCCCGACCCAGTTGGAAATGTGACCTTCTCCGCATGTGGTAATCCATCTGTCGCAATGCCGTAAAAACATCTGAACTCTCGATCTTGGCCGCCAGGTGAGGAGCTGCGGTACCGCCTACCACAGTACCCACGGGATATTTTATGGACTAAACTAAGGTGAAATTTAAGCTTTTATAATACACTAGGCCGCTGCAGCAGACACCATGTGTTGTGACATTAACCTGCAAAAATAACTCCAGTTCTACTCCATTGTGCTTGCGTCCAGCTGGACATAATTTTGGTTACAAACTTTCTCTAGAATAGTTCTCAGAATGTAATTACGCCCCAGAAATTGTAGACCCGGGCGAGGGCATATGTCCGGCGATCATTAATTTTTTTTTATACTTAATTAATTTTACGGTAGGGTTGAATGGGGGTTGTAAGATTTGTGGGGAATCTGTATTGTAGTGAAGTATGTGGGTGTAGTTTGTAAATGTTGGGGACTTGACCCGCTGGTCGGGTCCCTATTACCATCTTGGGTATTTTATTGGTGAATCATTATATATAATTTAAAAATGGGTTGGAACTTTTTTATGGGTTTTAGGTTGATTTTCACTCCTTAATCTGAGGCAGTCACCTGTAGAGGCAGTTCTCTGCAGGAACCGGACATGTTATCTTCTGTTGGATCCGGCACTGGCACATGTCTGCGGCTGGGTCAATTCAGATTTTCTGTGAATTCTTTTTATATATTTTTACAAGGTTTAAACAACAGATTTTACAATTTTATAAAATTATTCAGGCTGTAATAATACTTAAATTTATTTTTATTATTGTCTTTCTTACTGCTATAGTCAGTTCAGAAAATCTTTAAATTTTTATATATTTATAATATCAAATTCTTATAATTTCATAAAATTATATAGGCTGTACGGCCACCTCAGTTATAATTTGATTTTCTTGCAGTTATGTTCCAAGCGGATTTTTTATTTTTTTTTATTTTTATAAAGGAATAAAGGAAAAACGTACAATTGTATAAAACAATATAGGCTGCCATGCCAATTTAAATTTGTAATTTCTAGTTCTTATGATCGATTCAGTTTCTTTTAAATTCTTTTATATTTTATGGAGTTAAGGGGTTTTTGGAGTATTTTATGAAATTATACAAGCTGTGCTGGCGACTTAAACTTATAATTGTAATTTTGGGTCATTATGACTGGTCCAGATTTTCTCTCCAGTTATGTACGGGTTTTATAAGAATATACAGGCTGACTGCCAGGTTGAACATGTTGTATCTTATCTGTGATGTATATGTATATATGTATTTGTGTGCAATTATGTGATCTTTATGTCAAGTGTTATACAAGGGGATATTTACACAATTTATATGATTATTGATGTTATGTGCTATTCTTAAAATATAGATGTCCAAAATATGATTCAAGATTTAACAGATATTGCTATATTAAGTTGTCGATACTAGTTTGGGGAATTGTGATATTAAAATAACGTTTTTGAAGGATGATATATTAAATGTTGAACTATTTTAGTAATTAAATAAATAATTACCTTAATTTTATCCACTAAGTGATCTTCTTTTAATAAATTACAACATGTTTCAGGGCTTACATCCCCATCTTCAGGTAAAAACAAAATCTACCCTATTGTTAGGGTTTCGTTAAAAAGTTTACGAGGACACAAACACATAACACACTTAAATAAATTAACAGAGTACATCGAGTTTGCATCGGAACGTGCTACAACCGAACCAGTGCACTGGACGAAGTCCGACTTCCAACTGATCTGTACACGCTATTCACGGTTTATTTTCATTTCTGTATCATATAGTTTATTTGACTTGAATGACAATTGTTCATTAAGTACCTGACTTTTATTCATTCTTAAGGCCTTGTAAATCTCAAATTCTTCTAGGGCATCTAGTAGTTGACCCTTTTTACCTATATGTAAAGGTTCCAGATTCTCTTTAAATCCAGTGTATGTATGATTCTCATTTATTAGGTGTTGTGCGTAATGCGATACATTAGTATTGGGGAACTTCTTAGGTAAATGTTCTTTGAATCTCTCGGAAAATTTTCTCCCCGTCTGGCCTATATAGATTTTATCGCATTCATTACACCGGATCCTATAAACACCCGAACAATCCTCTAGTAATGCTGTGGTATGAGGCTTCAGTATATTTGTTAATTTATTCGTGGTCCTGAACGAGACAATAATCCCTAGCTTTTTTAGTTCATTATATAGTATATTAGGTAGTATGTTCGCATATCTGGCGGCAACATATTGGGTTTTATCTTTAATTTTGTCCGATCGTTTTAATTTATTAGCGTGTTTATATATTATTTTATCAATGATTTTACTATTGTAACCATTCACTATTGCTATATCTGCTTGGATAAAAAACTTGTTGTCGTGTGTAAAGTAATTCTGTTGTATAACAATTTTCAATAAAAATATAAGTTCTTCAATTTGTATCTGTTTTAAGACTTTAGTATTGATTAAGTCTCTCGAAAATATTTACCGTCTCTAACACGGGTATGTTCGTATACAAATTCGCTATGTCCACAGATATCAGTTTATGGTTAGGCAGTACTTCAATGTTTTTAACTTTGTTTATAAATTCTATTGTATTTTTTACACTATGTATGTTGTCCATTACTAAGCTGTTTTTGATAATTATTTGTAGCTTTTTGGCTACATTATAGCTTGGGGCAGTTGTATAATTTATTAATGGACGTATTGGTATATTAGGTTTGTGTAACTTTGGTAGTCCTCTGAAAGCAGGCGCTTTCGGATTTATATTTTTGATACGTCGTCTAGTTTGAGCATCGAATAAATTAACACATTTCCGCTGAATTTATGGCTCTTGTATATTTAATGGTGGGGTCATTATTTAGGGTCTTAATATTATTTTCATTTATAAAAGCATAGCATTTTTGTGTGTATTCAGTTTTATTGATGATGACTACTGTACTACCAGGTTTACCAGATTGAAGCTGACTATCAGCTTTAGTTATCATTGCGTCAAAATTTTCTAATTTGCGTTTGTTGTTCTTCGCGATTTTAATTTCATTACTAGACCTCATGTTAAGCGTCCTACCCGACTGTAATGTACGATTTAATTTATAGTTGATTGCCACCCGTGTATCGTTCTGAATTTCCTGGTTTTTTATTTGTTTAATGACGGCTTCTGCATTTACGACTTCTCTTATTAACATGTCTTTTCCATAATGAGATAAATTATGCTGTAAACCCTTAGATAATAAACTACATTCTTCATTAGATAGTTCAATGTTCGTGAGGTTAGCTACACGCTTATAAAGTTTGTGTTTACAAATTATGTTATCTGCTTTGTTTTGCTCGCGGTCCAATTTATCATATTTCTTGTTGTGTCTTGATACAATCGAAATAGCAATGTTTCTTATCTGTCTGTGGATAACTTCTAAAACTTCGTTAATTATGATCGGGTTCGTTAAAATTAAATCGTACATTACAGTCGGGTAGGACGCTTAACATGAGGTCTAGTAATGAAATTAAAATTGCGAAGAACATCAAACACAAATTAGAAAATTTTGACGCAATGATAACTAAAGCTGATAAAGGTAGTACAGTAGTCATCATCAATAAAACTGAATACACACAAAAATGCTATGATTTTATAAATGAAAATAATATTAAGACCCTAAATAATGACCCCACCATTAAATATACAAGAGCCATAAATTCAGCGGAAATGTGTTAATTTATTCGATGCTCAAACTAGACGACGTATCAAAAATATAAATCCGAAAGCGCCTGCTTTCAGAGGACTACCAAAGTTACACAAACCTAATATACCAATACGTCCATTAATAAATTATACAACTGCCCCAAGCTATATTGTAGCCAAAAAGCTACAAATAATTATCAAAAACAGCTTAGTAATGGACAACATACATAGTGTAAAAAATACAATAGAATTTATAAACAAAGTTAAAAACATTGAAGTACTGCCTAACCATAAACTGATATCTGTGGACATAGTGAATTTGTATACGAACATACCCGTGTTAGAGACGGTAAATATTCTCGAGAGACTTTTAATCAATACTAAAGTCTTAAAACAGATACAAATTGAAGAACTTATATTTTTATTGAAAATTGTTATACAACAGAATTACTTTACACACGACAAGTTTTTTTATCCAAGCAGATGGGCTGGCCATGGGTTCACCGGTGAGTGGAATTTTAGCGGAAATTTACATGAATCATTATGAGAACAAGTACATACTTTCTGACAAAAACAAGTTAGATAATAAAATTATCTCGTACACACGGTACGTAGACGACACATTTTTAATTTTTGGTGGTACTCTTAGACAGATAAACGGATTGCTTACTTTTTTGAACGGCATAAACAGTAATATTAAATTCACTATGGAAGTAGAGTATAACAATATGTTGAATTTCCTGGACGTAACCACATATAAATGTAATAACCTCCTTGGCTTTGAAATATATAGAAAGCCAACGACAACTGATATAGCCATACATGTTAGTTCCAATCACCCTTATACACAAAAAATGGCAACTTTCAACGCACTGGCACATAGATTGACGAATGAACCGATGGACATAGAAGACTATAACGATGAAATTAATATAATAAAACATATAGCAATAGTGAATGGTTACAATAGTAAAATCATTGATAAAATAATATATAAACACGCTAATAAATTAAAACGATCGGACAAAATTAAAGATAAAACCCAATATGTTGCCGCCAGATATACGAACATACTACCTAATATACTATATAATGAACTAAAAAAGCTAGGGATTATTGTCTCGTTTAGGACCACGAATAAATTAACAAATATACTGAAGCCTCATACCACAGCATTACTAGAGGATTGTTCGGGTGTTTATAGGATCCGGTGTAATGAATGCGATAAAATCTATATAGGCCAGACGGGGAGAAAATTTTCCGAGAGATTCAAAGAACATTTACCTAAGACGTTCCCCAATACTAATGTATCGCATTACGCACAACACCTAATAAATGAGAATCATACATACACTGGATTTAAAGAGAATCTGGAACCTTTACATATAGGTAAAAAGGGTCAACTACTAGATGCCCTAGAAGAATTTGAGATTTACAAGGCCTTAAGAATGAATAAAAGTCAGGTACTTAATGAACAATTGTCATTCAAGTCAAATAAACTATATGACACAGCAATGAAAATAAACCGTGAATAGCGTGTACAGATCAGTTGGAAGTCGGACTTCGGCCAGTGTACTGGTTCGGTTGTAGCCCGTTCCGATGCAAACTCGATGTACTCTGTTAATTTATTTAAGTGTGTTATGTGTTTGTGTCCTCGTAAACTTTTTAACGAAACCCTAACAATAGGGTAGATTTTGTTTTTACCTGAAGATGGGGATATAAGCCCTGAAACATGTTGTAATTTATTAAAAGAAGATCACTTAGTGGATAAAATTAAGGTAATTATTTATTTAATCATATACAGTGATCTGGAGACCGTACAGTAGCTATGTATATTTTAGTAAATTTTAAATTGCGATTAATATTATAACAAACAGAAATGAGTCGTGTGTGTTGTATAGTGTTGTTATTTGTCGGGCGTTACACTCCGCGCACTTTGTGATACTTACTGATGACTGGTTCCTCTGCGATGGTGTCGTCCTGCAAAACAACTTAAGCTACTATGTGTATGTGGGCGCCATTTGGAATCTTTTGTTCCAAGAAATTGTTATTAAAATTAAATTTTGATTTCTTACCAGTTAGTTTAATTCTATGAAAAAAATGTGAACAAGACAGTTTGAGTTTGAAAAAATAACGTATGTTTTAATGAATATTAAAAATCGTCTGAAGGACTAGCACTCGTAAAATTGCAGAGTTACAAACATTATTATTGACAAGTTTTTTCTCCAATCAAGTATCGGCTAACAAATATTTTATTTTACTCAGTTGAAAAGCATGAGTTTAGTGTATGAAAAATCTCTATACTCTGGACGTGACTCCTTTGAACTACCAAGACAGATCAATAAGATGCTTTACAAAAATTAAGTGATTTGAAGGTGTGTGACATTGTGTAGTACAACTGTGTGACAAATGATACCAGGTAAAAATGACTTTAACTTTGAACAACTCACGTTCCGATGGGTAATTATTTCTCGCACTGGACACTTCTCTTGGGGACGTTCTCAATCTCGCCTCTTCGTGTTGACGTTCCTTGTGCACTGATAATTATTTGAAAGTCAAAATACAGTTTTTTTAAAACTCCGCACTATTGGAAAAAAGTTTTGCAGTGAATTTACGCTTTGAATGGTGCCGGCGACAATCAGCTGTCCGCGTGGTTTCTCGATTAGCCGCCACAGCGCTGATTCTCCTCCCACAGTTGATGAATAGGCTTTGTGTACGTAACGTTATAGGGATTTTTGTCAAAGTCAGTTTGTCTTAGCGAATACCAGCATAATTGATTCTCTATTAAAATTTTGGTCCTTTCCAGGGCCGCTGATATTCTGGCTGCGTGCGTTCTATTAAATCTGTCGTGTTGCTGCTCTATTTCAACAACACGTTGGCGTATACTCTTGTAGAGGTTAAGTTAGTCTTTTGTCATTGTACGGGAAAAGCCTTTCTGCGTTCTCACGTCGACTTCTCGTTCTTCGGTTTCGCCTCGGGTGTGATGATCAGTTTCGTGGGTGATGTGTCTCTTCTGGATTCAAAGCATAAAGTGTTTTTGGTCGAATTTCGTCTTCCTTTTATACTCTGTAAGGCTCATTGTTTTAACTTTTTGACATGAACTTCCGGTGTATTTGTGTAAAAATTCCTTCTAGAACGTTCGAGAATAATCCAATGGAACATCGTGGAACAAATTTGACTTCCGTAGAAGCTTTAGAACAAAAATTTCTTATTCTTCACACTAAGGATATTACAAAAATTATTCTGGTATTTGTCAAACAATTTTACATAACTACTTACAATTTGCATGCCATTACTATTTTTGGATACTCTGCTTTCAACTGAATGTAACGATACTAATTACGATTGGTTTTGAATAAATTAACTCTAATAACATAACATAAAGTGCAACTCTTACCTTAGAATGTTTCCATAAAAATTCAACTTTCTAATTATAAAATTGTTGTGAAGTTGTTTGGTTCCTTCTACAACATTAATACATAATATAATCATCTTTTTATAACAAAATAAATAAAGTTTAACACATATAATATATAAATAAGTTCAGTTTTACATGGTCCATGCATATGGCCTATGTTATTGTCACTGTTTCCTTACAATAATTAGTCTTTTTTCCTTATTATATATGGGATTTTCGAGTATACACTGAGAGTTTATTATATTGTCTATCTTTTGTGATACCTGGTTTATCCTGATACATATTATTTTTATTGTAAGATTACTTAGCATCATATTGGTTTGCATAAGTGATTCATTTTCTTGGTGTAACAAATTTCACTCTCATAATTCAAATTCTTTAATAATTGAGCTTGTTTTCAACTGAGTATGTTTGTTACTATAGTACACTATAGGATTGTACCTTTTTCCTTTATTTTTGCTAATATTTTGCAATTATTTTGTCAAATATGACTGTTTTTTTGTGATGGTTCCTTGGCCTCAGCCAGATATGGTATAGGTAAATAGTTTCCTAACTCGACTATTAAAGTGTTTAAATTAGTCAAATATATTAGTATAGTCACATTATATTGTATTTCAACTTTATAATACAATTTGGTTGCATTTTGTCACCATTAAATTCATAAATATTACAATATTATAGGTCTACTACATGTTTTCAGTTAATACAGTTTTTAACTATTTTAACTGATTTTTAATCACTTGACAGCTTTCTTTATTTAAGATAATTTGTTCATCTTTGTCTACTTGACAATTACATATAGTTTTTATCTCAATTCTATAATAATTAATTTTTACACAAAATCTGAGTGATTGGACTCCTAAACATGATTTTTTTGTCATAACATTTATATATTTTTTATTTTAACTTAGATCCTTTCTAATAATGTATTCAAATCATTTAATACATTTATTTTATTTACATTACAAAGTATAATAATGGATCTTGTCCATTAATGCACAATAAATAGTTTTTTATACCCTATTCAGAGTTACATTACTTAATAATTAATGACTTTATTTCGGTTGTTTCTGATAATATTTGTCTCTCTTATAGTATATTATTGGTTTTACACTGTTCTTCACTTAAATAATATATATGGGGTTTGAGTCTTAGTCATAGTCTGGTCGTTTTTCATGTTAATGATATTAATTATTAGACAATATTACAAAATTTTTTCGGATTACTTGAGTTCGATACTGTGCACCTCACTTTCCTCTTATGATAAATTGCTATGCAAATAATTTCCTTTATGGAACGTTCTGTGATGTTACAATATGTATATACACAGAAAATGAATTATAATTATATGAAAGCACATCAGAAATAATAAAGGTTGTTATTGTTGTTGAAAAAAAAACTAAATAAGGGTACATTTTGAGTGATGATAAATATGTAATAAATAATAATATAAAATTATGTAACCCATTATGCATTATACTTAATATGAATAAGTTTTACATGTTATGAAATAATAAAGATGGTTATATTACTTGTTAATCGAGAGTATTAATTGCAAGTCCCGTCTCACTGGACCCAGCTGGACCCAGCACATTTTATGCTTCGTCTAGGCCTTCTGCCTAGTTCTAAATATCTAGTAGCCTCTCCTAAAAAAAAAAAATATATAAAACTAAATAAAAATAAGGGGTTACAAATGGTAGCAGAGCGTGGTTTTGGATCAAAAACCACCATGTTTGTCGTTTTTAGCTCTTTCTAATGAACCACTTAAGTATGGGTCGCCTCTGGCAGCTCTTCCCCGGGACTCATCCCTCGCCTGGACCGTTCTAGAAACCACACACAACCGGTCCAGATCCGCAAAACAACGTGGACGGTCTGCGAACATCAAACGGGATCTCTCTTGTGGCGTTACTCCCTCTAGAATCACTTGGATTATTTCCCTCTCGGACAACCCCAACCTTAAAATCCGGGCAGCTTTCCGTACACTCTGCACAAAGCCCGCCAACGCCTCTTCGTTGGCCTGTACCCGATAGAACATCTTAAAGCGCAACTGGTCACGTCGTCGACGTGGTATGGAGAAGTCCAACACTTCCCCATGGAAAGCGTCGATACTCCCGCCACGACACAGCGTGTTGGTGACCAGCGCAGCCAATGAACCCCGGCAATACGGATATATAAGAGACAAGAGTACCCCATCGGACACCCCCGGGAAATCTCCCAACTGCAGGACAAGGTCCAAGAAAACCAACAACTTGTCTTCATCTTGTCCATCTACCACCGGAAGTTTCTGGAGAACGCCGGAAATAGGGTTGAGCAGTCTCTGATAACCTACCCCCGCCAGAATTACACAATACACAAAACGTAACAATGAAACATGAATCCCAACGCAATACCCAACACAAACATAACTTACAAAAACAGAAAAAACTTGAGTACTATACCCTTCCTTCAAGCAGACCCCCGGGTTCCCTAGCGCTGCGGAAACCTGACCCCCTCCTAACTCGTTCTCGCTACCACCCAAGAGGACAAACAACTTTTGACACAACAGAAAACATGTAACCCACAACACCCAACACTCATCTCGACATATCACATTCCACAAAGACATACTTAATAACCATCCAAAGTCAACATTAAATTTCCACAAAACTTCAAACAATGAATTATGTCAGTACGCCTGACGGTACCGACTTCCGATCGGGCCATACCGCATCCCGCCAAACTCACGCGCAATTACTTCAATATTCATCGATAATGCATATTATCGATGAATACCACGCTCTGCTAGATGTGTTACCCCATCAGTTAGATGATGAAGAGTTGGGTCCGATCATCCAAAATCTAAAAGAGGGTAATGTACAGGTCCCTTACTTCTTGCCCAAGGGCGTCCTGTGCTGCAGAGAGAAAAAGGGACGCGCCCCGAAGATAGTGGTGCCTAGCAAGCTCGTGCCCATGGTCTTCAGCTACTATCACAATTCCCCAGTAGGTGGACATAAGGGGATTTCGACCATTTCCAGTATTAGGAGACATTTCATCTGGAAGGGCATGGATAGGGACATAGCAATTCGTGTGAAGGCATGCCATCTCTGTGGCTTGAGTAAGCCTGCCCAGAACACCAAGTTGTGGCTGTTGTCATCTGATGTGGCGAGCAGACCGATGGAGTAGTTATTCATCGACTACGTGGGACCCTTCCCGCGTAGCAAGTCAGGTAATTCTTACCTGCTTGTTTGTGTGGATGCTTTTTCTAAGTTTGTCTGGCTACTGCCCTTACGGCAGGCAAACGCTCGATTGACCATTCTTGCATTACAGACCCATGTCTTTCAGCATTTCGGTCTTCCGGCCATCATTGTCTCGGACAATGGTCCACAATTTATTTCAGGCGATTTTCGGCGAATGTGCTTCGCCAATGGTATCAAACATGTGACCACTTCCCCGTACTACCCTCAGCCGTCCCACGCGGAGAGATTTAACCGGAATCTCCGATCAGCTTTGATTGCTTATCATGCAGAGCAACAGACCACCTGGGACCAGAATCTTAAGTGGTTACAGCTAGCCTTTAATACGGCCCTGCATGACAGTCATAAGGCCGTTCCCTTTGAGGTTATGTTTGGTTTCTCGCCTACGCTTCCCTTGGCCAACTTGTGGAACATAGACGATCTTCTGCCGAGTAATCCGGACATTAGGACGGCAGATAGGTGGAAAGAGGCCCGGAAGAATTTGCTCCGTGCACACGAGCACGTCCGTAGTCGATATAATCAGGGGCGAATTCCAAATCCCTTCGCGGTTGGGGATTTGTTCTACTGCCAGAGCCACTCGATCAGCTCAGCTGTCGATAAGAGAGCCGCCAAATTGTGTTATCGCTGGTCGGGGCCATACCGCATTCTTCGGTTTGTATCGCCGGTAACAGTGAGGCTGGCTAATCCCGAGGGGGATAGTGAGAAGATGACCACTCACATTTCGAAATTGAAGTTTTGCCATAGGGCATAGGAGGTGAGTGGTGGCATATGGGTTGTCCTACTGTGGACGTTATTTGGATTTGAGTCTCAGTTTGTGAGTTGGGAGGCCTTGGGAGGTCAGAACTCAGGGGGGGTACCCGATTCTTGTCTTTCTTCTTTTCTCCTTCTATCTCTTGTCGCTGTATGTCGGCCCTGGCCAGGTCAGCATGCAGTACCCTCACACTTACATAGATACACTCTCATGCACACATGCATATACACTACACTTCCTCTTCTTTCCTCTTCCTTCGTTTTCACCCTGAGCCTCTGTTCTCCTAAGTGCGAATAAGTGTCTGAGTTTCCCAGGAGAGCCGAGGAATTCATGAGTAAGTAAGAGTCCAGTGGACGGTGAGTGTCATGGACTATGGGTTGCCAATTCTGAGATTAGTTTTCCTTGGGGCAACCAGGTTGCTCTTTTGGGGTGAGGGTGTGCCGAACTGTGTTCAGCCTTTAATACCCGCATTTAAAACTCGCGCGACTGCCACGGCTTTGTGATCGCGCGTCGTCGTAAAGTGAGTAGTGAGTCAGACTATTTGTCGGGTGCGGCTACGATATCATGTCATTCCCGCACAGCTGATTTTGGCTGCACAATGCATGCGGAATGTTTGCGGGGTTAGTTTTCGTGGTTAAAATACGCTGTCTGTTCTCTCTCATTCCTCACCCTAGATTCGACTGAACCACTTCGGACTGGCGGCCTGGTTTTTCTGTATTCTTTACTTCTTCTAGCATGGAAGCGTAGTTATAAAGTGTCCCAGGGTACTCGGACCAGCCGATGAAGGGGCGTCGGGAGGATGACCGTCCATCTGTCATCCTCTAGTGCAGAGAAAAATACCTAAGCTCCTCGACGCCGCCAGTCACGAACAGCCCACAGATGAGGATGCAGCTCCAGGAAGTAACCCTACTGTCATCACCTGTGTATCTGAACCACATGCCCGGATAAAACTAAAGTTGGAAAACTCAGGTGGGATCTTTCTGTATATATCATTTCTTCTGACATCTACAACTTTCCTCCAGTTTAATCTGCGAAAACCATGTGAAAAACAGACTGATAAATTGTAAAATCATGAAACATTAACCTGTAAAGTTTGGTGTGAACATGCATCAGGCATGTGTGAAACTGTAGTCTGCTTTTGTAAGATAGGATCCCATACTGAATTAATTGTGATTTTATATTATTCTAATATGTATATTACTCATGTAAAGGAGGAATATTCACACACACACACACACACACACACACACACACACACACACACACACACACACACACACACACACACACACACACACACACACACACACACACACACACACACACACACACACACACACACACACACACACACACACACACACACACACACACACACACACACACACACACACACACACACACACACACACACACACACACACACACACACACACATCTGAGAGAGTAACTTAAATTCCAAGTCACTTGAACTCTGTTTAAATATAGCTGGGTATGTGTGGGTGATACGGGTCCCCTTATATATCGTTAAATCTTACATGATCTAGTGGGATAGAAGAGTAACCCACACATTTTGGGGAATATGAATCCTAAAACGAGTTTAATGAATTCTTAATTCTGTTTGATGATTTCTTCATGAGCATACCGACACTGGAGCTGAGTTCATTATGAATTACTGTTATCACACTTTACAAGGGGGCATTGGGTTATTTTTTCGGATGAATTGATGTTACAGTTTGGGGATATACTGATGTGGTGTTACCAGCAAGGGGGTTTTCACCCAAGATTATTACTGGAATTAATTGTGGGTATTATGTGTATGTTAATGTGTTGTGGTATATGTATGTATGTGTATATTTTTCTCAAGGGGGGTTAAGAAGGTATAACTGTATAGTAGCACATGTGTGAACCGAAGTGAGCTGGCTGATCCAATGCATTGGTACTTAAGAGATCTCAATGAGATAATTCTCTAATATCTTATTATAATTGGTGTATAAAAAATAATATCTTATAAATAATTGGTGTCATATTATATTTGCATATCTCTAAGCACGTCAGTCAACTTAAATGTTTGTATGTGTTGCAACTGAAGGAATTAGTAACAGCTTTGAAGAGTATAATTGTTATACAATCTCAAATTTATAATTTTTATAAATGTATAAAAGAAACAGACACCAATAAATAAGAAACTTGTTATTGTTACATGAGTATTTCATTCTGCAAGTCCTGTCACCATTGCCAGTAGACATGTTTCAATTGGTAGCTTGGGTCCGGCACATTTTATGCTTCCTCTAGGTTGAGTGCCTAGTCTTAAATATTAAGTTACTTACCTCAAAAAAAAAAAAAAAATCTTACACAAAATAAGGGGATGTTTCAGTTTATAATCTTAAAAATATCTAAGATAATACTATTATTGAATCTGTGTTAAATTCAATATTATTGTTGAACTTGTGTGTAATTCCAATATTCTTCTTCTGTAAATTGGTTTTACAAGAGTTATAAATGGCAAATATTTTATTTATTTTCTTTGCGGAGGTAAAATAAATAAAAAAAATGTTGTAATTTAAAAAAATCCTACTTCGTGGCGCCCCCCTAGCCGCGGCGCCCGGGGCGACCGCCCCGCTCGCCCCGCCCTCGGTACGGCCCTGGATGGGAACACACAATGGTTCCCGAAACATGTTCCTAATAAGGAAAAAATATCTTGAGGTAAATTCATTATAAATATTAAATATAATATATACATACATATATATATATATATGTGTGTGTGTGTGTGTGTGTGTGTGTGTGTTTATATAATTTTATGTATAAATAGTTTACACACAAACACACCATTACAAATAAAAAAATAACCAAAATAATCTAATTAGCCTGATCGTATTTATTGGATAATTATCTTAGAAGCATCAAAAACGAAAAACCAAAACAATCCATTAGCACTAATATGAATAAACCTTAACAAATTGTTGACTTCCTGACCTTATGCAGAATCTGTTTCCCATAGTGATGATCAGTTACAGTTTTCGTTAGGATTACTAATTTGGACAGTGATATCTTATTAAAGTTAAAAAAAAAACAAAGAAACAACAACAATCTTATCTTTACTGACTTATTAGAGTTTATCATCACTGTTTCAAATTTATCTTATCATACAAAAAGATAACTACAAGCATTTATTTAAAGACTTGTGCTAATAGTTACAATTGTCATTCATGTTTAAGTAAGTTGTAACTTCTAAAATTAGTAAACAATGGAAGTTATTACTTGCTTATCCTACAAGTACCGGCATGTACTTAACTCCTTATTATAGATAATGCAATGATTTTTATAAAGTGTCTAATATCAAAACTTAAAATTTTTTCATTAAAAATTAAATTTAAATGCTTACAATATGTGACATTTCAATACTGGCGACAGCCACACAGCCAAGTGATAACAATCCATTGTTGGTAAGAACTAAGTGAAACTATTGTTGTTTAGTAACAATGTCTTGTGTTTATGTGAACACTCACTGACAATAATGAAGATAATCATGAGTGGTTCTTGTTTATATAAGATGGTACTGAACATGAGCAAGCATAGTTATAGCTGATTGTTGGCTTAATATTTGTTGTCAACATTTGTCGTGGTAATGAATGGGACTGTAAACAGTTTTAACAGTTTGTCAATAGTTACTACTGATGAGCTTTGCTTGTGTATATTTGTTTAAGTATAGGCCTACTGCTGTAAGCAGAAAATGTTTGTTTGACAAGAATGTTTCTTTCATTTCAGAACTGGTCATAAATTTTTCGGGTGACAATCTTATTTATTTATTTTATTTTATTTATTTATAAGGTCGCTGCAACAGCAACGGTCATTAGTGACCACAAAAATGAATTTGTACAGATTCTTAAACAGATAACATATAGTAAATATTTGTTTAAATACCAAATAGTGTAAACAAATGAGATAGATAAAAATATTTAACAAATAACAGTATTAGTTTAACTGATGCAAAATAAAATGAGAAATATTAACCCCCCATAACACAAGCAATATAAATACACATCATGCACATAAATAAATATAACTAAATATACATATAATAAATATAACACTAAGTAATAAAATATAACAACTATATAACAATAAGTCATAATAACATATCAGTCCATTAACTTAATTACACAATTTTTAATGTTCTTATAATTTTCTTAGTTCGTACCTATATTGCTGTTAACAACTGAATCTCCTTTAAGAGGAGAAGTATGTTGGCGGCTGCAGTCTTGTCATTTAAACTTTTTCGCACATCTGCAGGGATATTAAATTTGCTGCGTAGATGTTGAAGAGCAGGGCACTCTGAAACAAGATGGAAAGCTGACAAAACCGTGCCACAGTGATTACATCTCGCAGGAGGCTCTCTTGTGAAAATGTACTTGTGAGTCAGTAGTGTGTGGCCGATGCGGAGTCTTGTTATGACCACTTGATTTCTCCTGGAGTCTGTAGCAAGTGAGTGCTGCTCGTAAACATTTTTCCTCACTCGGAATAGCTTGGCGGGTGGTGACTTAAGCCATTCATCATTCCAGTGCTCCAGAAGTTTTAAATGCAGATATTTCTTAAGGTCATTGTGGGATAGTTTGTGAGGATGATATTGACTCGACATAGCAGTTTTCACAGCCCATCAGCCATCTCGTTACCCTTAATTCCGATGTGCGATGGAATCCAACTGAAAATAATTTCCTTGCACTATCTAGTTGAGATATCAAGGATTATGTTACTAATGTCTTGAATAATGGGTTCTTTGCTGTCCTCCAGCTGCAGACTATCTAAAACACTTCGAGAATCTGAGAAGATAATATACTTGGAGCCCATGGAATCTTTTATTATTTCTAGTGCTGAACGAATTGCATATGCTTCGCAGAAAAAAACCGAGCAGACTCTGTCTAACCTGAATAAGTATTCATGTCCAGATAATATTACTGCACATCCATTGTTTCCATCTGTGCGAGAACCATCCGTGAACACATGAGTGTACTCTGTGTATTTATCAAGTTTTTCGTAGAACTTAGACAAGAAAATGTACGGAGTTGTAATAGCTTTTGGGGATTCTGAGATTATGTTATCAAATTTGAGAGTTTATGACACCAAGGAAGCTCTGGTGGATGTTGCTGGGTGAAAACAGAAGGAAAATGAGTGTTTAATTTGCGTAGGTATGTTTAATTTATTAATATGTTCATAAAATGGTTTGGGTAGGGTTGGGCGTTTAGCAAATTTGTCGCTGTTCCTATTTGAGAACACATTACGACTTACAGGGTTATCAGGATTTGAAGCTGCTCTTGTGGCAAATGACAGACAGAGTTTTATTCTTCTTATTCTAAGTGGATATTCATGAAACTAGGCTAGAATGCTGTTAATCGGGCTAGTTCTAAACGCTCATAGGGCCAGGCATAGGGCGGATGTATGTATAGTCTCCAGAGATTTTTAAATGGTTTGTTTAGCTGAGTCATATATTATTGCTCCGTAATCCATTTTCGACCTTATAAAGGCTTTGTAGGTGTTCATGATTACGTCTTTGCTGGCACCCCAGTTGCATGATGGGATTGATTTAATAAGGTTCATTCTCCTTAAACATTCACCTTTTAATGTCCTTATGAGAGTACCCCATGTGAGTCGCTGGTCGAACGTGAGACCTAACACAACTTTCTTCATTAAACTTCTCCATATTTCTTCATATTTCTTATATGTGGTCTTCTGATGCGAGAAAAAATTATATATTCAGATTTTGATTCTGAAAATTTAAAACCCGTGTTTTGCGCCCAGTTAGTTAATTTATTGAGTGTTTCCTGAATGCAGTCCGTAGTGGACTGGATGTTGATTCCTTTGCACAAAAGCGTTAAATCGTCGGCGAAAAGACATTTTTGGATGGGCTTTGATATTACAGAAGACATTTTGTTAATGGCAATTCAAAAGAGAGTGGCACTAAGTGGGGAACCCTGTGGCACTCCGTTTGAGATTTTATATTTATCTGAAAATATGCCATTCACTCTTACTCAGATCTCTCTGTGCTGTAAGAAGTTTATTACAAAGTTAAGTAAATATCCCGTAACTCCCACATTTTTCATAATGAACACAATTCGGTCTTTCCATACCAGTTCATAAGCTTTTTCCAGATCTAAGCAGACGGCAACAAGATGTTCGTTCTTTATAAAGGCCTCGCAGACATTTGTTTCAATATTTATTAAGTGATCTAAACTAGATCGAGGTTTTCGAAAACCGCTCTGATGCGCTGATAGGAACTTAATACTCTCCAAGTACCATTGTAATCTTCTGTTAATAATTTTTTCCATTACCTTACATAAAGTACAGATAAGAGCAATTGGACGATAGTTTTCAGGTTTACAATGATCTTTATTTGGCTTAGGGAGTGGGATAACTATCGCTTCCCTCCATTTATCAGGGAATGTTCCGGAACACCATATAACATTGAACAAACGTATAAGGAATGTCAGTGCTACTTCAGGAAGATTTTTAAGAAAGATGTTGTATGGATACCGTCTGGCCCTGGACTAGAATTTCTACATTTTGACAGAACATTTTTTAGCTCCTTTAGAAAAATAAGGTGATTAATTTTTAGTTGCGTAACTGCTCTTGTTTTCGTGTTTTATTTATCGAAATGTTAGATGTTTTTTTGATTTCTTGAAAAACTGGGTCGTAGCTGGTGTCGCAAGAGTTTTTAACAAACTTTGCAGCTAATGTATTAGCAATGTCTTCCGGTTGTGAAATTACCGTCCCGTATTCTGCAATTAGTACTTTAGTCCCGTTCGATACTGTGAGGCCTTTTATATTCTTAAGTTTCTTCCACACATTGGTGGTTGGTGTCTGATTAGTGATGGATGAAACATATGAAATCCACGCCACCCTCTTGCATTGTTTGAAGGTTCTACGAGCCTTCGCTCTATATCGCTTGTATTTTATCTGGTTATCATAAGTTGGATGCCTTCTGTAAGTATTATAAGATTTACAAATTAAATGATGGATCACCTTACATTCTTCATTCCACCACGGAACTCAAGACTTGGTACCCTTATTGGCGGTTTTTGGAATACTCTGATTAGCAGCAGTCAGTATTAAGTTAGTAATTATCTCAACTTTGTTGTTAACTGTTAAATTTTCTGGTTCATGTGCACAAAGAGCGCTTAAGTGCTCCGTGATTATGTTTCAGTATTTTTCCCAATTGGCTTTACTGAATTTCCATTTACGCTGGGGTATTAGGTTAGGGCCTCTATGATGCATTTCCAAGAAAATAGGAAAGTGATCACTGCCATAGAGATCACAAGAGACTGTCCAGCTGAGTAGATGGGTTATAGAAGGGCTGCAAAGTGCGAGGTCAATCGAGCTAAATTTGTTGTACGACTTATTTAAGTGAGTAGGCTATAATGATTTTTGTTCAATATTACAAGGTTTGTGTTTTGTATTATTTTCTCGATGACCCTTCCGTGCTTATCTGTTTTGTAAGAACCCCAGATAAAGCTATGACTATTAAACTCCCCTACTATCAGAAAAGGTTTGGGTAGTTGATTTAGAATACCCATTATGTCATTATCAGAGAAATCGTACCAGTTTGGTAAATAAACATTACAAATCGTCAACAAATCGATAAGGAGTAATACAGACACAGCTACCGCCTCAATATCAGTATATATTGCAACGTTTGTTTTGCTGAGTTTGCTGCTAACATATATGGCGACTCCACCACTAGCGTGTTGAGAATTGGTTCTGTTTTTGAAAGTAGCTGAGTAACTTTTTATTTTTGCATGGTAACTCTCTTTAAAATTGGTTCCCTGTAGGCAGATAACGTCAGGAGAAAATTTTTTGATAATCAGTTCCAAGTTTTCTTTTTGTGGATAGTACCCATTGATATTCCATTGTAAGATAGGTTGTTTCATGAAGTTTGGGAAGCACTGTTGATTTGTTGTAGAATTGAAGTGGGGGGAGTAGTTTTTTTCACCACTTGAAAACGATGCATCACTTCCAGATTCCTTATTGATGCCTATTGAAAGTTTGTTTATAATTCTCATAAAATTGCTTTTGATTTTCCTTTCCGTAAGACGCTGGTAAGTGGCTTTGAGTAAGGAAATTAATGTTGGGATGTTCTCAGTGAATTCAAGTGTTAATTCATGCAAGTCAGATTTTCCCTTAGCTCTTTCGAGAAATGTCTTGAGCTGATTGTAGTTTAGAATATATGGATTATTTTCACTCGTAAGTAAGCTTTTTAGCGGTTGAAGCTGATTGTCTAGAGGATCAAGACTTGCACAATCAGAAGATGTTGGTACTATTTGTTTTTGTTTCTTGTTACGGGTTTTAGTTATTATGTTATTTTCAGGGCAACCTGGTGGATTTTCGGCGGGATTTTCTTCAGCACTTAATGTTGTTAATGAAAGCGTACGTTTTGTTGTATTTCTAGGGAATTTCTCTTCGTGTTTAGTTTTTTTACTTGTTTCTAATAACTGGTTAACAGTTCCTACAGGATTTTTCAATGCGGGAAAACTTTGTTCCGGTATGGTATTGTAATTCGGAATGTTTTTATTAAGTATAGTGTGCTGTTCTGCTTCTAATTCGTTTGTCTTGTGTACATTGTTGTCACAATTTTTTGTCAAATGTCCTAATTGCTTGCAGAGAAAACATGATATCATATCTGTTGAGGGGTAAGTCCAGTAAACTGTGTCTTCATAATTAATTCTTATTGATGGAGGTACTTTAGAAACGTCTTCAGGGTGAATGTAAATTTGCCTTCGAAAACTCATGACGTGGGAGAAGCCCGGTTCAGAGACACCTGCTCTCAGAAATGAAGTTGCCTGTCCCAACCGTATATCATGTTTCTTAAGTTCATCTTCAAGGACGTTGTGAGGAATAACAGGACACACATTTGATAAAATCGGTCTCTTGTATTTGGTTAGAAGAGGCTTAATTGTTGTTGCCTAAGGATATAGATGTCTTTTGATCGGTAACTTTCTGAACTATTTCTTTGCTTGAAAGATATATGCAGACTCTGTTCATTGAGATCTTGGAGGCAAATCTAATATGGGATGGGTCTATAATTTTTCCTAACACTAATATGTAGTCGTTGATTGGTATACCTTCGATTGACTCTAATACTATGGCTTGATCCTTGATTGGGAAAACTTCTTTTTGTGTAGCATTGGCATAACTACATTTCTGTTGTTCAGTGGGCTGTGATCATAGGCGTGCGCACGGGAGGTGCCACAGGTGCACAGGCACCTGCTAATAAGTTATATTTAAATAAATAAATAAAAGTTTTTTATATTGTTGGTATTTACATTTTCAATGTTTTCGTAATTTTTATTTCATTGAGTAACAAACTTGTGTGAGAAAAGTGGGTTAGAAGCCTTGAAGATACGGGGAATCTCACTAAACAAGACGAACATAAAACCTGAAACTATCAAGGTGAGTCATGAGTCGGAGCGGAGTGGTGTAGGGAAGGCGTGTGTGGTGCGTTGTTCCCTTCCCTTTCTCAACCCTCACCACCACCACTCAACCGGTCTACGGGCTCGACATCTGGCCTTGGCTCGACTGACCCACTCCCACATTCCACAGCTGTTCTTAACTGACTTCACGTGCGCGCTAAAGTTTCTGTAGTCTGCACCGCACCGCATTAGTACAGAATCGTGATAATTTAGTGCAGTATAGGTACTAAATAGGGACAAATAGTGAAAGTGAAATAGTGCGTAATTAGTGTGTGAAAATGAAGAAAAATAGTTTAGATAGGTTTATTATAAGAACAGAACAGAACGGACTAACACAGAATAGTAGTAATGTCAGTTTAAAAGTGCAAATTTGTGAAAGTAGTAAAAGTGAAAGTTTAAGTAGTAACACCAATGGAACTCCGTTGCATGATGTTATTAACGAGCCATCGACATCGACTTCCAAACATGAGCCAACGACTCCTCATCCTGACGATCCTATTCAAGAAATTCCTAAAAATAGATTTGAGAGAAGTGATAGATTAGTTCGAGGTCCCTATCAACCAAAACTCAATAAATATCCTTCCACTAAAGTAGGGAACAAGCTAAGAAGTTTTCAACCACAGTGGTATACAAAACATGATTGGATAGAGTACAGTCCCTCAGCTGATGCAGTTTTTTGTTTATATTGTCGATTTTCTTCTTCTAATGATTCAGGCAAAAAGGGTCATACTGACAAAGCATTTATTACGACAGGATTCAAAAGTTGGAACAAGGCGAATGAGTGTTTCAAAGCACATCAGGGGTCGACATGCCACAATCAAAGTTTGAAATCATTTTCCAGCTTTACATCCAATGAAGAAACACCAATCGATGTTTTGTTAGATAAACAAAAAGAAGAGGTTCTGGTAAAAAAACAAGTTGAAAAAAATAACAACCGAAGCGTTATGGAAAGGCTTATAGATATAGTTATTTATTTAGCAAAATCAGGATACCCTTTCAGAGGGCACAGGGAAAATGAAAGTAACGTAAACAAAGAGCTATTTTTAAGCTTAGTTGATATGTTAAGGAAGTATGACCCTGTTATGAAAAGACAAAAATAAAAAATAAAATAAACCTCCGCTCAGCAGTCCGTTAAGGACCAAGGCGTACCGCACGGCTTTTGTGTTAGCGTGACGGTGTATGGCTAGTCCTTCGCGCCACCAGCCGCTAATTGCGGTATTCACAGCCAGGAGGCGGCGCTGTTATGAAAAGACACTTAAAGGAATCGCCTCAAAATGCCATGTACACAAGCAATCACATTCAAAATGATTTAATCAAAGCATTGCACAACATTATTCAGCGTAATATTGTAAATTCTGTGCAAGGGAAAAAAATTTCATTGTTAGCTGATGAAACTTCTGATTTAGGTCATAACGAACAAATGTCTGTGGTAGTACGACATTTTGATGATGAAAAAAAACTGTGCTGTTGAGCAATTTGTCTGTTTACAAAGATTAACAAAACAAAATGCAGAGTCCGTTTTTCAGAAACTAAATGATGACCTTGTAAATACTTTAAAAATGGATGGGTTCTCTGTAATTTCTGTTTGTTTTGATGGTGCATCAACAATGTCTGGATGCTATAACGGAGTTCAAGCAAAGTGTAAGATGTGTAAAGAGATCATGTATGTTCATTGCTATGGGCATTGCTTGAATCTAGTTTTGGTTGATGCATGTACCTCAAGCAAAGAAAATCGCATAATTTTCAACTTCTTTGGAATTGTACAAACCTTATTTTGCTTTGTAGAAGGAAGCACATCATGCCATGCAGTGTTTGCTGCAATGGCAAAAGAAGCTAACTCTAAGTTAACGACTCTTAAGTCCCTATCTACAACCAGATGGGCTTGTAGGGCAGAGGCTGTTAAATCAGTGAAGACAAATTATGTTGTTCTTGTTGAGGCCTTACAGGAAATTATATCAACAACTGACAAAGCTTATGTGAAAATAAAAGGTCGAGGGCTCTTACATGAACTGAAGTCATTCGATTTTGTGTTGGCTTTGGAAATCACTCACCCGATACTTTTATTGATTTTAAAATTAAGCAAAACACTTCAGAGTGAGGACATTGACCTTTTGACTCCCATGAACGGGGTTAAAATGCTCACTTTCGTCACAGAGGAATGAAACATCTTTTAACAAAATTTTTAATTGTGCAAAAGAAGTTTGTGAAGAAATTGAAGTGGAGGTTCCTGTTTTGAGAAAAAGAAAAGTGTCCTCACGCATTGATGAAGCTGTCCAAAACTCTCACTATTTTGATAGTAAAGAAGATCAAGACAGATGTTTGACATTTTACCGTTTCATAGACTCACTGGTAATGGGCATAGACGAATGATTTGAGCAAGAAACGTGTGATTTAATAGTTGCAATTGGAAAACTTCTCAAGTTGGAAGCAGAAGAGAATGATTTGAAACTAGTGTCAAAAAAACTTCAGGTTGACTTTTATGGCATCAAAGCAGAACAACAACTACTACAAAACAACAAGTGTGATAATGGAGCTCCTCCAAAAGGTGAGCATAATAACTTAAAAAGCTTTAAACCTTCTGTATATTTAATTACACTTGGGCAGAAATGGAAACCCTGTCCAAGTGTAATTAAATATACAGAAGGTTTCCAAATACATACAGTAGGTCTAATGGCACTGTGTTTATGTAATTCATATTTTTATTTGATAGGTACGACAAGGACAGCCTTGAAGAAGTGGTTGGACTGTCTAAGCATTGAAAATCGTGTTAACTTGTTCTCCGAGCTTTACGCCACATTAAAACTTTTTCTTACAATACCAGTAACAAATACTTCATCTGAGAGAAGCTTCTCCAAACTGAGTATTGTAAAATGGAAACTCAGAACAAGCATGACTCAAGATGGATTGGAATATTTGATGCTTCCTTTTATTGAGCTAGAGTTAGCAGTAAATGTGGATTATAAAGATATTATTGAAGAATTTAAAGTACTGATTCCTGGAGAAAGGCGTATCCTACTGTAAACTTACAAAATGTTTGTTTTTACTTTAAATAAATTATTTTTAGTGTATGTCTCAGAAATATTTTTTTTCCTATAAAACAGTAGATAGAAGCAAAGTTTAAGATTCAACTTAAAAAAAACATGTTGCTTAGAACTAAAGTTCAAAAACTTCAACTAAAACTTTGTTGTAGCCCAAGAGTGTTAGATTTTTGGTTTAATTTTTAACAAAAAAATTGTTTAAAATACGTTTTAGACAGCATATTCTTTAAAAAATTCCAGACCCCCCCCCCCGGTACAATGGTTCGTGCACCCTCTAATAAAGGATGCTGCGCATGCCTATGGCTGTGATTGATTACTTTGAATAGAATTAGGCATTGTCAACGTTGGAGACACGCGTGCGTGTACTCCACAAGACTCTACCAGTTTTATGCCCTTATAATGATGTTGCACACCTGGCTACTATCTACAGTGTACTCTGTTTATACTCACTTGGATAGTAATAAACGTTATCTCACAGCACAACACAAATCACTTATAAACCGGTATACACAACCACTCTCCGTGGCTGCTCGCCGTAAACTAATAAACGTATTCTCCTCTGCATCATGTATTATCTCAGCCCTCAGCAGAGTTCTGTTGTCTTCTTTGATAATTAAAAGTGTCGTCCAATAAGTTATTTGTATTTTGAATGCTATTATGGTTCAGTTATTATATTGAAATATTAGTTGTTTGTTTTTTATTAGAATTATTGTTAGTAATTCTTCAGTGTGTTTTAATATTATCAAATTTCGACAAGGACCCCCCCCCCCCAACTTCTAAGTGTAAAGAGAGGGTAAAAATTCAGTTCTGATATTTTAAGAACTCGTTATTACTCAATTGTACCAGCATTCTGTATTCTGGTAAAATTATTCTCTTGTATATTTAAATATATTTATCATTGTCATCTGCATTCTGCTGCGTATTATGCGGCTGCCTATTCTGGCTTCTGTGTAATTGTCCACTACTCCTGCATAGTATGTCACTTGCTTAATAAGTCGTTAATTGTTCATCCTTTCTAAGTGATTTCTCAACTGCTATCTGTATTGTTGGATTACATGATTCAGCTCATTGACTGATCCTCCTCCCTTTTGGATTTGTTATAATAAGTTACTTTATTGTACACTTATGATAATCACATGATCTCTGCATTAATTAAAATAAATCTATGAATTAAACAGCACTGTTTAATAATTTTAGTTAGATCTATTAATTAAAAGTACATGATAACAATTGTTACATAAGATTCAAATGGCAAGTCCACTGATCCAAAACTCGTCTAATTAAAACTTCAAATAATCAAAATAAACGTACTACTGTCAGTTATACAGAAACTGGTAATGGAGGCCTCGGAAATGGTGTTCTTAAGAGGAGTTAAAAGGTGTTCTAAACTTGATCATAAAAGAAATGAGGCCATAAGAGAAGAGTTACAAGTTTTTAACTTGGATGAAAATTTAAAAGACTACAAACAACGGTGGAAAGAACACTTAGAAAGAATGTCAGATTCCAGACTGGCCAAACAAGTCTGGAAATACAAACCTGTAGGACACAGGTGTGTGTGGGTAGGCCCAATAAGAGGTGGGTGGGGAGTTTTTGAAGCCGAAACAAGCAGCACCTTGCCTGTACCGTGTTGTGAAGATGACAATGGGTTGTATAAGAAACTCAGCAATACTTCCCCTTTTACAAATAAATAAATACAATTCCTTTGCTTCACTTGTATATAAAAATTAAATGATTTATATTTCATACAGAAAATAAGTACTTACTTGAATAATATTACTTTACAGAGTTTTTAATTTTTTTATAATTGACTTGATATTTGTTGGTCTTTTAATTCTCTTACCATATCTAGATGAATACTTTATCTCTTTCATACTATATTTTTCATTATATTGTTAGCTGGATGAAACTCGTAAGGTTCTTGATACAATTATGTATGTCTATTGCGATATCCTGTGGTACAATATTTACTTGGATTTCGTTGTCCGTGACGTGTCCGTTACTTAGAAAAAACAAAATCCTCACAAACAATGACAGACACTCACATAAAATACTATATTGGCACAGATACGTTGATGACATTCTAATACTATACAGGGGAAACAAAAGACAATGTGAACAGTTACTAACGCACATAAACAAAATATATAAAAACGTAACCTTTACTGCCGAATACGAGCACAACGATAGCATAAACTTCTTAGACCTTTCCATCACAAAACTTGAATACAGGCACACATTCAGTATATACAGAAAACTGACTACAACTGACACACTAATACACAACTCCTCCAATCACCCAATACAACACAAACTAGCTGCCTTCAGAACCATGCTACATAGACTTAACAACATTCCCCTAGATGAAAAAGACTACTAAGATGAACTAAACACGATAAAATATCTAGCAGAATCCAACGGATACGACAGAACAATAGTCAATAAATTCCTACACAAAACAAACAACAGACAAAGACAGAAAACAACAAATTCATAACACTAACATACATCAACAAACAAACTGAAAAAATAGCCCACAAATTCAAAAAAGCAGGATACAGAATCGCTTACAAAATACTAACAAAACAGAACACTCACTATCAAAACAAACACACAAAGCACAAAACAAATTCGATCTACCTGGTGTTTACAAAGTAAATTGCTCAGATTGCAACAAATTCTACATAGGCCAGACAGGACGTAGCTTCAAACAAAGATATATTGAACACATAAAAGCACTCCACTCCACTACAGAATCCACCTTTGCAAACCACCTCATTGAAGCAAACCACACATACAAAAACATCGACAATAACATGAATATTCTACACGTACACACAAAAGGCCAAAAACTAGACACTCTAGAACAATTGGAAATATACAAACACACGAAAACAAATAAAAACGACATGCTAAACGAACAGACACAATTCAAATCACACGCATTATTCGAACATATCACACCCCACACACACACACAACATCGATCTTTCGAAAATCGATTCCGTTGCCAACAACAAGACGGACAGTGCTACCAGCGGCAACCTCTGAAGAAGCTTTTTAAAAGCGAAAACCGGTTCAGGTTATAAGGTAAAACTTTTACGTTTTTACCCATAAAACGTTTTGTGTTCCGAGTCGGGAGTGAATTAATTACAATATTTACAGAAATGTTTACAAAATGTATTAAACTGATACTCATATGCCATATGGACCACACAGTCATATGTAACCTCCTCCAGCCTTAGTCATTAGAGTGGGATAAAAAGGACTTCACAGCAGGGGTGTATTTACGGAGGAGAGGCAAATGGGACCGGAACCCCCCCCCATAAGGTCAAAAAATTTGATGAATGTGATTAATATCTTAATTTTTAGGCACTTTTATAATTTTTTAAAGCTGTTTTTTAGCTAGTAACTTCTTTTAAACACACTAACAGGTTTACTATACAGAATTTGCATTTATTATACAGAATTTGCATATAAGTTTAAAATATGAAATATAGGAATATTAATTCTGACAATATCTTCTAAACAATGTTTCAGTAACAAGAATTTTTATTGAGTTATTACTGTTTACTTTGGGATTGATTTAAGGATGTTACCTCACGTTTTTCATGCACTTTAAAGATAGTAATGTTGATTAGTCTAAACTTGTTTTTTTTTGTAGAAGCTGAACCAGTGGGAGGGGTGGAATGAACCGGACCCCAGACCCCCTCCATGCCAAGGCCAAATTCTAGATAAGCCACTGGTTCACAGTTACTATTGTAATGTTACTAATCATGATTTTTTCAGTAGATTTCTTGCATGTATGTCATCTTATACTGGCTGCTTATATTACATTATTTGTTTTTTATCTTGTGCATAACACATCAATATTTCCTAGACGGATTTTAAAATTTTGTCTGAACTCGTTGATTTTATTCGACACAAAGAATGTTTGCAGTTCTCACTTCAGTTCCTCCACACAGAGCACACGTTTCTCACTTGCTGTTCGAACCCTTAATCTTCTATATATTGTAACAATAAATTACAAATATATTTGCTTATATTTATTAATAAATTTATGTTTGTGTAAGAAAAATTTTTGTTGTTTATATATATTTTTTTAATAATTAATTAAAATTAATTAATTAATTATGTTCTGTGGTGTCCGAATCTTTTGTTAATTGTTTTAATGGTTTTAACGCCTTTTCAGTATTTTAAAATCCTCTCGCCAGTTGATAGAATTGTCTCCAATAACAATCGATTTGTGTATTTTTCTTATTTGGAGGTTATCTTCCTTCTAGGTGGTGACGTTCTGGCAGTTAACTCAATTAAAATTAATTATTACGTTAATTATCTGTTAGGAATGAAAAATGTTAAATTTTGTAATATATAAGAAATTTTATTAGCAAATAGTTATTATTCGACTCTTTATCGATTTATAAATCGATTCTCAGGGTATCGATATTTTGTACAATTATTTATATTAGGATTCTTTTAGCAGTTATTTTAGGTAAAGTCAGAGAAATAAGGGTTAAGTATGAAAAGTATAACATTACATATATATCTGCTAAAAATTTAAAATTACATATATGACATTTAAAATATAATGTTAAGTAAGAAATTGTCAGACCAATGCAGCTTCATAGTTGGAGTCGCATTGAACTGTGGGAAGAAAATGGCCGCTCCTCGTGTACAGTTGGAAGACGATCACACCTCGCAGTTTCTCAGTTTAATAAAAGATGCTTTCCCTCTGAAGTTTCGTCCTTGTAGCTGCAATTCTTCCTTCTCGTGTTGGTGGAGTGTTTCTGGTTCAGTGTTAGTGTTCTACTTTGTAAACTTGTGTATTATTAAGTCACTTTCACTTTTGTCTGTTAGGCCGATATTTGCACTTTTGTATTGTGAAGTGTTATTACTGTTTTCTGGTGTAAATGTTATATTAACTGGTGTTCTGTTCTGTATTGTACTAATTGAATGTCTGTAGGTATTTGTTTCACTGATTTTCCGTTTAAAAATGTGTTTTCACAAAACTCGCGTTTTTTACTCTAGGCTTATAAAACATTCGCCATTACTGTAGTAGCAATTAGGTTAAGAGTGACTAAGTGCTCGCATCGAGTGTATGATTTAACGTCTAATAATCAACTAATTTACTTCCTTCGTCTTCGGCTAAAGTCTTAGCCAAACCAATATTATACAATACATTGTTCCAAATTTATTTGCATCCTGTGCATGTGAGAAAGCTACATTATATAACTGATTATATTTTTGCTATTCTTCAAATTTATTAACTATTAAATACATAATCTTCTTCTTCAGTTCATTCTGCTTAATTTGATACCAAATAATGTAGTTTATTAAGTTTTTGATCTAAAATGGTATTTTTACCTCATTTTGTAAAGTGTAAGTTTTAAGATCACTTCCTGTCCTTGTATTCAAAATGATGCCATTTTACAAGTTATATTAATGATTATATTGAATCTCAGATTGTAATAAAAGGTTTATCTTCCCTTAATTTCCTGCAATTAGATTAATTGGTTATACTTTAAAATATTATACAGTAATATATGACTCCCCTCTCTAAATTTTGAGTTTTTACATTTCCATTTTTAACAATAATTCTGGCTATAATTTTACAAAATCTTTCTTAACTATATTTCCAATTACATGACTTTATTACTGATTTACCTTATATAAATTCCTTCAGTTTAATTGTATTTCTGTACTTATCTAATCAATTTTGATGATGTTTAGTTTTTTACATTTGGCCTAGATTTCTAATTGTTTTTACATACAAAGTTTTTTAAATAATACATATTGGTTTATACCCTCTCTGACTTTCTTTGTTATTGTGACATAAATTAACATTTTCTTATTTTAACAAAATAACAATTAGTATATGGTTTATACTATTAATACATAACATAATTCAAATTAACATTTGTCTTTCCAAAATCAGACATTTTATACTTAATGATTAACAGTAATACATAATAGATATATTATAAATAAAGGATGTTATTCAACTCTGACATCTTATACTCAATTATTAACAATAATACATAATAAATATTTCACAATTAAAGAATGTTAGTGTTTCTGACATTTTAAACTTGCTTATTTCTAATACCTTATTCTATATAAATAAAACATAATTATTATAATCTTATTCTCTATTTCTTACTAAGTTCTACTTTCAGTTTTTATCTGTTTTTTATTTATGGGGTAATGACTCTTTGTCACTTCGCTTTTATTATGGATACCCTGCTCTTGTTTTATTTTGGTCATTCTAATGACTGTTATATAAAAAGAGTGGCAGTTATTTAAAACACATGTATTACCTTGTCATGATAATACGTTATTTACATTATTCATGGACACAAATTAAAGCACTTTAAAGTTGTAATATTTCACCATCTACTTAGTTTGTGAACTTCAATACTGAAACATAAGGTTTATTTTTTATAACACTAAAACTTGCACTTATTCTCTTTTTATTCCTTGATTTTATTTCTAAATAGTTATATAGTTTTGTTAAAATCAAGAAATCTATTTATAGAATATAATGAAGGTTTGTTTTTTTGGTATTATATTATTATCTCACATTGGTTCTGTCTAAGACGAGGCCCGATATGACAAAAAAAAATGTTAATGTTGAGGAAGAATGATGCTTGTGCTGCTATTGCCAGGATGCAGAATAATGACGATAGTGGACTGTATAATACATTTATTAAGATTGTTGTGCACTAAATTCTGAGCGCTGAGGTTGGCTATGTCTGGTTGAGATTTAAGTTTTAAATGAACGTGTCGCTAAGAAAGCTAAATGGTAGATGAGGCGCAAATGTGCGGCACTCAAACTACATCAAGAAATGTTAAGGCCTAAGGCCTATACGAATGTCGTAGATTGTCGTCAGACTTGAGGCGCGAGTACGCGGCACTCAAATTACATGAAATGGAGAAATTAGCAGTGTATCGCTAATTGGTGCAAGTATGCAAGAAATGTTGTGGCCTAAAGCCTACAATGATTGTCTGACGACAAGAAAAATGATGTATGACAGAACAAGCGAGCAAACGTAATAACGTCTGCCGCCTGCCGTAGTTCGGACAACTGTAACGTTGAAAGTTGTATAAACATGATAGCGCAATATCAGAAAGCACAGATTAGCCAACCTATTAATGCGAAAATTACCACATTACTGTCCATAACTGCCCGCAAAAATCAAAGGATTTTTTAATACATTTTAATAACTTATTATAGAAAAATACAGAGTTCTTAATAATAAAGTCAATCTCAATAAGTTGTACTGAACCTTGAGTTTGAATCTTAGATAACAGTTATGACATTAACTGTTTAGAGATAAGCTTGAATGATGATAAGAGTTGAACAGGGCAAAGTCGGCTTGCAACCTGATTATACACTGATTATACATTTGAGTATAAATGCAAGATTAGCAATGTATTGCCAATATATATTGTATGTAATCGGTGACTCATCACATGATGGGCCCGATAAATTGTAACATTTGTGCAAGTCACAATGGTTATCTTGAACCAGATAAGGCCAGTAGACCTATACAATAGTATGAATACAATGAACAAACAAAATTGTTATGAAATTATACATGTAAAGACAAACTATACATAGTTGAATGATTGTAAGCAGAAAGTGTAATGA
This sequence comes from Magicicada septendecula, assembly GCA_034769895.1. Classification (NCBI taxonomy): domain Eukaryota; kingdom Metazoa; phylum Arthropoda; class Insecta; order Hemiptera; family Cicadidae; genus Magicicada; species Magicicada septendecula. The sequence goes on from CM068375.1 coordinate 136,325,342, forward strand.
CATGTATGTCATAATTAAAGCATGAATAATAATTGTGCAATACATGAACACAAATACCAATACAAAATACAATATAAAAATATAGGCGTGGCGTATGGTTATAGACAGTAAATGCGGATAAAACAATGTGTTTTACATAGATACCAGTTATACATAATAAATACAATAGAAATCGGTTTAGATAATTACAAAATGTAATACATGTGTTGAGAAAATGCATACATGGTTTGTATAGCTGCAGACCATGCGAATATTACAACAAAATTTTTACATAAAAACAATAGTAAGCAAAGACATGAGGCATAAATCAAATGTTGCATATACGAAAATACAAAATAATAATTAAAGCTTTGCATATTAAATAAACTGACACTTGCTTGAATAAAACAAACAGTTTCTGAATCAAAAATATACAAATTAAAGCTTATGCTAAAAACAAAGGTGCTTATAACTAACAAAGTCTTCTTTGAACATCTGATTTATGTACTACAGATTACAAATATATACAAAGGAAAATAAACTCTCCTTTTTTTATTGTTCGTCCCTAGTAGGGACCAAACATAATTTATGGATTGGTCTGCGATAGGTGCCAGTAGGCGTGCGAACGTCAACTACTCTAATTAAGTTGTCTGGGCCGGGAAATGTGGCGGTAATTACACCAAATTTCCACGCTAATAGAGGTAAGTTATCCTCAATCAGTAAAACCAGGTCACCAATGGAAACGTTGTCCTTGGCGAATTTCCATTTGTGACGTTGTTGTAATTGATGTAAGTAGTCGCGAGACCAAGCTTTCCAAATGACTTGGACAAACTTCTGGAGAAGTTGCCAACGTCCAAGACGAGAGATGGGAATGTGAGATAAGTCTGGATCAGGTAACGCCGTTAATGGTGCGCAAATCAAAAAAATGGCCAGGTGTAAGTGGCACCGGATCATTTACATCCGATGAAACGGCAAATAATGGAGGTGAGTATAGACTTGCCTACCACGCGGCGCAAGTGATACTTTAAACTCTTTATACCGCTCTCCCAAAGACCACCAAAATGAGGTTTTGAGGGCGGAATAAATGACCATGTAATACCCTGAGAGGTCGTAAAGGATTGGATTGATGAGGTGGCATCCTTATTATGCCAAAGATTGTAAAGGTCATGCAAAACATTGCGGGCCTTCCTAAAGTTCGTGCCATTATCAGAATATAACTGGCTGGGTATGCCCCTACGGGACATGAAACGACGTAAGGCAGCTATAAACGCGTTGGCTGTAAGGTCGGAAACTAATTCCAAATGAATAGCCCTAGTTGCTAGGCAGATGAACAAAGACACGTACCATTTTGACAGAGTCCTAGATTTCTGCCCGCCATGACGAATCATGAAGGGACCACCATAGTCAACTGCGCAGAATAGAAACGGCCGCGAAGGAGTGACTCTGGGAGATGGCAAAATACCAAGCCTCTGAATCTGATGTTTGGCACTAAACCTGAGGCATTTGACGCATCTACGAATGATAGAGCGAATGACTATCTTGGCGTTAATGATCCACCAACGTTGACGAAGTGAGTGATGCACGAGTTGAGCACCAGCGTGGAGTAGACGAATGTGTTCGCGTTCAATAATAAGGCGAGTAATATAAGCCGATGGATGCAAGACAATAGGATGCTTATTGTCATAAGGTAGTTGCGACTGCTGTAATCGTCCGCCGACGCGTATTACGCCAGACTCATCAAGGAACGGGTCCAGAGAAGACAACTTGCTCCTGATAGAGACAGAAGACCCATTACGCAGACAATTAATCTCGGCAGCGAAGTGGATGGACTGAGATTGTTTTATGAAAAAATTGAGAGTGGAATGAATTTCAACGGGGGTAAGAGCGCCCGATATTTTCTCAGCCCTGGAGAGTCTAATGTTTTTGATGAATCGAAAGCAGTAAGCGTATACGCGAGTCAGACGGTGCAACGAAGAAAAGTCCTTAGAAAGATCAATAGCCAGGGTAGACATTAGAGAAAGTTTGGGGGTTTGTTTTTCCTCCGCAGTGAATTCAGAAGCCGACAGATTAGAAGGTAAAAAGGGTGGAAAAAGATTGGACTCGGAAGATTGAGACAAACAAGCGGTACCATGCCACCAAAGCGAACAATCGAGCAAAACGTCGGGGTGACATCCCCTAGAAATAATATCAGCAGGATTATGTCGAGATTGAATTGATGTGATGCCATGTGTAGGCTTCCGTAAGACGCTGAATCTCAGCAACACGATTAGCGACGTAAGTTTTCCACCTCGAAGACTGGGCATGAATCCAGTAAAGGGACACCATAGAGTCAGAATATAGATGAACACTATTAATAAAGGAATGAAGAGCAGGGACGACCTTGAATACGAGTCGCGATAACAACAAGCAAGCGCAGAGTTCAATGCGAGGTAATGACACCTGTCGTTGTGGGGCTACGCGAGATTTAGAACACAGAAGGTGACAAGAGGCCGATGAATCTTGATAAATGACTAATGTAAACGCAACACCCATATCCCCTTTCAGAAGCATCCAAAAACCCATGTAATTCAACTATCCTTGCTTTAGACTTGCAGCGAATAGAACGTGGGACAATGATTTTACTGATCAGACATAATTTATCGCATAATGAATGCCAATGCAAGTGTAATTGCCCGGAGATTGGCTCATCCCAACCATGATTGCACAGCCAAAGTTGCTGCATAAACTGTTTGTACAGGAAAACAACGGGACCGACGAGTCCGAGTGGGTCGCATATACCTGCGATAATCGATAGGATTTTCCTCTTAGAGATGCTTGATTCAACGGGGAATGATCTGATGGCAAACAAAAATGAATCGGTAGTGTTATTCCAGAGAATGCCCAAGGTACGCACATTACCCTGTTTGTTTAAAGGGAGTGATAAATTGTCATGATCTGCGACCACATTGGGTTCATTTGATGCCCATTTATGTAGAGTGAGACCGTATTGACTCAACAACGTACCTAAGTCAGATTTCAACTTGGTCAGATCAGAAATGGTGTCTGCACCGGTTAACAAATCGTCGACATAGAAATCATTGCTTATAGCTGACGCAGCGTCTGGAAAAGAAGTTTGATGATCCTTACCAATCTGATTAAGACAGCGGGTAGCCAAAAACGAAGCACTAGCAGTGCCGTATGTTACAGTTCGCAGTACAAAATGTTTAAACTGTTCGAGTGGAGAGTTACGCCACAGAATACGTTGATAATGACAATCCTTCTCAGCTACCAGAATTTGTCGATACATCTTCTCGATGTCGGCGATGAGAACATAGTTATGCATACGAAATCGCAAAAGAATAGAAAAAAGGTCTTGTTGGACGTTTGGGCCTACCAACAAAATGTCATTGAGAGAAAGGCCATTGGTAGTTTTGGACGAGCCGTCAAAAACGACGCGAAGTTTTGTCGTAGAACTAGAATGCTTAAAGACGGCATGGTGTGGCAGATAGTAGCTATTTGAAACCCCAGAATTGATAGAGCAATTGTCGATAAGCGTCATGTGGCCAAGATCCTTATACTCCTGCATAAAGGTTGCGTATTCGCGCGCAAGCTTAGAATCGCGCATGAACCGGCGTTCTAAACTCAAGAATCTTGCTTCAGCGGTAGCATAGGATTCACTCAACTGGGGATTGTCTGACTTAAATGGTAGCGCATCAACGAACCTACCCTCTTGATTGCGATGAGTAGACTTAACGAAATGCTTCTCACAAGCTGACTCGTTATTAATGGGTGTATTATCAGGGATAGTTTCGGTCTCCCAAAATTTCTCGAGAGACGCTAGGATTTGACTGTCGTTGTTCCTAGCTAGGAACGAAACAGCAGGACCCTTACAATGGCAGTGTTTGGGCAGATTGCCTGCAAGAATGTAGCCTAACTTTGTTTCCTGTATAATAGGAAAATGAGAACCGCGTACGTATTTGTTAGGTAAAATTAAATCTAAATAAAATTGCGCTCCTAACAGTATATCGATATCAGCAGATATGTTGAACTGTGGATCGGCGAGATAAACGTTATCTGGGACATTAAACTGATTTATGTAAAAAGATTGTGCTGGCAATTTATGGGTTAATGCAGATAAGACAGCACACTTTGCCTCGAAGCTAAATCTTTGATAGCGAGAGATAATGCGTATAGACGCAAGATTAGTGGCACAACACGCGGTGTTATTTATACCTGTTATCGGTATGTTAGATTTAGTCAAGTTAAGCCGTAGTTTCTTGGCAAATGATTCCGTACAAAAATTTATTTGTGACCCCGCATCTAATAGAACTCTTGCGGGTTGTCTATTGCCAGCCTGGTCGATGACAAACACAATTGCTGTTGATAAAAGAATATTATTTGTAGATTGTAATTTAAGTGAACAGTAGTTACTGCTGCTGGCAGAAACTGGCTTTGACACATTGTTTATGTGCAACAATGTATGGTGTCGTTTTGAGCAGATCTTACATGATTGTTTAATCTTACAATTAGATGAGAAATGATCTGGTCTTAAACAATTTGTACAGAGTTTATGATTTAATATAAATTGCCCTCGTTCTGATGTGCTTAATGCAAGAAATTTGTCACACATGTAAATTGGATGACTAGATTTACAGCATAAGCATAAATAATTATTTGACGCTGAGTGATAACTTTTAAATGCAGTGCTGCCAGCAGCGTTTCGTGATTTATGTTTGTCAGATTTATTGAATCTTAAAGTTGACTTGTTGAGCTGCTGTCCGACATCGATAGGCAGTGTATTTTCTAGCAACTGTCTACGTGCGTTTAAAAACTGAGTGAAACCTTGAAAGTTAGGAAGATTATCGGGGTCTATAGACTCCTTCCATAATTTAAACGTGGTATGGTCCAGTTTTGCTGACAATAATTGTACAGTGATAAGCTCGAATGAATCCACTGACAGTTGCATGGCCGCCAGTGAATTAACGGAAGACGTTATTGTATTTATGAACTCTGCCAAACTTTGGACAGAGTCCTTAACTGTTGACTTTACTTCAAGTAAATTCTGAATATAATACTTAGCTAGTATGAATTTGTTGTCATATCTAGCGGACAGCAAACTCAACGCTATCGAATAGTTTTCGTTACAAATAGGTTCTGCCTTAATTAAATCTAGCGGCTCATTTTTCAGAGACGAATACAAATAGTGTGATTTCTGCACTGAGGTTAAATCAGATCTGGCGTGCACCAAGTCCAGAAATGTTGAATAGAAGTGCTGCCATTCTAAGATATTACCTGTGAAGCAGGGCAAACTTATCGGTTTTAATTGTATGTTGCTTGTTAATACGGGAGAACATTCAGTCTGAACGTTGAAGCTTTCTATCAACTGCAAGATATTGGCTTCTGTTGAATATAACAGCTCTTCAACCTGAATTCGGTCTTCTTGAGCAGCGTTTATGTCTTTAGCAATGAGTTCAATTTCGGACTGTACCTCATCGTATTTTGTTGCCAAGCTTTTTAGACTTTCGAGTCTAACTGTTAAAAAATGTTTTGTGTTAGTGTTTTTATCAAAGCTAATGATAGCCGAATTAATACGCACTGTGGCAGACTTTATGCCGCCTCTCTTTCTGACGAACACTTTGAGGCCTTCTTCAGCCATTGTACGCACCTGTTAATGATGTGGTACCTGCTATGCGATGTCCTGGAGCGTCGAAGTCGTGGAGAAGATGGCAAACACACAGGCCGTAGAGATGACTGCTCAAACTGGAGTGTAAACGCTAGCACATGGATGTTTTTGCAATGATGTCGTAACGAGGCTCAATGGCGATGAAAGAAATGCTGAAGTAAGTCCCGAGACGGTCGGATCAGCGACTGTGCTTAATCGCCCGTGATGGCCAGAAATTGGGGCAGAAAAATGATGAAACCGCTAGAATATGTTGCAAGAGGTGATTGGCGAATCCAGGCACCGAGCGACCAAAAAAAAGTTAAGATGCGGCCCGATAGGACCAAAAAAATGTCTAAGACGAGGCCCGATATGACCAAAAAAAATGTTAATGTTGAGGAAGAATGATGCTTGTGGTGCTATTGCCAGGATGCAGAATAATGACGATAGAGGACTGTATAATACATTTATTAAGATTGTTGTACACTAAATTCTGAGCGCTGAGGTTGGCTATGTCTGGTTGAGATTTAAGTTTTAAATGAACGTGTCGCTAAGAAAGCTAAATGGTAGATGAGGCGCAAATGTGCGGCACTCAAACTACATCAAGAAATATTAAGGCCTAAGGCCTATACGAATGTCGTAGATTGTCGTCAGACTTGAGGCGCGAGTACGCGGCACTCAAATTACATGAAATGGAGAAATTAGCAGTGTATCGCTAATTGGTGCAAGTATGCAAGAAATGTTGTGGCCTAAAGCCTACAATGATTGTCTGACGACAAGAAAAATGATGTATGACAGAACAAGCGAGCAAACGTAATAACGTCTGCCGCCTGCCGTAGTTCGGACAACTGTAACGTTAACGTTGTATAAACCTCATGATAGCGCAATATCAGAAAGCACAGATTAGCCAACCTATTAATGCGAAAATTACCACATTACTGTCCAGGTTCACTTTCAATTCTACTTTATACACTTTTTTGCTTACATTTATTTTACATGTGGTTTCTACATTTCATATTCTGTTATACTTTCATTTATTATTATTATATTTATTAGTTTCTTTTGGGGTTTGGGTTTTTTTTATAAGAGCACTCCTTCTTCTTGTGGATGCTGTCTTGTTCTTGTTTCTTCATGGATTCCACCTCTTCTTCTTGTTTCTTATAAATGTATTTCCTTCATCTTCTTGTGGATGTCATCATGTTTTGGGTTTCTTCCTCACCTACTCTTCTTGTTTCTTACAACATATTTTCTTTTCTTGTTGTGGATTTAATCATTTTCTGGGTTTCTTCCTTACCTACTCCTACCTACCTGGGTATTACCTTTTTTCATATTTAGTTCTTAAATTTATTTTGATGATTCCTCACTCATTGTAACCTTAGTTTTACATGAAGTTTTATTTAATCTATGATTGTACTTCACGGTGGTTCTTAATTAATTCTTTATTTTGCTTTCTCGGATTTAACAATGTTATTATTTTATCTTTATGATCATTTTACCACTCATTATTATGGACATTATCTGTCATGCTACAATATATAAAGAAGAATGTTTGTGTGTCCGTTTGTCTTTTATACAGATCTACAGTTTTATTCCGATCATGATGAAATTTTGCACACTAACAGTTCAAAACACGAGGAAAATTCTTATCTACATTTCGTTTTGAAAAAACCTACCTCCATCCCCTTTTCCACCCCTTAAGCAAAATTTTAATGTGCAGCTTTGCGATTTTTTGCAAATATCTTGAAAACTGCGAGGAAATCGACCAAAGTGGACGGTGATTTTCTGAAAGCCCATAAAATGTGCTACAAAATGCAATTTTCCTGGCTCGGATGACAGAGGGTTATAAATTTACAGCCATGGGTTGTAATTATTATTTTACACTAGAATAGCTAAATATGGATTAGAAAAAGTTAAAAAAACAATGCAGGTAAACTACCCCTCCCCCTTAACCGAACAACCCCATTTTTGATATTTACACTTATAATGAGTAATAGTTTCATTATATGTAATTACTAAGGTATCTACCCTTCAAAATGAAGTAGTTTATTCGACATCAGGAAGGTAACATTCAAAAAATTACCCTCTCCCCTTCAACTACCATTTTCATTTATAAATATTGCATCTACCTTTCTACAGTAGATTATTATGACTTCTTTTCAGGATACTTTATTTATCAAAATTAAGTACTTTACTCTTGTTAAAACTTTTACTTTTTATGGATACTCAATGTGTAACTTTTACTATTGGACTTTTATTTGACTAAAACTAACATATCAAAATTAACTAACATTTAGTTTGAAATTAAAACTAACATATCAAAATTTGGAGACAAATTATTGTAGTTCTGTGTTTGATCATTAATGAATAAACTATGCAACCTACAAAATAATTATAAAATAACTGTAGACAATGTGGTCTACTGTGTACCTGACGATTGTTCTGAGAATACCTATTGACTGCTGCTCTGTGAATTTCAACATTTTTGTTAGAATACTTTGTAACGAATTTCCTGTGAACACCTAAATTTCTTCCTGAATATTTTGTTCACTGTTTCCCTGTGGCATTTCTCTCTTATGGAATCAGTGTAACTGTTTCTGCCTCACTGCCTCTCATGTGAGGGTGTAACTGCTGGACTAAAGTCGGTATCAAAAAGACAATGTGTCATTGGCTGGAGATCCTAAGGAAAAGCTCTGAATCCTGAATAAGACTGGTTCAACTGTTTTGTCATAAAGCATTGCCAGAAAGATACATGGGCTCAACGTAACAATCAGAGTAGGGTTCCCTTCAACCAAGCAGTGCAGTGCGAGTACAAATGGTGGGCTTTTGTTGAATAAGAGGAGAAGGAAACTCATCTGGGGGCAACAGAGCATCAAACTGACCCCTCCCATTAAACTTCAGCCCTTTTCACATCCTCTTGGAGTTCTCCATACCTTGCCAGCAATGTACCCTGCAGCTCGTACGGGAATATCTCAGCCGCAGCTACGACCTTACAGGATATATCGGGTGTGTTAAACTTGGTCTTGTCAGCGAGGTATTAGGGATTGGTTTTATAAGGTTGTATTTTATATGAATATATATTTGGGGGGGGTCCTCCCTCAGTGCCGTCAGTTCTTTTTTCTATTGTGGAAAAAATGTGTTTATGTTAACTTATTTTCTACCAACCTCCAAGGTTTCATAGGAATTAGTTGAAAAAATTCATCAGAAAGTTGATTTTTCTATTCGGAGAAAAATCCCCACACCCAGAACTCCCCTTAAAAGTAAAATGTATCAAAAAGATTTCTTAGCACTCATCTATGACCTAAGAGGAATTTTTGTACCAAATTTCATGTTTGTAGGTCATAGTGATCAGTCAGCCAGTCATGAGGTAATGTACTAAATACAACATTGAATGTGAAAATACCCAACAAATCTGACAGTTTCTTTAAAAGATGTCTGTGCGGATTGGAGACATTTGAATTTGAATCTAACTGCGGACTTTTGCCATCACAGAAAGAAATATGAATCCGATGTTTCGGCCATCCTTACGACTGATACATGAATTACTTTAAATTAGATTGAAGATATCTGCCAATTGTTTTGGTGGCCGAAACATCGCATTTATATTGTATCTGCAATATCAAAGTCTGTCACTTAAATTAAAATTAAAAAACTCCCAGTGTTATTCCTTAATTAGGTACGAAGTTGACTGGTGCGGGCGCATCTCCAATAGTACTGAGTTCCTACGTCACAGAGACGTGAACAATTAACTAGTTGCACAGCCGCTCCAGCGCTACCTGGGCTTGTGCGAGACGTGGGGCCGCGACCCGAGCGGGGACTGGTCTGCTGCCAGTCTGGGTGTTCCCCTGGCACAGATACGTTACGACCGACGATGCTAATTAGGGGATTGCCCAAGAAGCGGGCACAGCAGCGGCAGAACTTTCTGGTAAGTGTCCGTATAGTGGCATTGAAGGATTCTCTGATGGGCTGGTTTGAAGTCAAATAGTAGACTTTACATGTCCAGCACAGTCCTTGGTGCAGGAAATACTGAAGCTTACGCTTATGGGTTTTAGCCAAGTGGCGCGTAGGTAACCACGTACCGATACGTGGTGACCACAAGTTTCTGTAGGCGGCGGCTGCGACCCGATTCCAGTACCTAGTAGCCGACTTAGTAGCGCTCACACGTAACATTATTTGTGTTCAAACCGGATTGAGGTGTCGTCCAATGAAACCCAAATCTGCTACATCCATGAGGTTTGGGGTTCACGGTCGATAGTAAGTCACGAAGATCTTAGATTCAGTTTCCCTCCCGTGGTGGCGTGAGCCAAATGTTAGTTCGGGAGACGGCATCGGGCTTGCCAGTCCCCTATGCTGCTTGCTGTAGGGGAGGGGAGTACAGGTGCAACGTGCATGTGCAGTGAGCGCAAGGAACTCCCACATACAGTTCAAGGGAAGAGTTTGATATTAGTTGGGGAGCGATTTCTTCTGTCGGGTCAATCAGATTTAACAAGACACTTGCAGACAGCAGAATTGTTTCGTGTACGTCACAAGGTAGTCCAAGACTGTGTACATCGCTTAAACTGTGAACGTTTCACTAATAAAGCAACTGTTAGGTACGCTTAACCTGTGTAGTGTACACGCCTGTGTATCACTACGCCGACAGCAGAATGATGACGATACGGCGTGTCGAATTCCTTGAAGGTGGTAAGGTGCGGCTGGTGAACACTGATTGTGACGACATGGACTAAATGTATCATATCATGTCATTGTACTAACAGGGTATTCTGATTGGTCCATACACCCTCCTCCTCTTCCTATGGTGCTACAGCCCAAGTCAGGCCCTGGCCTCCACCAATCTCCACCTAACACTAACAGGCGGATTGGCCCCGTTAATCTCCACTGATCTGATTGACCCCACTAATCTCCACCATGTCATCGTACTAACAGGGCAATCTGATTGGTGCATACACCCTCCTCCTCCTATGGCGCTACAGCCCAAGTCGGGCCCTGTCCTTCACCAATCTCCGCCTCCAATCTACTCTATCAATTGCAGCCCTCCTCCAGTTTCTTATCCCCACATCCCTTGCGTCCTCTGCAACACCATCTTCCTACCTCTTCCTCAGTCTGCCTCTAGGTCTCATTCCCCTCCATGTACCCAGAAGAGCCCTTTTGGGGTTCCTGCCATCCTCCATTCTCATAACATGTCCGGCCCAATACAATCTTTGCATTCTTATAAATTTTGAGATTGGTATCTCTTTATATATTTGATACAGTTCATTGTTGTATCTCAGTCTCCATGAGCCATTTTCTTATATTGGGCCTATAATGCGTCTGAGGATTTTCCTTTCAAAGGTGTCTACTATGTCGGCTGTTTTCTGTGTGATTGTCCATCCCTCACACCCATAGCATAACACCGGTCTGATGACAGTCCCATATATTTTCAATTTTGTTTCCCTGTGCACATCCCCAGACCTAAATGATGGCAGCAATGCGAAGTATGCCTTGTTAGCCATGGTGGCCCATCTTTGGATCTCCGGCTCCTCCGATCCATCTTTGCTAGGTTCACTCAGAGATACGTGAAATTGTCCACCACTTCAATTGTGTCGTCCTCTATCTCAATGTTGTTATGAATCTGGTGCCTTCTTGTATGGATAAGCATTTTTGTTTTATCTATATTTATGGCTAGCCCAACTTCCTTGGCTTTGTTTTCAAGCTCCAGAAATATTTCTTTAGCTGCCGCGATCCGTCTTGACATGATGTTAATGTCATCTGCATATGCGGATATCTGTACAGTTTTATTTGTTAACAGATTAGAACTATTTATTGATAAGCCTCTAATTACATATTCCAATGCAATATTAAATATTGTTGGGGCTAACCCATCTCCTTGCTTTAGTCCTCGTGTGATATTTATGGGTTCAGTTAGTTGGTTATCCACTTTTACCTGGGCTTCAGTCTGCTGCATGGTTACTTGCGTTAATCTTACCAGCTTGTCTGGTATTCCAAACTCATGCATTATGGTGTAGAGTTTGTCTCTATTAATAGAATCATATGCTTGCCTGAAGTCCACAAAAATTTGGTACACATCAATATCACGTTCCCATGCGCATATTAGTATCTGTTTTACCGAGAAGAGTTGGTTGATTGTAGACCTTCCAGGTCAGAATCCAGCTTGGTATTCCCTCCCCGTATTATATTTTCTTTGATGGTCTCAGCCTTTGGTTCAAAATATATGTAAAAACCTTGTACGAGGTGCACAGCAACGAAATGCCTCTGTAATAATGTAATAATGCCTCTATATATATATATTGTAATATACTAATTTTCAACGTAATGAGAATTTGTTGCTGTTGTATTTTTACTTTAATATTTAATTAGAAGGTGTTGTTGTTTGATTATATTTATAAGTAAAATAATGTTTATGTGCTTGTTTAAAAGGACTGTAAAAACTGTTCTCTTGATGTGTTTGCCTCCCCACTTACCATCAGTGAACGTATTCAATCTTCTCGATGGGCTCTATATCACTGTAAAGTCATAACATAACACACAAAATATTTCACTTTGATATGAACATACAGACAATAAATAAAATGATAGGTATATTTAATCTTGAATTAAATATTTAAATACTGGCCGCTAGAAATATTGCTGCCACCTTGGGAAACAATTGCTCCTTAAATGAAAGTTACTTGTACCTATTTTAAAATAAATAAATACGCTTTGTTCACAGGTAAGATATCTAGGTGTTTATTAACATCAGTTAAATTGAAATGAATTCCTTTTAAAACACAATGAATAAATTTTTAAAACAACAAAAAAATTAATTATTTTCTGAAAATCCTTCAGCTCAGGGCTGGTAACACTGATACAATATACAATATTATTGTAAATCTTGTTAAGTTAATTTTGGTTATTATTATTACCAGATTTCATGAGTTCTTTGAATTGTCATGATACAAGATACAAAGATGTTTATTATGAATAAGATTAATTCGTATAGAATAATCAAAAAACAAAAAATTAAAAATAGTTAACCTCAAATACGATATTAAAATTATCGTATTATCGTACAACAGGTGTGTTGTCGCTATTTACTCAAGGATGTGTAACACGTGTTCATAAACGCTACACATTAAAATAATATTACTTATTTAGGTGTTATCAATGAAATGGATTTGATAAAAATAGAAAAATTCTTGTTATTGAGTCTAGTCAAAAAGAATTATTAACTAACTATATGACTCTTTGTCGACATGGAAATATTTGTTGTCTATAGGTTAACTCTACCTATAGTTCAGAGTAAGTTATTATAACAAATTATTTCATATTGTTTAAATCTTAAAACTACATTCAAACATAATTAGCATAATAAGATTGGTAATTAAAGGCAGTGATAGTTCTCGTAAGTTATATTATTATTAATTCGATTCAACTGTAATGGTAGTCAAGTAAGCGTCTATATTTATATGTGTTGCTTACAGCGTTTAATATTATTTTGACTCCAATTATTCTTTTTCTTGAACAAATATTAAAATATTTCAATTAAACAACATAATTAATTAATCGAGAACTTTTACTTATTGTGCCTGTCAATGTACAACCATTCGCTAGGTTAGTCATGTACGGTGCGTACTTGACTAACGTAGTTCGATATAATCTTCGCCGACTGGCGATAATTATATTTCATTTTATTTTTAAATATCGTTAATAGATAGTACTCCCTGTTATTATCACTTTTCATTGCCCTTATTATACACTGGCAATGTTAAATAATTCACACTATCACTCGTTGCACTGTCACACGTAAAGGGATAGTTCCTCAGTTGAGGTTAGCTTCCAATTGTTTACTAGGAAACGCGCACAAATTTGAACTATTTCTTGACGACTGCTGCGTGCTCCGCTCGCCGTGGGAGTTGGAAAACAATTCACTCTTCTCGTCGAAGCTTCTTCTCGCGTCTGGTAAAATCAGATCGTCCCATTGGTGGAGAAGTCTGTACTCTCTACCCCAAACGCCTTTGTAACATTAAACTTTTAATTTTTTAGCGTCTGTCTTTGGGTTAGAGGCTCGTCTATGACGCGTTCATTCCGATTCGGAAATGATAGAAAATCTTATAGCATGTATAATTTTCTTATTATTCGTCTGTTCGATAAATGAATAGTCGCATTGTTTTGCGGATACTTGGGTCTTTCTTTTAAGTCCAAACAAGTTATAAATCCGTCTATTAATAATTTACTTCACTTTACACAATACACTTATAGTGGTTCTTAATGAAAAATAAGTCTTTACCACTATATTTCGGTGTTATATTAATCTAATACTTATAATTAAATGTTTATAATTCATATCTTCCATTATTCAATACAAAATATTAATATATTCATGGTTTAAGCAAAATGCATTCATGGCGTGCAAGCCATATATGTCCTAGCATTTGTATTTGCTTGTATTACCATCATGTCTTATACTATTATATACTTTTGGTATTTAAACGTTACTCAACATCCTTTTATATCTTTGCTGATACTTTACTCCAGCAAATGGTGTCTTATTTAATCATACAGCATTGTTTAAATGCACCATGCTATGATTTTGTTATTTTGTCACTCTTATTTAGTTATTGTTAGTATATATTATATGTATTATTTGCAATTAAAGTGTACACAGACATTGTACATTGTCTGTTTAATGTACTTACTAACTTTTTGTTGGTTGAACTTTCTTTAAATTGCAGTACAACGGTTATTTACACCTAGTCCTATTGGTCTAGTTAATTGGTTTATTATTTTATTGTTATTAAATTACTTATATAATGATTGTTAGGTATACTCATAGTTGAATTGAACATTCCTCTCACTACTGGTAAACTTCTTTACTTTCTCTTTACAAGTTTTATTAGTGTTTTCAGTGTAACTCTGTAGTCACTGGGGATTTTGTCTGATTTGTCTATTGTTATTATCAATAATTTGACTTACATAGTTATGTCCCTCAGCTTATAAGGTATTCACTGTCTTATACATTTGTTCTTAATTGGTTTATGTTTGAAACAATTACTTGTAATTACTTTATCTAATTATTGTGTGTGATTTTATGTTGTAGGTCCTGTTCAGATGAGGTTATGTGTTACTGATTTGACAACAATATGCTTCTTATTTTGTTCAACATTCTGCTTAAATATTGCAATGTCATTATGACATGTTATTACTATTGTTTATTACCATGTTTTACACACTTTGTACACATTTTATGCTATATGTTTGTACAACAATACTTGATTTTTACTTATTTATGTTACACCTTTTGGTGGGTTTGCATCTTGGCTTGTACACATTGGTTTGTTTCTTTACAACAAATTGTTTTGTTACTACACATTAGCTATAACATTTATTTACATTTTGTCCTGTGTTACTCTGACATTCAGGCACATTTCATATCAAGGATTTTATAGTTTGTTTCATTGGTCTTTTGAGCAATTATTTCTCTTTTCAGTTCCATTAAATTGGTGGTCTTACTAAGTATGTCTGTGTTACAATCTTGGATTACAATTTGTACACCGAATGTTTGTGTATTTCACTTGATAATCATTGATTTTATTTGTTAACACTTTTTCACTTCCTTTGTCATAAACATTTCACTCATATTGTTTGTGGTGTTTATTTGGGGTAGTGTCATTACATTGTTTATCGTTGCACTCATATAAGGTATTCACTAATATTGTCTGTGATCACTTACTAAGTTTTCAACACTTGGTTCCATTATGTACTTCCTTGATGGATAGTTTCATAGCTATTAATCTGGTAGTCATTATCCTTATTTTGTCACTTTTCTGGTCGTGGTGCCTTCCATACTTTGGGAATGTTGTTGTCTTGTTCTAGTTATACATATTCTTCATTTTTCAAGGTACATTTCTTCTTCTTCTTCTTCTTCTTCTTCTCTTCATACTTCCTCTTCTGGTTACTCGGTAACTTATTCTTCATTTTTAATTTCTTATCACTTATAAGGTATCTTTTGGTTCCTCACTATTTGTGATAACTCATGTTATATTGATAACACAATTACTTACATTATACTCGTCGTTATTTGTCACAATTCACATTTATTTGTCTATTCATCATGTTCATTCAATATAGTTATAGTTTTTAACATGTCCACTTACTATGATGAGCATTATTTTATATATGTCTCAATATTATGATAAATTAGTTTATTCTCTCACTACTATGATAACATTTAATATATGTATTCACTATTATGATCTATTGGTATATCCCCTCACTATTTTGATCTATTGGTATATCCCCTCACTATTATGATCTATTGGGTCTACATTACTAACGTATTATATTGATCCTTTATCTTCTCTTTTCCTCCTTTCTACTTGATGATACATTTATTATGGTTCTTCTTTCTTCTTCGTTGGCTTGCTTTAACATTATTCATATATAGATACACTTTTGGCTTTTATACTTCTGTTCTTTCTTCTCATGTCCGATGAAATATGTTCGTGGTACATTTTTAATTAGACGTATTAGATCATTTCTATGTAACCATTATTTTGATACGTTACACACACACACACACACACACACACACACATATATATATATATATATATATATATTGCAATGAAACACAGGATCCTGATAAGCAGGGCAGGCTTATGTAATACACAGACGATAAAGATTCATGTCTAAGTTGGTAGTTTGTTAGATTTGGTTTTTTTTTTTGTATGAGTTTTGTATTTTAGAAAGGATAAGGAATTAGGTTTAGTCAAATTGTGTATGATTTTATGTGTTATTTATGCATGTACTATGTCTGTTGAAATGTGCGTGCGTGCGCGAGTGATAAACGTTTCCCCGGATGTGCATGATATAATTGTCATATCGTTGTGACACTTGAACTGAACATAAACTAATGTATTAGCTAGAGTTCCTGTATTTTTCCTATCTATTAAATGACGTTAAAGTATAATTTCATTAAAATATGAAGTTGTTGTAAAACGCAGTTATGCGTGAGATAAAAGTATTCAGAGATTACCATCTATGCATGCTCTTGCATAGTCAATGCACTTTACGGCATGAAAAATTGGCGAGTCATGTTCAAAGTAACCATGTGACTTCCTTCCACCAATAAAATGCTGGAAGGCAGTTGGAAATTTTCTTAGCCTGTTGCTGCACAGGCAGTTCTTCTCATCCTGCTATCACGATCGGTACGGCAATTCTTGTGCAAGATTTTCCGCTTGCAAGAATTTGTTAAGTCTTTTCGGCGGTAGTAACGTGTGCGAAGGCTCAGAACTGTTGATGTAATTCATCGTTACACGCAGTATTTTATTTGAATATAGCGTGTGTAATAAGTGAACTTGAACTGTGTTACTGTGTGAGGTATTCTGCAGTACCAGTAATATTTCATAATTACTTAGTAATAAAATTTTGTCATCATTAGTTTCCGCGTGAGTGGAAGATTTCCGCATAGGGAGGTCCGCTGATCGCGGTAGACCCAGTGGTACGCGTGAACACTTGAAGAGTCCGGATTGGTATAAGCCTAATATACCGTTTCTAAGTAAAACTCACTGTGACCTGAGATACTTATAAATTATGAATTCTGTATGAAGTTTAACCAGTAGTATCAATAGAACCGTTGTGGTGTGCGAAGCGTCTGTGTCAACGTTGGAACTCCAGGACACCAGCCCAGCTGGAAGCGTCACCAAGGTGAACCATCTGTCATCGAACGCAACGCCTGACGACTCAACTACACAACAAAGCCCCCCCCCCTTTTTCCCATCAACATCGGCGCGAGAAGGAATCATCATCATCACATATGTAATGTACCACATCACGTATATGAACAATAATTAACACTCTAAAAGACTCTATCTGAAACACTACCATTATTATGCTTGTCAAATATATGATATAAACAATTACATATGTCTTGTGTGCAATAAATAATCTTAAACCCTCCAATATTGACTTTTGCATTAAGATACACATACTACCATATCCTATGCGTCAATAGTTAAGTTATTTGTGTTGCCGCATAGAGATATTTGGCGCTTAGCAACGCGGGGCACGTAAAATAGCGGTAAATTTACGCTATTCTATATATGTCAAAGAATATAAAATTTGTTGGTAAAATCCGACGTATAAGTATAATTAATGTAATATTTGTGTGTGTATGGTTCATATGAAAATTTGAGGATATAATTTATCAATTGTGCATATTCTCTTGTGTGTCATATATATGAACAATTTTATTAGTATATTGGAGGTAGATTATTAGTTGTTTTGTGTGTTAGATAAGGTTTGTTTACATTTTGATATATTGAACTGCTTACTGTGTGCGTATAAACTGGTTTACACTACGATAATAATCTTGTAATAATAATAAGTTTCGTAGCGTTAAGTCAGGGAATTTAAATTTTATTAAAATTTTAAATTAAATTTGATCACTATGGCGGATTCAGCAGAAATAAAGAATGCTTTAGCTGGCTTATTAGTTAGTATGAAAACCATGTCTGAGGAAAATAAAGCCTGGGATGAGAAGATGAAAGCCGAGGAAGAAGAGATGATAGCCATTAGGCAGAAATTTTGGGAAGAAATGGACGCCGATAGAAAGGAGAGGATGGCGAAACTACAGGAAATGTCAGCTGATACTGAAGTAGACTTAACTGTTGAGAATATTGTACATTGTGATAAGTTTGAAGTACCAAATGTTCTAGTGGAACATACTCTCAAAGAAAGTAATATGAAAGTTAACCAAGATGTTACATCTGAAGGATTATCGGAGAACAGTAGCATAATAGATGAAATTGAAAGTGATTATACAGAAACAACCCAATTAGGGCCTAGTAACTCATCTCTCGGTAAAGTCAAGTATCTAGATTCTTCATCAAATGGTAGTGAAGATAACGAAAGTGAAATTAGAAGTAACAACACTATTAGTCCAGAACATACTTTAGGTAATTACTGTGATGAGGTGATAGTTTATAATGTAACAGATATAGCGTGCGAGAGCCGTGAACGGATAGTAGAATCTGAAGCTATTATTGATTCGGACTGTTTATGCATAACACATAAAAATCCCGAACCAGTAGTAGAGCCTGGAACTAGTACTGGTACAGACTGTGCAGGTATTTATAACACAGTTCATACTGGTGAGGTTCGAAATGAAACTAAGTCAGATACTAAGGTGTTTATGAAGGACGGAACGGTGAATGATACTGATGAAAATAAGGTGAAAACAATTATGGTAAATAATAATGAACCACCGCGTAATCAGTTTCAAGTTCAACCACCACAAAATCAGCCACAATCACAACAAGATAAAAATACAACTCAGCAATTTAATATCAACTTATTAGCAACAGTTACTGAAAGTGATTCAGTTAAAAAGCGGTTCAATCAATCGAATGTGAATAATGTTAGTTGTAAGAGTAAATTTGTTGTGTATGGCCTATATCCTGCAGAAATTATTGATAGTTTAATTTGTAGTAATGATAACAAGGAATGTAATGAAAATATTGGTGTTAAAAGGAACACTAGCCTTATCATCGATGCAAAAATCAGCGCTTGTATTGATGGGGTATTGTTCGACAGCGACGCAGAAATATCGCTGATGGACGAGCGGTTACTATTGAGGCATAAAAACTACTTTATAAAAATTCCGATTATGCGGGTAAGTCACAAAATTGTAAAATCAGCGACGGGTGAGTCGCAGATAGTTGACAAAGAGGCACTAATAACAAGGTACGTACAGGGAACGGAAATAGAGATCACGAAACGTTGCAATGTAAAGTTGATAGTGGACAGCACATTATCAGACTGGGACGCTCGAAAGATAAGATAACGCATAACTCACTGACCCGCAAGGTTCAGATAACGGGTTGCGAGATAAATCAAATACATCGTATATTAGGTAAATTCAAATCTATATTTCCAAGTAAACGTGTACGTTTCAAAACTGAGAAAATATTATACAAAAAAAAATCCATAAATAAACGTAAATAAATGTCAGGATATAGGGTGTAAGAATGTGTAGCTTTATTTAAAATATGTCAGTTCAGGTATAAATGTTGTATGTAGGGTAATTCTGTGAATGATCGATAATCTAGTAAAGATAAGGAATGCAGTCTGTTTTACCTTGTGACATTGCTTAATTGCTATCTGCTTGTCAAGAACATGTGTATTTGTTATGGTTTAAAGGTTGCCACGTGTCTTTGATTTATTGGTTCTGTCAAGTTGACAGTTATGAAATTTTAGTATTGCAAAGAAGGTGTTTATTTGATTTTATGTTTGAGGGTATTAGTGTTATTATTCATAGGGTTAGGAAACTGTGCTGGATGTATCAACTAAAAAAAAATTTTTTTTTTTTATGCGGGAAGGGGTTAATCCTGCAATGAAACACAGGATCCTGATAAGCAGTGTAGGCTTATGTAATACACAGACGATAAACATTCATGTCTAAGTTGGTAGTTTGTTAGATTTGTTTTTTTTTGTATGAGTTTTGTATTTTAGAAAGGATAAGGAATTAGGTTTAGTCAAATTGTGTATGATTTTATGTGTTATTTATGCATGTACTATGTCTGTGGAAATGTGCGCGCGTGCGCGAATGATAAACGTTTCCCCGGATGTGCGTGATATAATTGTCATATCGTTGTGACACTTGAACTGAACATAAACTAATGTATTAGCTACAGTTCCTGTATTTTTCCTATCTATTAAATGACTATTTAATATCTATTAAAGTATGATTTCATTAAAATATGAAGTTGTTGTAAAACGCAGTTATGCGTGAGATAAAGGTATTCAGAGATTACCATCTATGCATGCTCTTGCATAGTCAACGCACTTTACGGCATGAAAAATTGGCGAGTCATGTTCAAAGTAACCATGTGACTTCCTTCCACCAATAAAATGCTGGAAGGCAGTTGGAAATTTTCTTAGCCTGTTGCTGCACAGGCAGTTCTTCTCATCCAGCTATCACGATCGGGACGTGCAATTCTTGTGCAAGATTTTCCGCTTGCAAGAATTTGTTAAGTCTTTTCGGCGGTAGTAACGTGTGCGAAGGCTCAGAACTGTTGATGTAATTCATCGTTACACGCAGTAGTTTATATGAATATAGCGTGTGTAATAAGTGAACTTGAACTGTGTTACTGTGTGAGGTATTCTGCAGTACCAGTAATATTTCATAATTACTTAGTAATAAAATTTTGTCATCATTATTTTCCGCGTGAGTGGAAGATTTCCGCATAGGGAGGTCTGCTGATCGCGGTAGACCCAGTGGTACGGGTGAACACTTGAAGAGTCCGGATTGGTATAAGCCTAATATACCGTTTCTAAGTAAAACTCACTGTGACCTGAGATACTTATAAATTATGAATTCTGTATGAAGTTTAACCAGTAGTATACTTACTTCTTACTTCTTAATACGAGCATCCGAGGCTGGCTGCTTCGATGGCTCGATGTCTCCTGTAAGTGTCTGCTGCTAGCGGCCACCAACAACTCTCGGATAGTATTTATCCAGAGTTTTTTCTCCGGCCATTTTGCGTTTAAGATTTGCCCTCGCTGGTAGCGTTGACGGGCAATCCAAGAGAATGTGATTTAGGGTTTCGTCCTGCTCCTTGCACATTCCATAAAGAGGACTGTCTTTTAGGTGAAACCTATGCAGGTACCTGTTCGTCACGATGTGACCCATTCGTGCTCTTGCCGCAAATGACGCCACAGATCGAGGCATCCCTTTATAGATTTTTGGGCAGTTTGGGGAGCTTTGGATGGCGAAGTACTCGCGTTTGGTGCTACAATTCTCCCATCTCCGTTTCCAGGACTCAATGAAGAACTTCCTGGCTGCTTCTTTACACTGTGTCAGAGAATAACGCTGCGCCTGTACAGGGCCCATACAGCAAGCTTTACTGGCAAGAGTACCTGCTACTTCATTTCCATGAATCCCGCAGTGACTTGGAATCCATTGAAAAACAACATTCTTACCTTTTAAACTGTTAAGTTGTTGCAGGATTTCCGATGTTTGAAAGTAATAATCTGTGGTGTTCTGCGCTTGTAATGCTTGTATAGAAGACATGGAGTCCGTGAGAATGCAGATGTCTCGCACATCGATGGCTTTGCAAAAATCCAGTGCAGCATTCAGGGCCAATAATTCAGCGTTCATACTTGAGGACGCGTCGCAGGGCAATGAAAAAGAGTCACCTGTTTCTGGGCAATAATAAGCAGCTCCTCCTTTATTGTTGACTTTTTCAACAGAACCGTCAGTGTATATTTTGGCGAATCCATGATATTTTTCCTGAATCAATGTGATTGACACTTCCCTTAGAAGTGCTGGCAAGTCTTGTTCTTTGGTCAGTGAACCAGGAATTTTTGTACATGCCTTTAGTTGGTCACGTAGCCAGGGCGGGATATCAAAAACAGCCGGGATCAACTCAGGCTGAATGAATTCTAAAACTCCGCCTGGCCTATTTCGGTGGTTGAATAGAGATTGCCGGATGTTAACCTCGTTAAAGCCTTTTACTGGCTGGATAGCTTGCAATTGGAAGTGCTTCCTCCACTTTCTGGTTTGGATGTAAAGATCCAGCGGTTCGATTGCCAGCTCGATTTCCATTGCTTGAACACTTGTTGTTTTTGGGCAGCCCAAACAAATTCTAAGCGCAACATTCTGGAACGTTTGCAATTTCTTGATGTGTGTTTCACCCGCTCCTCCCCACACTTCACACGAATGTAGGATTTTGGATCTTACAAAAGACTGATAAAATTGTCTTAAAATGTACGTGTCTGCACCCCATTACTAGCAATGACTTTTAGAGCATTAAGTCTGCTGATACACTTTTCAATAGTGTAGCTTACCTGATCCCCCCACAGGAGTTTGGAATCCAGCTTTATTCCTAAAAGTAAAGGATTCGCGTTATAGGGGAGGGCATTTTTATTGAGTTTCAGCAACGGCTTATAATGTTTGTGGGTGTAGCGCCTAGAGAAAAAACACACTTCTGTTTTTGCCGTGGAGATGACTAAACCCCATTTTTCGGACCATTGGTAAATTTTATCGAGAGATTCTTGAACTCTACTTGTCGCAATTTCCGGTTCCTTATGCGTTGACCAGATCGTAATATCATCTGTAAACATCGCCACAGACACGTTTGTTGGGATTACATTTACCAAGTCTTGAAGAAAAATATTAAAAAGTGTTGGGCTGATGACGGAACCTTGCGGTATTCCATTAAGAGTAGTTCCTTCGGTGGAGAGGGTTTCATTTATTTTGGTTTTGATAGTCCTGTCTCTGAGGAAATGGACAATGTATTGTAAAATATTGCCTTTCAACCCAATTTTCATGCATTGTGCGATGATCGATATCCTTGAAACTCGGTCGAATGCGGCTTCGAAGTCAATCAACACTGCTGTCGTACATTCATTGTTTGAGAACCCTGAATAGATACTTTCGGAGAAATATAGAAGGGCATCGCACGTACCTCTTTTCGGCCTGAACCCAAATTGGTGCGGGCTGAGAATAGAGCGTTTTTCAAGCCTCCACGTTAGACGATTGTTGACCAACCTCTCCAGACGTTTGTCAGGGCATGATGTCAGGGCTATGGGTCTGTAAGACGAAGCCAGTTCCGGAGGTTTCCCGGTTTTTAACAGAGTAATTATAATGGCCTGTTTCCATTTCTGCGGTATTTTCCCAGACACCCAGATACGGTTCAGACAGAGCAGCAGTTCATGCAACAGGTCTTCCGAGCAATTTTGAATCATTAAATTGTGCACATTGTCCCCGCCGGAAGTAGACGGTTTGAGTTGATCTATTGCAGCTCTCATTTCAGAGCTTGTAAACGGTGGGTCGCAGTCATCCTTTTATGATATTGCTGCATCCAACTCCACCGAGAATCTGTGCTTCCGAGGTTTAAGATGGGAAGGCCAAATCGCTTCGTCACCTGATTTTCCCATGTACATCTTGTTAAAAACGTCAGCAATTTCCCTCTCGCTGGTGACCGTGAGACCAGTGGCTGTTTGAATTTGAAAAATTTTTTGGTCCGCTTTACCTTGGATTGCCCTGAATCGCTTCCATACGGCCGAACATGGAGTGTTTGAGTTTATCCCATTAACAAAGTTACGCCAAGATGTTCTTTTTGCTGCTTTCACCGCTCTTTTACATTTAGCAGAGGCTTTGTTGTACTCACTCCTGAACACGGGTGTCCGGAATTTCTTCCACTGCTTCCTAGCCTTTTGTCTTGCCTTTCTTAATGCCGATATTTCCTTTTTCCACCAAATATTAGAAGGCTTTTGCCGTCTGTTTGGTTTTGAAGTTGGGATGCACTTTGAGGCGGCGGTTATTATACTATTTTCGATTTCATCAATACTGTTTGCGTTACAGTTGCTCGTGTGGAGCTTAAAGAGAGTCCAGTTTGCTTCTTTCACTTTGAACTTAGTGGAGATGGCGTTTCGTGCTAGATCATTCTTTCCCGAATCGACGCTGAAAAAAATAGGAAAATGGTCGCTAGTGAGGTCACTTTCTATACGCCAATCTTTGATTATATCGATCACATCTGGTGAGATGAGGGTCAGGTCCAGTGTGCTGAGAGATCCCGAACTGGGTGATTGATACGTCGGCTCTTTGTTCTGGTTTAGGAGTATAAGATTAGAGGAGAGAATCCAGTTGTACACCAGTGGGCCGTTTCTATTCTCGGCTCCCTCATTCCATGCCGCATGTTTGGCATTGAAATCCCCCATAATGAGTAGGTACTTGGTGGAGCAATCCAATTTTAATAGCTCGTCCAGCGTTACGTTTTGATAGATCATCAGGTTAGCACTTCTATATTAGTTGTGATAATTTGCTTATGATTGCTCACCACCACCGATCTGTGAATAATGGAGGCTACACCCCCCATCTTTTATTTGGTCGAGAGAAATTGAAAATTCTAAAATCCTTAAAATCCTTAAAGCGAGGGTGTCGCTTTTCATCCAGAGGTAAACAGGCTTCTTGTACACAGATAACTTTAACTTGAGTATTGTCGATGACTTGCTTCAACTCCTCTACTTTGTTCATTAGAGAACGCGCGTTCCAATGCATAAATGTCAATCGTTTTTCTATGATCGGAGTGACTGCTTGTTTGGTCCTCCTTTTCCGATCTTTGTAAGTAGTTCCTATAGAGACGTGTCGCTTCTTTACAACATTACGTTTTATACTTTTGATGTGCGTGTACAGTTCTTCTGCACTTTTCCTGTTGCGGCACCAAAACTCTATCCTTTTAAGTTTTCCTATTCCTCGATGTCTCATAATAATGTTCTTGTCAATGCTATAAGATTTTCGCACATTTTTAATGTGTTCGTCATCAATATTCCAAATGTTTACTTTTAGTCTATCAGGATGATTGCGCTTCCTACGGGAAGGCTGTCTAAAATAGTTCTGAGAAGAACTGTTGGATGTGTCTGTTTGCATCACACAAATACGACGGAGGACTTCTAAAAGAAGCGACTGCTGATTTGGTTCACAACTGTGTTGCTATCCAGGGTCACCACGGGGAGGTATCAGCTTGAACCCTTAACCAGTAGTATCAATAGAACCGTTGTGGTGTGCGAAGCGTCTGTGTCAACGTTGGAACTCCAGGACACCAGCTCAGCTGGAAGCGTCACCAAGGTGAACCATCTGTCGTCGAACGCAACGCCTGACGACTCAACTACACAACAAAGCCCCCCCCCCTTTTTCCCATCAACATCGGAGCGAGAAGGAATCATCATCATCACATATGTAATATACCACATCACGTATATGAACAATAATTAACACTCTAAAAGACTCTATCTGAAACACTACCATTATTATGCTTGTCAAATATATCATATAAACAATTACATATGTCTTGTGTGCAATAAATAATCTTAAACCCTCCAATATAGACTTTTGCACTAAGATACACATACTACCATATCCTATGCGCCAATAGTTAAGTTATTTGTGTTGCCGCAATATATATATATATATATATATATATATATATATTATAACTACACTACTATGCGTTATTATAATGTAATGTTGTGTGTGAGTACCCACCTGCTGTCTGATCTTGCAGATTCTTCCGACTAGGGCGTGTGGATTTTGGATTTGAAGTTCGCAAGCTAGTAATCTCAAATTATTACAACAACACACATAATGGGTTACTTTAAAGGGGGAGAGTTTTGTGAGACTGGTAGGCTTTATCGTACAACAATAAAACACTGTTATATGGGGTAATAGAACGTTGTTTATTACACCAACAACACACAAGAATAGAATGGTTATAATCTTATGAATTTCCTTATAGTCTAACAATGAATCGATGTTTTTCGATTGTTTAATAGTTGAAAGAAACTGAACTCCTTCTTTGCGAGTTAATTGCAATTTAAATTTGACTTTATTAATTGATTTGAATTTAATTAAATTTATTTAATTAATTTGAATCTAAGTGTTCATGAAACAAAATATAAAACTCTGAAATTAATTAGAATAATTAATTAAAATAAATTAGACGTGACGGTCTAGTTCACGTTATTTCATTTCTAGTGATTCTACTTCTGATCTACTGCAGTATGATCTAAGATTAGATTGTCAGTTAAGATTTGTATAGCGCTTTTATACTACTTCTATTTCTTAACCATAACTTACTAAAGCCTTAAACTGCTATACAGATTATCACAACGAATTTACTTTTTAATTACTAGAGTCTTTGCTTTTTGTTTGGCACCTGAATTATTTGAATTACAATGTTTTAATTGAAAAATAGAAAATTTGATCTGAAAAATAAATAAATAGATTTTGCTTTCCTGTTACTGAAGAGGATGTCGTCCCGATTTGTCCCTCGTCGATTCGAGTCCTTGGTTAGAGAAAGTAATCTGCTTAGAACTGCTGGATTCGGTCGTGGAGTTCAAAATTCGGCAACACTCTGCTTCCTTGCTGTTTGTGAAGATTTTAACGTCTGCTGTTGTCTGCTGGAACTGCTTCCTATCCCTCGTCGATTCGCACGTTGCACGTCAGCGTGTGTGTGTGTGCTTCGTTCGAGTGGTCGCTCTGCTCGTCAGCTGTTAACCAATGATTTAGACGGCCTCTCTGCTGTATTCTTGAAGTCTGGTCTTGAAGTCTGGTGGATCTCTTGCGTGCTTATGACTATCTGGTAGTACACAATAAGCTTGGTTGATGTCTTGAAGAGTATCTCGCCTTTACACAACAATTACGAGCTATACAGATGATCTGTACTTAGTGTGTTCGTAATTGCGTGTGTGTTGACCACGTAGAGTCTTCTTGTTGATCTTCACCGCTTTGGATACTAGACGATCGAAGGACTACGTCTTAACTTCGTGAGTACTGACAGAAGAGTGAATTTTTCAACCAGAAAACACCGCAGTAGCCGGGGCTGCATGAAATGATTTCATTGGTCGACGCACTCTCCCTACTACATAAAATTTAGAATTCCCTTGGTCCGTGAGAATGAAGTCTGGTTCCCACAGACGGAGAATAGAATTATTATCTAATATATAATTATCCGGCGGAACCAATTTGTCGCTCAGGATATCCTGTACTTATTTAATTTTGCAATAACTTGGTTGCAAATCAAGTTGTGTGAAATCTAAAATATACACTCTGTCACAAATTATTATCTTTATGACATATTAAAATCTCTTTATTGTAACTCTATTATTACAGAAGTTATTCAATTATTTTAATTAACTCTTTCATTTGTTAATTATATTGCATCAAATTTGCACACGTCATTATTAATATCTCGGCAAACATTTTGGCTATGTTAGATTTCGCCTTTATTTATTAGATTCCGAGATATTAATAATTAAAAGTTTGGGTGTGGTCGCTTCCTTGTACAGCGAACTGATTACATAATGACCACGTGTGCGTTGCTTTACACAGCATTATTTTCAATGCGCTACATTCAAATGGAGTTTTAACTGTTAATTTTTATTTAAATCTGCTTTCAGTATGCGGGCAACATATAACCCCAAATAGTTAATATTTGGTTCCGTTATAATATATATATATTGCAACGATACGTTTAGCATAAGTATATGTATCAACCCCTGACTGAGGTATGATAACATACGTACGCACGTATGAGATATATAAAATGTAAATAATAAAAATAATGTAAGAAATATACGTTAGATATAATAAATAATATACGAAATAAACATAGTATTTAATTTTAAATAAATCCAATATTGTAAGTAAGCCTGCATATGGAATCAAATAGCTTAGTTGGTTTTAAACGCAGCAACGAAGGGGAGAAATTGACACGCGCTGACCGGCAGAGGTGACGTCAGAGCGACCTGCCGCCGCTTGTGTATCAGTCTGGGTGTGTGGTGTATGTGTACATGTGTAAACGACAGACAGGTTGAATTATGCAAACGAGGGTGGAAGATTTTACACAGTTTTTTAAGTACTGAACGATAACCAGAAGTCACACGAATCAGCGACATATGTAAAAACATAGCTGACGCCTGGCGCTTCAGTTTGGCGTTAAGTGGTATTGTTAATGGAATAAATCCGCTTATAGTCCAAGCCACGTATTTTATAATCAACTAAACGCTATAACTCACCGTCTGTGGCTTAAGTAAATGTCTTTTATTCAATTGACATGTTTCGGGACACTTGTCCCATCATCAGAATATTTAAAAAGGTCTCTTTATACCATCATACGATGGCACAGTCGTCAATATATTAAAAAATATTAAAACCACATAACACAAAACACAAATACAATACACAAAGTACGCACACGACAATTTTCGGTGTACACCACACGGTAACCGATAGCGCACTGGTTCATATTACACTCGTGTCGCGACAATATCGCAACGCAGTATCGTACAGGACATTAGATTTAAAGTTCAGCTGATCATTTAAAACATGTGGCCTGGTAACAGGATTATTATACGCTCTATATATCTCAAACTCCTCAAGGGCGTTCATGTAACGTCCTTTATTACAAAAGTGAAGGGGTATCAAGTTGGTATGAAAATTAGTATAGTTGTGATTTTCATCAATAAGATGTTTAGCGAATTTAGATTTTACATTTTCTGTGTTATGAAAATAAGTGGGTGGCTTATGTTCAACAAACCTCTTGAAAAAACCACGGTCCGTTTGGCCCACATAAAAAGCATCACAACTATTACATATTAATTTATAGATCCCTGTTTTCTTTTCAAGGACGGTTGGTTCCCGCGTACGAAGGCTATTTAAAATGTTATTTGTAGTCTTATATGTGACAACAACGTTTGAATTGTTTAAAACAGAAGACAGAATTCTAGGTAGAAAGCTCATGTATGGTATAGAAATGTATTTATACACACTGTCCCCGGGTGCCCTTAGCGTGTTTGCGATGTTTTTTCGTCTCATATGTTTTTTTAAGGATATTATTTACTACCGCTTTTTTGTAGCCATTGGTGACCGCAATATGTTTAATTGTGTTTAGTTCGTCTTGATAATCCTTGTCGCTGAGGGGCAATGATAAGAGGCGGTTAACCATGCTGTGGAAAGCAGCCATTTTCTGCGATACCGGATGATAAGATGTGGCGTGTATTATAGTGTCAGTTGTAGTGGGTTTCCTATAAATGTTAAACTCCAATTTATTAACATTTCTGGTGACCGTCAAATCAAGAAAATTTAATTTACCACTGTCCTCGTGCTCCAGTGTAAACTGTATATTGTTATTAATACTGTTTAAATATGTGTGTAGCCTATCTATTTGTCTATGTGTGCCTTTATAGATCAAAAAGGTGTCGTCAACATACCGGCCATAAAATATTATGTTGTCATTGTACACACTATTGGAAAAAATAAAGGAGTTTTCGAAATGGTTTAAGTACACTTCAGCAAGGAGGCCAGAGAGTGGAGAACCCATTGCCACACCATCATGTTGGCTAAAGAATTGCTTGTCATGCGTGAAATAATTCTGGTTAAGAATCACCTCCAAAAGATCCATCAATTCATTAATACTTTCAACATTCAATTTATTAGTATTGACGAGGTTATTTCTCAAAAGTTGTAAGGTATCAGCAACCGGTATATTCGTATATAAATTAACAATATCAAACGAAACCAGCTTATGATGAGGTTCGATCTTTAGATCCTTCACTTTATTGACAAAATCGATATTATTGGTTATACAGTGACTATTAACTATGTTTATGTTACGTTTAATGATGTTTACCAATTTCTTAGCTGTTTTATAACCAGGTGCAGTAGTGAAGTTAATTAACGGTCTTATCGGAACACCAGTCTTATGTAATTTTGGTAACCCTGTCAATGTGGGTGCCCTTGAATTGATGGGCTTTAACGATCGTCTAGTTCGCTCATCAAACAAATGCACACTCCTATTTGTGCCCCGATTTAGACACTTGACGTATTGTGCAGTAGGGTCCGAGTTTAATTTCTCAATGTTGTTGTTAGCGATAAAATTCCGTATCTTATCAGTATAATCACTATTGTCCATAATGACAACCGTGTTGCCTTTGTCAGCCTTGGTTACGAGAGCACAGTTGTCTGACAGTTTGCGCTTTAAACCCGTTAAGATATTGCGTTCTTTATTATAATTATTAAAAGTACACGGAACCGAAGAATAAGTATTAGTATTCTGGTTTCTTATGATATTACTGAGCTTATTATTGATTAAAATCCGCGCCTCATCTTGGACTTTCTGGTCATCTATTGCTTTGACCACAGCTTCAGCATTTATAATTTCAGCAGCAATATGTTTATGGCTGAAGTTAGATTTTGAACGAGGTAAATTATAATTTAAGCCCTTTTTCAACAAATTAGATTCTTCTTCAGTTAGATCTATTGATGTTAAGTTCTGCAATCGTGTATAAAATTTATGTTTACAGGCAATGTTGTTGGCTTCCTGCTGTTGTCTCTCTAATAACCTTTGGAATTTGCTTGTTTGCTTGCTACGCATTTGATAAATAATTCGCTGTATGTCATTGTTTATGAAATCAAGATAGTTATCAAGCAAGGCCGGGTGTACGTCATTAAGTAATTGCAAATGTACTCTGTATAATCTTGAATTGAGATAGGATTTCTTCTTGTATAACGATTTTAATTCTTCTTTAATTCTGTACAATTCTGCGTGCCTTTTAGTTTTTATATCAGCAAAGGATGAGCATTTAAATTTTATACGAGCGTAATTAGGTATAATATTATTCTTCAGACAAGTTTTATTAAATCTGATATGTAAAATGGTCTTATGAAGCTGGATCTTAATATTCTGAAAATTACGTACTATATTTGCTCGACTTGCAATATTCATATTGTTAATGGAATAAATCCGCTTATAGTCCAAGCCACGTATTTTATAATCAACTAAACGCTATAACTCACCGTCTGTGGCTTAAGTAAATGTCTTTTATTCAATTGACATGTTTCGGGACACTTGTCCCATCATCAGAATATTTATCCCATCATCAGAACTGTATATATCCCAATATACAGTTTACACTGGAGCACGAGGACAGTGGTAAATTAAATTTTCTTGATTTGACGGTCACCAGAAATGTTAATAAATTGGAGTTTAACATTTATAGGAAACCCACTACAACTGACACTATAATACACGCCACATCTTATCATCCGGTATCGCAGAAAATGGCTGCTTTCCACAGCATGGTTAACCGCCTCTTATCATTGCCCCTCAGCGACAAGGATTATCAAGACGAACTAAACACAATTAAACATATTGCGGTCACCAATGGCTACAAAAAAGCGGTAGTAAATAATATCCTTAAAAAAACATATGAGACGAAAAAACATCGCAAACACGCTAAGGGCACCCGGGGACAGTGTGTATAAATACATTTCTATACCATACATGAGCTTTCTACCTAGAATTCTGTCTTCTGTTTTAAACAAGTCAAACGTTGTTGTCACATATAAG
Source organism: Magicicada septendecula (assembly GCA_034769895.1). Lineage (NCBI taxonomy): Eukaryota > Metazoa > Arthropoda > Insecta > Hemiptera > Cicadidae > Magicicada > Magicicada septendecula. Next base: position 136,356,845 of record CM068375.1, read on the forward strand.
ACTACAAATAACATTTTAAATAGCCTTCGTACGCGGGAACCAACCGTCCTTGAAAAGAAAACAGGGATCTATAAATTAATATGTAATAGTTGTGATGCTTTTTATGTGGGCCAAACGGACCGTGGTTTTTTCAAGAGGTTTGTTGAACATAAGCCACCCACTTATTTTCATAACACAGAAAATGTAAAATCTAAATTCGCTAAACATCTTATTGATGAAAATCACAACTATACTAATTTTCATACCAACTTGATACCCCTTCACTTTTGTAATAAAGGACGTTACATGAACGCCCTTGAGGAGTTTGAGATATATAGAGCGTATAATAATCCTGTTACCAGGCCACATGTTTTAAATGATCAGCTGAACTTTAAATCTAATGTCCTGTACGATACTGCGTTGCGATATTGTCGCGACACGAGTGTAATATGAACCAGTGCGCTATCGGTTACCGTGTGGTGTACACCGAAAATTGTCGTGTGCGTACTTTGTGTATTGTATTTGTGTTTTGTGTTATGTGGTTTTAATATTTTTTAATATATTGACGACTGTGCCATCGTATGATGGTATAAAGAGACCTTTTTAAATATTCTGATGATGGGACAAGTGTCCCGAAACATGTCAATTGAATAAAAGACATTTACTTAAGCCACAGACGGTGAGTTATAGCGTTTAGTTGGGGTTAAGTGGTCATTAATCGTGGGAACCGTTCAGCCACCGTGCGAAATTTTACCATAACTGCCATAATTTACACACCTTAACATTCATAATTTGCATAAACAAAGTTTAATATTATACCGAACGATTGATGAAATAATATTTATAAAAAAGTGTGCGCTTTATAGAAAGACGCGTAGGTTGAAAGTAACAATTAAATCGACGCGCCGACCTGTTCAATGTTGTCAAAACAGTTTCCAACAGGAATTTCAACGACGGCAGCAGTATAAAACCCCAGCGAACGACACGCTTTTTCTCAGATGAACTCACTTTGACGTAAGATCCACGCATCTCGCAACCGCGAATTTTACAAAATCATGTAAGGTTTTTAAACAGTATTCAATAACGTGAAGTGCGATGGAACCGGCATTACGTCGGTGCAAGTATTAATGAACACGAGTGATTTTAAAAAGACTATACTAACGAATCTACGAGAGTTGTAACTACAATGAAATTCGAGAAGTCTACATAGAACTTCTAGACATCTACGAGGGACAAGATAAGAAGAGGAGAGGAACTAGAGAAGAAGACGAGAAGACGCAGGGACAGCCACATGCAGCTACATCCAGCCGTACATCATCACGACCAGAGGTCCACGTCAGAACTAAGCATCCAGGAGACGGAGCGAGGAATTTCAACGATGCAGAGACAGAGAAGGTGATACCGAAGAGGATCAACAAACTCGAGAGTCCAGATGACGGTAACGACAATGTTAAATGGTTGCAGAAAATTGCAGGTGAAGTCAGACATTTATTTAATATTATAAATGACTCTGAGGTCTATCGAAAAAAGCTCTAGTTTCCATATACAAGTTTACAAAGAACATTAGTATATTTTTAAATTTGCGTAATGAATAAATAAATGTTCAAACTATAATTGATAATAGAGAATATAACTGTAGTAATCTCATAAATAAATGGTCAAGGAAGAACCATATTTTTATTATATTTTGTAATTGATTAGGTAAGTAATTTCAAATATGAGAGTTACGTAATTAGAAGATTTTTAATTAATTGAGACATTAAATAATAGAATCAATTAAAGTAATAAATGTTCTCTATTAATATTTTAAAAAATGTAATTAATTAAAAGTTTTTATTAAGTGGTATATATTAAAAACCACACTTGCAAAGACAAGATGAATATTAAATTTTATACGTGCTAATCACGTTTTATAATAATTATATGTCTTATATATTATATGTCTGTGTAATATTTCAGGTCATATATGATTTATGTATGTGTATACTATGTCTTAGAAATATAAGAAATAAGATTTAAACACGTTATAACTGCATTATATTCAGATCGAATATAAGGGTTTAAATAATAATTAACCCACACAAAACAATTAACTACATTCAATTTTCATTTTGTTAACTTTTCTGGTAATCATTAGAATCCTGACTAAACAACAGTTTGATGAGATTACACTTTCGCATAGCGAGTCTATTGTCATTGTTAGATAAACGACCCCATAGTGCCAACCGCTGAGTTTGTAAAAAATCAAGAGCCAGAAATTATTACTATATTTATGTGACAATTTGTATTAAACGATCTAAAAAAAGGCACAAACGCTATTAAATAAACCTGCAATAAGAATTTATAATTGTTCATTATTCCATAGGTAATTGTTGATGTGTAACATGTTTAATATAGCATAGGTGAAGATCCGCTGCTGAAAAAACCGAAGTTGGTAATCCTGAGACTTCGGAGCGAAATTCGACTTTAAACATAAGGCGGCAGTAAAATTAACTGTTGAATTACACCGAATAATTTGCTCACTTCAATCTTTTTAATTGTTTTAAATGAAAAACAATTTGGCGCCTTAAACCGGGAAATTAATAAAGATTGACAGCAGGTAAGATAGCGGGAACAGAGAATAAACCCTAGTGTGGCTGGTAAACCATACTAGATTGGCGTTATTGTTAGTAAAAGAGTGGCACTACAAGGAGAGGCTTGAAAGGGAAAGGGTGGTATTCGTTGGATAATTATATATATATATATATATATATATAGCAATGGTACAACCATTAACGGTACTGTGCATTGTCAAAATAAATTAAATAAATAATAAAAATAAATAAATATGGATTAATAAACATGATTCAGATTGCATAAGCTGTATCGTAGTTAAAAAATATCGGTATGGAGAACCATACATGACTTCCATGTTCTAAGATTTATATTTAAAATCATATTCGAAATGAAATATTTCCATAGAAACTACGTCTTTCTACTTATTGCTTCAACATTAACCACAGTACTGTGGTCACTAACGTATACCACCTCACGTTTTCGCACTCGATTTTCACCGATGATGGCAGTCGATGGCACTGCCGAAAAGTCTGGTTTTGCAGAAAACATTGGACTACGGCTAAAGAGCCCGGGAAGCAATTTTAACAAAAAACTACTTCTTTGTTGCCGATAACGTAGTACACATATAAATAATTCTCTCCTCCACCTTCAACTATAATTTTTAATAATAGAAAATTACCCCCACCCCGTTCACCTAACCTCTTCATTTATAGATATTTCATCTACGTTTCTACAGTGGATTACTACGAGCTTCTTATCAGGATACTTTATTTATAAAAATTAAGTACTTTACTCTTGTTAAGTCATAAAATGTTTCTGTAAACTACCCCTTCCTCTTATCCGATCTTCTCCAAAATCAATAGACCTTTCGTCCTCTACAATTCAGGGATGCATGCAAAAAAATATTTGATTCTGTTTGAATGTGCGGCAGTTATCGTTCGTCATGGAAACATTTCTCTTGTTACAACATAAAATGTTGCAGGTAAACTACACCTTTCCCTTAACCGATCTTCACCAAAATCAGTAGACCTTGAGCTCTCTGCAACTCAGGAAAGGGTGCAAAAAATTATTTGATTCTCTTTGAATTTTCGGCAGTTATCGTTCGTCATAAAAAAATTACCCTTTTTAAAACATAAAACGTTGCTGATAAACTACCCCTTCCCTTAACCCGTATTCAACAAAATCAACAGACCTTGAGTTCTGTATAATTCAAAAAGGTATGCAGAAGAATAGTTGATTCTGTTTTAATGTACGGCAATTATTATTCGTCATAAAAAAAATTACCCTTGATAAAACATAAAATGTTGCAGGTAAACTACCTATTCCCTTAACCGATCTTCACCAAAACCAACAGGTCTTGAGAACTCTACATTTCAGGGCTGTATGCAAAATATTATATGATTCTGTTTGAATTTGCGGCTGTTATCGTTTGCCATATAAAATACTGTGCCGATTGAATAATATCGGCGCTAATACGCTAAAGAAAAATAGGTTTCTGTATTTAGCGGTGGGCGTTCTGCCGTACTGTGTTTAACGGTTAGCCCAGAATCTACATGAGGTAACGGAGCGGCTCTTGATTGGTGCTGCTCCCTTGCGGACGTCACGAAGCGAGAGTTGAAAAATGAGTAGAATAAACGGTTCCGTTCTTGTCTGATTTCGCTGCTCCAACTAACCACCTCGCCTGGTCTCCGACAGAGAAGTTTTTTTTTAATTGTTCCATCTTCCACCTATGGCAGGCTAAATTAAAACAGATCTGCGGTAAGTGAGTGCAGTATACTTATATATATATATATATATTTAATTTAAGGTAACGTAAAAGGGGTTTTGTTTAATATACGTACAAGAATGAATGAAAATTGTTAACCTGTTACACGCACGTCACGTGGCGAATTAGTGTAGGCAAAATGAGTTAATTGTATAACAGTAATTGAAGTCTTAACTAAGGCCCCGTAATTGACCAATGTTAACGCAAAATAATATGTAATTTAGCCAAACTTAATGTTTCCAAAGATAGGGCCACATGCACGTATAACCTGTTGTAGAGTGTGTCAAACTTTCATTTCAAGTAGGCCTAAAGCAGTGTTTAAAATTATAAATGGATTTTGGTGCCTGTGAGAGTAACCTGGGGGAATAAGTGTTGGAGCATCTCGCTGATAATATTTGTATGCTTAGGGTTCCTCGCTTCACGTCGAGGACCAGCCCCAAATCATGACCTGAACAACCTAACATCCAAGACTCTCAGCTTCATCTGCCGGAGGAGAACAGCGAGGAACAGGCCACACCAACACAAAAATACTTTAGACCAGGACTTCAAACTCCACACCAGGGAATAAATCAGGTGACACCAACCCAATATTACTTTTTCACACAAGTCAGTGTAACCTACTAGAACTCGTGGGCATATAGCGACACACCCTAAAATGACTTTAAGCTTTACACATTTCAATTGGGTTCCCGGTTAACGGGACAGAATAGTGCGCGGACTTGGGGGGGAATCTTTTGTACATTTTGTATACTATTATATTAAGTGTGAGCCCAGAGGTTGGCATGTATCCGTGGCTGATTACCATTCAGGCATGTAAATTTCTTTCTAGTTTTCAGTAAAAGGGTTACCTTAGTGCTAGTAATTCTATCATTCATCATGTAATTTCACAGATTAAATTTAGTTTTGAATTGATTCATTAATTTCACATATTTTTATTCAGTTTGGGTCCTATAATGGAGAGGAGTTTCTTTTGTTAGTTTCAGTCGGGTCCCCAGTTTAATCCTGTATAGGCGGATTTTTCATGCAGACTTGAACATGCTCCTGGGACAGGTTTAGTTAGGCACGATCTTGCCTAGGAACATGTCGGCCTTTGGGCCAAATTAATTCTTAAAGGTTATAAAGCATCATGGCACATTACTGTTATTAATATATCACAAAATTTATCACACTTAAATTCTTTTTAATTTATTATGGTCACTTGTATTTGGACTGAATTATGATTATATTTCCTCCAAGTCTAAGTGCTCAGTGTGGGAGCACTTTATAGTAGTATCAGGCATTATGCCAACCCCTGAATTTTAGTATGCCCTGGGGGCACTGGTGTTACACACACACACATATATATATATATATATATATATATATGGGTTATTATGTATTAAGATCTTTCAATAGGTGTTGCGTTCAAGAATATTTATGAATTGTGAATTATGTACCTCCTGGGGTGAAAGAGGTGTGGCAAGATATTAATGTTGAAAGTTGTAATTGTGCTGTGATGTGGAACTTGTGTATGTGTTGTAGTTGTAGACATATATATTTATATGTCCATTTATATGTATTGTATATTCATGTGTTATTTCTGGGGGGGGGTAGGTATAGGGCTAAGTGAGGAAAAGTAACCCCAATTGGAAAATAAAATCATTATATTAATTTCAATTAAATTTTATATTTATTTTTAAAGTAAAAATATTTTAAGGAGAATGCACTGATTTTGTTGGGAGATAAATTTTTAACGTTTTGTTATAGAAAAAAAAGGAGAAGGATGTAATAAAAATTTATTGGTTGTTAATTTTGTGAGTTTAAATTGTAAGTCCCGTCTCACTGGATCCAGCGCATTTTTGGCTTCTCTAGGTTTTGGCCTAGTTTTAATTATCTTGTGGCCCCTCTTTAAAAAAAAAAATTTTATAAGTCAACAAAATACTAAAAGAGGGGTTACAATACCCTTGATAAACAAATGTTGCAGGTAAAATACCCCTTTCCCTTAACCGATCTTCACCAAAACCAACAAGTATTGAGAACTCTACAATACAGGCCTGTATGCAAAACATCATTTGATTCTGTTTGAATTTGCGGCTGTTATCTTTGCCACAGAAAAAATTACCCTGGATAAAAAACCGTTGCCGGTAAACTACCCCTTTCCCTTAACCGATCTTCACCAAAAACAATAGGTCTTGAGTACTCTACAAATCAGGGCTGTATGCAAAAACTTATTTGATTCTGTTTGAATTTGTGGCTGTTATCGTTTGCCATAGAAAATACCCTTGTTAAAACATAAAATGTTGCTGGTAAACTACCCCTTTCCCTTAACCGATCTTCACCAAAAACAATAGGTCTTTAGTACTCAACAAATTAGGGCTGTACGCAAAAACTTATTTGATTCTGTTTGAATTTGCGGCTCTTATCGTTTGCCACAGAAAATACCGTTTTAAAACATAAAACGTTGCCGGTAAACTACCCCTTTCCCTTAACCGATTTTCACCAAAAACAAAAGGTCTTGAGAACTCTACAATTCAGGGCAGTATGCAAAACATTATTTGATTATGTTTGAATTTGCGGCTGTTATCGTTTGTCATAGAAAATACCCTTGTTAAAACATAAAACGTTGGTGGTAAACTACCCCTTTCCCATAACCAATCTTTACCAAAATCAAAAGATCTTGAGAACTCTACAATTCAGGGCTGTATGCGAAACATTATTTGATTCTGTTTGAATTTGCGGCTGTTATCGTTTGCCAAACAAACAAAATTACCCTTGATAAAAAACCGTTGCTAGTAAACTACCCCTTTCCCCCAACCGATCTTCACCAAAAACAATAGGTCGTGAGTACTCTACAAATCAGGGCTGTATGCAGTAAATTATTTGATTCTGTTTGAATTTGCGGCTGTTATCGTTTGCCATAGAAAAAAAATCTATAGACACACAGACACACAGTAGACACACAGACACACAGCCACACAGACACACACACAGACACTTTTCGAAAAATGACTATTTTTCATGTTTTGAGTGTAGTACAATCATATTCTGCAATAATCTCGAACACGATTTTTTTTGGCATCACCATACTTCCATTTCCTTAAGGAACATGGAAGTAAAATTACCCTTGATGAGAAACCGTTGCCGGTAAACTACCCATTTCCCATAACCGATCTTCACCAAAAACGATAGGTCTTGAGAACTCTACAATTCAGGGCAGTATGCAAAATATTATATGATTCTGTTTGAATTTGCGGCTGTTATCGTTTGCCATACAAAATACCCTTGATAAAACAAAAAAACGTGGCTGGTAAACTACCCCTTTCCCTTAACCGATCTTCAACAAAATCAACAGACCTTGAGTTCTGTATAATTCAAAAACGTATGCAGAAGAGTAGTTGATTCTGTTTTAATGTACGGCAGTTATCGTTCGTCATAAAAAAAATTACCCTTGTTAAAACATAAAATGTTGCTGGTAAACTACCCTATTCCCTAAACCGATCTTCACCAAAAACGATAGGTCTTGAGAACTCTACAATTCAGGGCTATATGCAAAATATTATATGATTCTGTTTGAATTTGCGGCTGTTATCGTTTGCCATAGAAAATACCCTTGATAAAACAAAACAAAAAACGTGGCAGGTAAACTACCCCTTTCCATTAACCGATCTTCACCAAAAACAATAGGTCTTTAGTACTCAACAAAAGAGTGCTGTATGCAAAAACGTATTTGATTCTGTTTGAATTTGGGGCTCTTATCGTTTGCCATAAAAAAAATTACCCTTTTAAAACATAAAACGTTGCTGGTAAACTACCCCTTTCCCTTAACCGATCTTCACCAACACCAACAGGTATTGAGAACTCTACAATACATGGCTGTATGCAAAACATCATTTGATTCTGTTTGAATTTGCGGCTGTTATCGTTTACCATAGAAAAAAATTACCCTTGATAAAAAACCGTTGCAGGTAAACTACCCCTTTCCCTTAACCGATCTTTACCAACATCGACAGATCGTGAGATCTCTACAATTCAGGGCTGTATGCCAAACATTATTTGATTCTGTTTGAATTTGCGGCTGTTATCGTTTTACAAACAAACAAAATTACCTTTGATAAAAAAAAACCGTTGCAGGTAAACTACCCCTTTCCCTCAACCGATCTTCACCAAAGACAATAGGTCGTGTGTACTCCACAAATCAGGACTGTATGCAAAAAAATATTTGATTCTGTTTGAATTTGCGGCTGTTATCTTTTGCCATAGAAAAAAAATCTATAGACACACAGACACACAGACACACAGACAGACACACACACAGGCACTTTTCGAAAAACGACTTTTTTCATGTTTCGAGTGTAGTACAATCAGAATCTGCAATAATCTCGAACACGATTTTTTTTGCCATCACCATACTTCCATTTCCTTAAGGAACATGGAAGTAATAGGGAGCGCAGAATTCATGCATGGACACGCATTCCTGGCACACCTGTCGCTAGCGTTGTGTACACGCGTATTTTGTTTGTTAGTGTGAAGCCTGTCCGTTCCTGAAATGTAACCAACCCTTTTCAAGTAGAATAGTTTTACTTCCATATTCCTTAAGGAAATGGAATTATGGTGATGGCAAAAAAAATCGTGTTCGAGGTTATTGCAGATTCTGATTGTACTACACTCAAAACATGAAAAAAAGTCGTTTTCCGAAAAGTGTCTGTGTGTGTGTCTGTCTGTCTGTGTAGATTTTTTTTTTGGCAAACAATAACTGCCGCAAATTCAAACAGAATCAAATAATTTTTTGCATACAGCTCTGATTTGTAGAGTACTCACGACTTTCCGTTTTTGGTGAAGATCGGTTGAGGGAAAGGGGTAGTTTACCTGCAACGGTTTTCTTTAATCAAGGGAAATTTTTTTTTTGGCAAACGATGACAGCCGCAAATTCAAACAGAATTAAATAATGTTTCGCATACAGCCCTGATTTGTAGAGTACTCAAGACCTATTGTTTTTTGTGAAGATCGGTTAAGGGGAAGGGGTAGTTTACCAGCAACGTTTTTTTATCAAGCTTATTTTCTATGGCAAACGATAACAGCCGCAAATTCAAACAGAATCAAATAATGTTTTGCATACATCCCTGAATTATAGAGGTCTCAAGGACTTTCGATTTTGGTGAAGATCGGTTAAGGGGAAGGGGTAGTTTACCTGCAACCTTTTACGTTTTAACAACAGTAAAGTACTTGAAAATTTATTTAAACTTTTTGAAACAATGGTAATTGTTAAAAATAAAATAATTTTGTTGCCAGGCAATAAAATTATAATTTTTTCATTTTAATGTAAATTATGTATGAGTTAATATCTTTATATATATATAATTCTTCTGTACGTGTGTATGTCACTGAACTCCTCCATGTATAAAATAATATATCGTTCGTGGCAGGTAAGCATATCTCAGTTATGTAATGTTTACGTTTCCATTTTATTATTATGCCTACAGCAATAAAAAGGCAGGTAACACACTCACACACACACACACACACACACACACACACACACACACACACACACACACACACACACACACACACACACACACACACACACGCACGCACACACGCACACACACACACACACACACACACACACACACACACACACAATTCACGTTATTTCTGGCCTCACTCATGTTTATTTTCTTACATTTGCACGCTTTTTAAATGGAAAGTGCCGAAACCCACACCAACATAACGCGTGCAAGCCGAAAAAATGGACATCAATTTGCTTCCTGTGGATCGCTGGGCAATGTAACTGCACGTGTTTACAGAGGAACGATTCATAGACAGACTTTTCGTCTTTAGGGAATGAACCCTCTGCAAGATGCTGAGGGTCTATGAGTGACTTCGGAGCGCTCCTTCTTTTTCGCGTGTTTGTTCTGTGAAACATACACTGTAGATTCGCAGCTTTACTCTAAGCAACGCTCAATAGGAAATGTTGAAAATTTTTGTCCACAGTGTACCCTCATTCACACTAAACCTGCTCTGATGTTTTAATTACGGACAGCATAATATTAAAACTTTGGAAACTTGAGCACTACTTAATGGAGATCAATCATTAACTTATACAAGCCATTAATTTTATGCATATATTTTATATATATGTGTACAACGTTATCGGCAACAAAGAAGTAGTTTTTGTTAAAATTCCTTCCCGGGATATTTGGCCGTAGTCCAATGTTTTCTACAAAACCAGACGTTTCGGCAATGCCATCGACTTCCATCATCAGTGAAAATCGTGTGCGATAACGTGAGATGGTATACGTTAGTGACCACAGTACTGTGGTTAAGGCTGAAGCAGTAAGTAGAAAGAAGTAGTTTCTATGGTAATATTTCATTTCGAAAATGATTTTAAATATAAATCTTAGAATATGGAAGTCATGTATGGTTCTCCATACCGATATTTTATGTTTTATTTTAATTATAAGAAAAATATGTACGATATGGTAAAACAAAAGTCACCAAAGTGTAGAGAAATTAAAAGTGAACAAAGGGTTAAAAAACCAGTGCCAATGTGACGAAAAGTGCAATTACTATACGTAAAAAGTGAATAGCTCTTTTTGTAATTACAATAAAGAAGTGTAATTTACGTATAGTAGACATATAGAAATTAGTGATCGATTGAGCTTCGATTGGTGTGAAACAGATTTCATAATTCGCGAAGATAGGCGAAAATAGTGAATTGAACCAGAGTGGGGGAAAAGACGCTTCGAAAAAATCTGACAAGTTAAAAATTGTTCAGACCTGAGCTTTTGCACGACCTGACTATAAATACCAGGTCGCACTAATAAAGTTTCTTCTTCTCGATTCAACCGTTGCCACAGGAGGCTATGTCAGTCGCCGACGCTATTTTAAATCTATAGTAAGAGTCACAGGACAAACTGGAAGTCCAACCAGAGCAGCAGAGCACATACGATGAGGTCTATGTATACACCTGCAGCATATGATGTGAGGCGTGACGACTATTAAACAGCACATGCAGTGGAATCCGACCAGAGGACCAGGAGAACACGGAGGACACTGACTGAGGACCAAAGGAGGACGTACGGATGATTAACCACGTCAAACGAGGTGATGAAAAACCATTGTAATTACAGACATTTGAAAGACACTAATTAAAGTTAGAATGAAAGACATTCAACCAGCATTGAAATAACTAAATTGTACATAAATGTAAAAGCAGAGTAAAATTTAGAATAATATCTCTTGTATAAAATTTAGTAATTGAGTGTAACGTAAATGATAAGAGAAATATTTGATTTTTGAGTTAACGTAATTAATAAAGTCTTTGTTGATAAAGAAGAACGCATATGCAGTAGAAAGTTTTAAAACAAATTAATATTAAAGAATTTAAAATACAAGTAAATTCATTATTGAAACAAATTAATCAGCAATTGCAAAATATGACCACACAATGAGTAAGCCGAGACCAAAAAAAATATTTAATTAATTAAAATTAGATAATAAGATTTATGTATAACCTGTTGTATGTAATTTGGTAGCTATAAGTTGTGTACGAAAAGTCATACAAACGATATAATAATGAGTACTCTTTCAATATGCAAAATAAAAGATTTTCTTTAATAAAAAAATAAATAATGGAACAATTTTAAACTTAAATAACGTATCACCTTCTTATTACGATTACACCCATGAATTCAATACATTATATAATTTGTTATGTTATATAAATTGGCGCTCCAAAAACGTGGGGCTACACAAATTAAATTACATTGAAATTTGTTATGTTATATAAATTGTTGCTCCAAGAACGTGGGGCTACCTAAATTGCATTATACCCGAACTAAAATGTTATAATATATATACATATTATAACGATTCATATAGTCGACCTATCAGATCGTTATATGAAAGTGTCAAACTGTGCTAGTCTAGCGGCGTAAGCAAGAGAGAGAGGGAATAATCGCAGCCATCTCTGTCTAACATCGCCACTGCTACTACTGATGCGGGCACAGACATGAAATTTTATTCAATTAATTTTATTTATTAAAACTGCAATGTATTCAAAACTAAGAAATATACGGCAATTCTGAAACCTGCACAGTGTTCAGCAATTAAAACTCTATAAGTAGCCAAAATATCAACTAATATAATTAACATTTAAAGAAGTTATACAGAAGAACGCCAAGATATATAACTAGAGAATTAGGCTGGGTACGAATTAGGTGTTTTCACACACATACAGAGAAAGACCAAAGCAATAATATTCTGTGGTCGGATCTTTGAAATCACGTTTGCAAATACCTGTAATCAAACGATTTGCAAACAGAGGAAGTATGAAATTAGCCAGTAATTCTCTACCATCTCAAACTTGTTAAGGAGCGTTTGACCGACTTGTTCGATATTGTTTCAAGTGGAAAACGCATGACTTATTTGGAACAACCAATCAGAATCCTGTATTTAGAGGAGACGCCAACTCAGAATGAGGGAATTGAGCACTCTTCGTTCGGGCATTAAATAAGCAAGACGTGTGTTAAATACGAGCTAAATTGTACAAACAACGCAAAGTAAATATTTAAATAAACAGTTCGCGAAGGGGTCCGCAGTAGTAGAGGAACTAATAAAGTTCAATAAATAAGCTCGCTGCGTAATAACAAATTAATTAATTAAATAATTAATTGATAAATAATTGAGTAACAGTGAAGTGACCTGTGCACCAGAGTAGCTACAGCATCTGTAATTGTCCAGGATCATCAGTCAACGTTATTGGTCAACATCACTTCTTCTGAGGCGAACCATCAAAAGGAGTATCTCTACTGATTACTATCTACGGTCGACGCATCAATCAGATAAGAAATATATTCATTGATCAATGAACATAAATAACAAACTAAATAATTAAATCAATAAACATAATTTAAAAAAGACACTATATAAATTCAAATTTTGTGTTTAATTGTTAAGATTAGATATAAAGTAATATAGGAGTGTTGAATGGAGAGTGAGGTGTAGTATTGAACGTGCAAATTATTGCAGACCCGTTCTTTAGCACTGGTTTGGGAGATATAAAATCCCTAAATAAACCAGATAAGAGCAATTGGTCGTTTGGACGTTTTAATCTTCACTTTTCAAGCACACTCATTAAACAATAAGATTTAGGTAAGCAATAAGTCATTAACTTAGCTTTTAAAGAAAGTAATACAATAACAGAATCGTTAATTAAACAAACTTCAACAAATTTTAAGAGTTATTTGTAACGATTTCGCTTAAATTCCACACTCACTGAACGAATCCTGAGATAGTGTGTGTCTGTGCTCTGAGCTAAGCTGAATCCGTGTCATTTGTATCTGGGATTTGTTCTGGCGCCCAGGTAAAGAAAAAGTCACGGGTAAGTAAGATTTGTTCTATCATTATATATAGAAAGTAGATTGATAGATAACAAGGTTGTTATATAATTTGTCGCCGCAACTAATGGGCCCGATTAAACTCGATTAAACCGATATTAACCCAAGTGACTAGTTTGAATTGTAATAATACTTAATTTGAAACGAAGTGGAGAATTTAAGGTTACAAATAACTGTTGAAGTGTTAAATATTAAAATAAACTTTGTTAAATAGTTATTGAAAAAAAAAATGGCTAAATCACAAGCAGTAGATATGGCAGCAATTGAACAGATGTTCAAGCAGTTGACCACTAAAATTGATGAAAATAATAGTAAAATTGAAAATACAAATAGTCGATTAAATAGTAAAATTGAAGAAAATAATCAAAAATTAGAAGAAAGTAATAAAAAATTAATATATGATGTTAATAATAAAATAGAGCAAACTAATAAATACTTATCTAACGAAATGGAACAAATAAACGAAAATTTAACTAGCCAAATAGAACAAAGTAGTAAAGAAGCTACATTTAAAATAGATGAAGAAATAGCTAATTTAGCTAGTAAAATAGATAGTACCAATAGAAAAATAGATGAGAGTAATCTTATGTTTGATAAGCATACCGAAGAGGTTAAAGCTACAATAGAGGAATTTAAGAAACAAGTAAATACTAATTTTCGCCGCCAAGACGAAAACTAAATAAATTTAGAAACGAATTTCATGAACGGTTAGAACAGAAAGTAACCCTTATTAACCAACAATTCAGCGAAGTAACTGCTGAGTTAAAAACCCAAACGCTTCTAAATAAAGAAAAAATCTAGAGTACTAGGGTAGAGTGCACCCAACTGGGTGAAAATATTAAGGAGGTTAAGAAACAAGTAGAGAGTAAGGCTGACCGAGACGAAGTACATCAAAAGGTAGAACAGCAATTAAAGGTAATGCGGGAAGATCTGACTAAGGCAATGAAGTCACAGCAAACCAAAGTTGTGAGGTGTGGCAGCTATAAGGAAGAACCGGCAAACCTTGTATTCTCAGGGTACCCACATGAGAATCCTGTGGAGTTTCTACGGCTGTTTGAGGCTTATGTAACTCGCGTAAACCCACTGATGGACAACGAGGACAAGAAGGACATGTTAGGCCGATTTCTCAAGAATTGGGTAGGTACGTGGTGGAAAGTCATCTCGGACAGAGTCCAAACCTACGCCGACTTCAGAGAGAAATTCCTTGCTCAATACTGGAACATACAGATTCAAAGAAGGGTGCGTGATCATCCGGAATTTGGTAATTATCACCCGTCCATGAATATGACAACCACCAACTATGTGCTAAACGTAATGGCACAAGTAAAGCATTTAACACCACCAATGGAGGAGAGAGACCTAGTGTATAAGCTAGCGCGTCATTTCTCGGAACGCACTAGAGTGGCAACCACTACTAGAGGAGTGGATACCCTAGAAAAGTTTATAATGGTCGTGGATGAATGTCAAGACCTAGAGAGCGACCTGAAGCGAGTAAATAATCAGCTGAGTAACCACCCTAGAGGCGATCATCAGGAACCAACTTTCTACCCAACGAAGAGAAGAGACAATGAGTGCCCAAAAGAAAAAAGGGGTTCCCCATATCCAGGTAACAAACCCCAATATCGGCAGGAATTGGAAGAGAAGGGTAGAAGTAGAAGCATTGAAACCCGACCAAGTAAAGGGTTTAAGGTATGTAAGACAGCCATATCATCTACCGAGCCACAACCGTCTACTAGTAAAACGAATACGGGAAACGGGAAGCCACTGCAGGTAGAAAAGAAACAAAACTAAATCTACCATTACCTGCAGTGAAACAACCCATTAATACAGTTAAAAGGAAATTAACAAATAATATAAATCAAGTGAACGATAGGGAGTTCTTGTTAAAAGAAGAGCAAGAAGTGGGTAGAAACCATTATCCTGAATGTCCGGAAATAATTTGTGAAATCAGTAATCTACTAGTAAGAGCGTTAATGGACACCGGCAGTGAGGTAACCTGTGTCAGCTCAAAGTTTGTAGAAAATAATAGTCAGTTGCGTAATTGTCCCAGACTACCCGTAAAAAATTGTAATGTACAGGGAGCCACTGGAGCCAAAATGCAAAAGATAACTGAACAAATTTATTTACCTATCAATATAAATGGTACCCAAACCCAAATTGTAGCTCTTATAGTCCCGAAACTCGTTCATTACTGTATTGTTGGGGTAGATACGTTACTCGAATGGAAGACAGAAATAAATTTCAAAAGAAATATCATCACGATGGAAATAAATACCAAGAAAATCAGTGTAAACATTAAAAAATTTAAGCATTGGAAGTCGGTAAGTGTCATAAAAGGGTATGGAGAGAAACCGGTAGTTGACGTTAGGAGTGACCAGCACTGTAGTCTCCAGAAATCAACATCGGGACTGAGTTGAACAACAAGCAACAGAACCAAATTCAGCAACTTGTCTATGAGTATAGGGATGTTTTTAGAACAGAGCCTGGAAGAGCTAAGTTCTATGAACATCAGTTGACACTACCTGAAAATGCATCATTTGTACAAAGGACTTATCCAATCCCTCTACATTATAGAGATGAAGTGGAGAAAGAGATCCAACAAATGTTAGCGAATGGAGTTATAGAGAGGGCAAGAAGTCCCTATATTAACCCTTTAGTAGTTGTCACCAAGCCGAACGGGAGTATCCGCTTATGCCTTGATGCCAGGAAATTAAATTCTTTATTAATACCTGATTACGAGTGCGCAAGGAGTGTGGAAGAATTGTTCCAAAAATGTAATGGAGTTAAGTACATGACCAAACTGGACTTAACATCCGGATTTTGGCAAATTCCAATCCGCAAATGTGATAGACAGTATACGGCATTTTTGTATAAAAACAAGTGCTACCAATTTAAAGTGGTACCTTTTGGCCTGAGCACCAGCTTAGCTGCAATGGTAAGGTGTTTAGACAGTGCCTTAGGTAATGAGGTAGAGAAGTATACACTAGTGTTCGTAGATGATATTCTATGTGTGTCACAAACATTCGAGGAGCACTTACAACATTTAAGAAATATTTTTGCAAAATTAAGATCAGCAAACATGACTCTGAATCTACGGAAATCAGAGTTTGGTAAGGAGGAAATTAAGTTTTTAGGTCACCGAATCTCAGTGGAAGGAATAACCACGGACCCAGAGAAGGTAAAAGCCATACAAGAATTTCCAACTCCAAAAAACTGCAAGCAGCTAAAGTCATTTCTAGGTTTAGCTAACTACTATCAGAGGTTTACAAGTAAATACGCGGAAAGTACTGTTCCATTGTTGAAGTTGTTAAACAAAGGGATTAAATGGAGGTGAACGAAGGACCACGATGAAGCGCTACAACAAGTGAAAAGTCTTTTTATAAATACTGTTATGTTACATCATCCGAGGGTAGGAGAAAGATTTTATTTACAAACAGACGCCAGCAATATTGCTATAGGAGCACACTTATATCAGATAGATGAGAAGGGCCAAAAAGCGGTATTAGGATTTGTAAGTCGCACACTTAAAGGGGCGGAACTAACTTATTTTACGACAGAAAAAGAGCTATTAGCGATAGTGCATAGCCTGTCAAAGTTTAGAAGTTATATTCTGGGTGCTAAACTTACTATAATCACCGACAATAAGACGTTAGTATTTTTTATTAAAGTGTACATTGCTAGGTGCTCGTCTGACTCGCTGGATGTTGGCTATACAAGAGTACCAGTTTGAACTACAATATTGTAAAGCGAAAGACAACTTGGCAGCAGATGTACTTAGTAGAAACCCACCATCAGAAAACAACATGGATACAGTTAACAGTAAAAGTAGTAGCACTGATATAGGTATTTACGCGGTAAAGCATTTAGCAAAACCTGAAGTAGTTAGACGACTTAAGGAAATAGGGACCCATGAACAAGAAGACCTAGGATTAGTGTAGCTTGGAGAAGTGCGGTTACCAACACCAAACCAGGATTTTCATATATGACGGTAAGCTATATAAGCTATGTTCCCATAGGTGGAAATTATTATTACCAAGCTGTATGATGGAGGAACTTATTTGGGAATGCCACTTGTCATTGGGCCACGTTGGATTTAAGAAATGCCATCGAGCCTTAACAGAAAGCTTCATTGGAAAGGGGTTAGCAAAACGCATGAAAAGATTATGGTTTACTTGTGACCTGTGTCAGAAGTGTAAACACCCGAACTTATCTACCAGAGTAGAGATGCAAACAATCCAAGCAAAAGAGAAAGGAGAGTTATTAGCTATAGATTATTACGGGCCTCTACCAAAAGCAAAAGGAGGGGTGAAGCACATTCTAGTAACAGTAGATTTATTTTATAAATTTGTCAAACTATACCCAGTCCAAAGAGCCACGACAAAAGCAACCCTTAGAGCACTAACAAAGTTCTACATCCCACAGTATGGTAAACCTAGAAAAATATTGTCCGACCAAGGAAAACAGTTCACCCATAACCTATGGAGAGAAACCTTGGAGGAACTCAATATAAAACCAATTCTTACATCAATACGTCACCCTCAAGCGAGTTTAGCTGAGCGAATAAATAGAGAATTAGGTAGATATTTCAGGGTATTGTGCCATCATAACCATTCTGCATGGGTAGATTGTTTGAGTTTTATTTCTGCGTGTATTAATAATACGTGTAATGAAACAACGGGGTACACACCTTCAGAATTATTTCTCAACAAAGAACCAGTACACGTATGGACCAAAACCATAAAAAGTCCACCCAACTACAATCTACCTATTCCATATGAGGTAAAAACCAGCATAGCAGGAGAAAGAATACAGAGAGAAGGCCAAAAGAGTTTAGAACGATATAATCGCACCCACAAGTTGGTAAGGTTTATGGAAGGAGAGGAAGTGCTAGTGAAAGCAAATCCTGTATCCTCTGCCATAGGATACAGGAACGGGCAAGTTCTTCTCGATATTCGTGGGACCTTATAGAATAGAAGAGCAGGTTGCAAGGTACACATACTTATTAAAAGACGTTGAAAAAAAACAAAATTATAGCAAAGTACCATGGGGATAGTTTGAGGAAATATAGACAAAATATAGAGCAATAAGGAAACAATGGTTTGAGCCAATGAGGTATGTGAATCAAACGTGGTCAAATAAAATTTTATAAATGTCTTTGAATCACTGTCAATGTTAATAAGAAGTATCTGAATAAATGTCAGTATTGTTGTTTCGATTATTGACGTCCATTAAGTCAAAATTGTGATTAAAGTATTAATGTTCATATAAATAACTAATATGTGTATGCCATGTTAGGTTAAGTAACATATTGTAATAATTAGTTAAAAGGTAGAAGTAAGCGAAATTTTATATGTGCAAATTTTAATTAGTGAGAAAGTATACAAGAAGAGAAAAAAATTGTATGTATTTCTTAAATAATCAAATTTTTTTATACCGAGTGGGGGTATATATAACGATTCATATAGTCGACCTATCAGATCGTTATATGAAAGTGTCAAACTGTGCTAGTCTAGCGGCGTAAGCAAGAGAGAGAGAGAGGGAATAATCGCAGCCATCTCTGTCTAACATCGCCACTGCTACTACTGATGTGGGCACAGACATGAAATTTTATTCAATTAATTTTATTTATTAAAACTGCAATATCTTCAAAACTAGGAAATATACGGCAATTCTGAAACCTGCATAGTGTTCAGCAATTAAAACTCTATAAGTAGCCAAAATATCAACTAATATATTTAACAATTAAAGAAGTTGTACAGAAGAAGAACGCCAAGAGATATAACTGGAGAATTAGGCTGGGTACGAATTAGATGTTTTCACACACATACAGAGAAAGACCATAGCAATAATATTCTGTGGTCGGATTTTTGAAATCACGTTTGCAAATACCTGTAATCAAACTATTTGCAAACAGAGGAAGTATGAAATTAGCCAGTAATTCTCTACCATCTCAAACTTGTTAAGGAGCGTTTGACCGACTTGTTCGATATTGTTTTAAGTGGAAAACGCATGATTTGGAACAACCAATCAGAATCCTGTATTTAGAGGAGACGCCAACTCAGAATGAGGGAATTGAGCACTCTTCGTTCGGGCATTAAATAAGCAAGACGTGTGTTAAATACGAGCTAAATTGCACAAACAACGCAAAGTAAATATTTAAATAAACAGTTCGCGAAGGGGTCCGCAGTAGTAGAGGAACTAATAAAGTTCAATAAATAAGCTCGCTGCGTAATAACAAATTAATTAATTAACTAATTAATTGATAAATAATTAAGTAACAGTGAAGTGCCTGTGCACCAGAGTAGCTACAGCATCTATAATTGTCCAGGATCATCAGTCAACGTTATTGGTCAACATCATTTCTTCTGAGGCAAACCATCAAAAGGAGTATCTCTACTGATTACTATCTACGGTCGACGCATCAATCAAATAAGAAATATATATTAATTGATCAATGAACATAAATAACAAACTAAATAATTAAATCAATAAACGTTATTTAAAAAAGACACTATGTAATTCAAATTTTGTATTTAATTGTTAAGATTAGAATAAAGTAATATAGGAGTGTTGAATGGAGAGTGAGGTGTAGTATTGAACGTGCAAATTATTGCAGACCCGTTCTTAAGCACTGGTTTGGGAGATATAAAATCCCTAAATAAACCAGATAAGAGCAATTGGTCGTTTGGACGTTTTAATCTTCACTTTTCAAGCACACTCATTAAACAATAAGATTTAGGTAAGCAATAAGTCATTAACTTAGCTTTTAAAGAAAGTAATACAATAACAGAATCGTTAATTAAACAAACTTCAACAAATTTTAAGAGTTATTTGTAACGATTTCGCTTAAATTCCACACTCACTGAACGAATCCTGAGATAGTGTGTGTCTGTGCTCTGAGCTAAGCTGAATCCGTGTCATTTGTATCTGGGATTTGTTCTGGCGCCCAGGTAAAGAAAAAGTCACGGGTAGGTAAGATTTGTTCTATCATTATATATAGAAAGTAGATTGATAGATAACAAGGTCGTTATAATATATATATATATATATATATTACTATAATACTTATAACTATTTTACCTCAAGATGTATTTTTTCCTTTAGGGACATGTTTCGGGAGATCCTGTTCTCCCATCTTCAACCTTCGCCATCTTGCTTCTGGTGCATCACACTGCACCAGAAGCAAGATGACGAAGGTTGAAGATGGGAGAACAGGATCTCCCGAAACATGTCCCTAAAGGAAAAAATACATCTTGAGGTAAAATAGTTATAAGTATTATAGTATTATATACATCAAGAAACGGACTGTAGCAGAAAGTGATTGAAATATATATATACAGGGTCCGCCAGTGAAGCGGAAAAATTAAAAGTACCCAATTTTTTCATGAAACATTTATTATCAGAGTTTTTTTTACAGATTTGAGTTGAGTAAAGTATGCCATTATTTTACTTTTTAAAAATAACGCCGCTCAAGTGAGAGCCATTTCTGTGTAAACATTCTTCTAATCTTGACCGAAAATTTTCCGTCACTCGACGAAGCAGGTCAGGTTGAATCCGTGCAATTATCCTCTATGCTTTAAGTTTAATGTGGAACCAGTTTCTTCAAACATTTTAACCCATGGCATAATTGCATGAGCGGACGGCACTCTTCCATGTCGTGGAATATTGAAATGATTACGAAACAATCGTTGTACAGAAGTCACACAGTCACCATTCATATAAAACGATTTTACGCAGAAAGCACGCTGTGCACTGGACCACTGCTCCATGTTTTAAAACATGTAATAACAAATGGCATTAAATGTAAAACAACAATCGAAAACCTCCAACGGAACGAATCCCCATGGAATGGAATAAGTGCATTATATGCCCCATTTATAAAAAAGGCGACAAATTTCAATGTAGAAATTACAGAGGCATTTCGTTGCTGTGCACCTCCTACAAGGTTTTTACGTACATCTTGAACCAAAGGCTGAGACTCCTCACAGAAAATATAATATGGGAATACCAAGCTGGATTCCAACCTGGAAGGTCTACAATCAACCAACTCTTCTCGGTAAAACAAATATTAAGATGCGCATGGGAACGTGATATTGATGTGTACCAAATATTTGTGGACTTCAGGCAAGCGTATGACTCTATTAATAGAGACAAACTCTACACCATAATGCATGAATTTGGAATACTAAGCAAGCTGGTAAGATTAACGCAAGTGACCATGCAGCAGACTGAAGCCCAAGTAAATGTGGATAGCCAACTAACTGAACCCATAAATATTACACGAGGTCTAAAGCAAGGAGATGGATTAGCCCCAACACTATTTAATATTGCATTGGAATATGTAATTAGAGGCTTATCAATAAATAGCTCCAATCTGTTAAACAATAAAACTGTACAGATAGCCGCATATGCAGATGACATTAACATCATGTCAAGACGGATCACGGCAGCTAAAGAAATATTTATAGAGCTTAAAAACAAAGCCAAGGAAGTTGGGTTAGCTATAAATATGGATAAAACAAAAATGCTTATCCAAACAAGAAGGGACCAGGTCATTACAACATTGAGATAGAGGAGGACACAATTGAAGTGGTGGACAATTTCACGTATCTCGGAGTGAATCTAGCAAAGACTGGATCAGAGGAGCCGGAGATCCAAAGACGGACCACCATGGCTAACAAGGCGTATTTCGCATTGCTGCCATCATTAGGTCTGGGAATGTGCACAGGGAAACAAAAATGTAAATATATAGGACTGTCATCAGACCGGTGCTATGCTACGGATGTGAGGGATGGACAATCACACAGAAAACAGTCGACATAGTAGTGACACCTTTGAAAGGAAAATCCTCAGACGCATTATAGGCCCAATACAAGAAAATGGCTCATGGAGACTGAGATACAACAACGAACTGTATCAAATATATAAAGAGATACCAGTCTCAAAATTTATAAGAATACAAAGATTGCGTTGGGCCGGACATGTTATGAGAGTGGAGGATGGCAGTAACCCCAAGAGGGCTTTGTCCCATTAACGTGGGAGGGAATGAGACCTAGAGGTAGACCGAGGAAGAGGTGGGAAGATGGCGTTGCAGAGGACGCGAGAGACATGGGGATAAGAAACTGGAGGAGGGTTGCAGTGGATCGAGTGGATTGGAGGCGGAGATTGGTGGAGGCCAGAGCCCGACTTGGGCTGTAGCGCCATAGGAGGAGGAGGAGGAAAAACTACAAATGTTTAAAAAAAAGATATCTTTTGTTGTTGTAACCAGTAGGAAACATACAGGTAACTCCTTTTGTAAGTGTGAAGGAAACGTACAGATTACTCTTACCTTCTTAGAAAATTATAATGTAACAAAGTTATGAGCCTAAGTTATAAACAAATTAAACAGCACCCGGAATTTTCTCATGTCCTCTTCAAACTTTTTTTTTTGTAAATTCTACTTTAGTATGTGTCTGTAAATATT
The DNA here is from genome assembly GCA_034769895.1 of Magicicada septendecula. Lineage (NCBI taxonomy): Eukaryota > Metazoa > Arthropoda > Insecta > Hemiptera > Cicadidae > Magicicada > Magicicada septendecula. The sequence goes on from CM068375.1 coordinate 136,379,988, forward strand.
TTGCAGCAAATGACAGCAAATCCACCGCCACTCACAGGTAAGAAAGATTAATTTTATTTTACATTCTTTTGTAGTTGAGTCTTATATTTCTCATCTTACATGTTGTCCCTAATCTTTGTAAGACTTATATTGTTATGAAAAGTTTTTTATTCGTAGTTATGTATATATTGCTAATATTTTTATGTTGTTTGCCTTCTGAGGACGATCCCTGATCCCTGGGATCGAAACGTCAAGCGAGAACAACATTACGACGGAAGCAGCCTGAACAGAGGATTTACCCGGAAGAAATCACTTATCACTTAGAGGTTTTAAAGAATGGATATAGTCACATCTTCTCATTTTCACAGATGCTAACACTGAGAAGACTTCAAACCATTCTCAAATTTTACTTTATATCTTTAGTCACTTCTTTAGTGTGTGCCATACAAATGGCCTTTCTTTTACTCTTCTTAGTATGTCTTCATCTGTTGAACAGGGAATATTCATTATTTTCCTGCAGAACAGACATAATTAAGATTGGAGCAGTGTAACTAATATAAATAAAGCTTGAATGATACATGAAGGGACAAAATCTGCTTTTACATTACAAAAATTTAGAAAAACTACATCAGGGAAGATAACAGAAGCATAATAGTAGAAAAAGAAGGTGAGGCAGAGGAGTACGAGAAAGGAGATGGAATTGATAAGGAAATAAAGACGCTAAAAACAGAAAAGCTCCTTAAATTGATGAAATCTGTGGTAGGCTAGTATGTGAAATATGTGAATCTGGTGAATTCCCATAGACTTTCATACATGCATTACTGAACCAATACCCAAGAAGACATCAATGGTTACGAGCAAACATTAATGCTCAATAAATATTCATCTCATGCTTTGAAGATAACTAGCAGTTATAATTTAGGAAGAACTGACAGAAAAGTCAGAAAAATAGAATTTATTTGGATTTAAAAACACAACACAGAAAAAGGACATAAGATGTGTGTGTGTGTGTGTGTGTGTGTGTGTGTGTGTGTGTGTGTGTGTGTGTGTAAATACATTCCTGTACTTGAGTTAAGATTTCAGAACTGTTTTGTGAAAGATAGAATAATATTATTTTAAGCTTTATTATTTCCTGAGAATCCAGAAATACTACTTTCCTTTTTTTTGATAGGAAAAAGGTAGCAAATAAAACTCAGGAAAATGCTTATAAAAATGATTTTTAAAATTTTGTAATCACAATACATTTTTTATTTATGAATGTCATTATCAAGGATCTTTTTCCCAAACAATTGACTCTATCCAAGGAATGAAACCGGATACTCTTGTGTAAAGTCCAGGACTACCTTCCTGACTACATGGGAGACCAGTTGACGTTATTCCAACTTGTCTGAATAGACACAGAGGCCATGGATAAGACTGCATAAAGAAAAGAGGTCCACCTGAGTCGCCCTGAAAGTTATTAATAAAACAATGAACTCCAATGAATTTGACTGTGACAAGTAAACAAAAAAATTAATATAAAAATTTACATGATTACTAAAAACCTCAAGTTAAGGTAATAATACTAACCTGACATGTGTCTTTGCTACCATCAGCTTCTCCGGCACACACTATACTGTTTGTCCTTAAACCATCTGGGAATTGCGATCTTGACAATTTGTTCTGTAAGGTGCCCTTGCACATTTCTGGACTCACAAAACTGATATTTGCATATAAAAGATGGTTACTGGTTGGGCCAACTGAAACAAAATAAGAGCTAGCTTAGTGCCATCATCTTCATCATCATCATTAACATATGGTATTCTGGAATGTGGCAGGTTCCAGACACCATTGTTGTCTCCATTGGTAGCTACTCCAGGTTTGAGTCTTTATCTCTTCACATGCTTCTTCACATCTTATGTTATATTTTCTGTCCCCTCTCCTTTCTCCTACTGACCATCAGAAACTACAGCTCTCAAGATATGCCCAGTTCAGTTTCCCTTTCTCCTTTTTATAATGCTCATAAGAGTTCTACTGTCACTGACTCTTTTCAGTAAATGTTAAATGATTAATTTTTACCCACCTTATTACTTTCACCCACCTCCAAATTCAATCCAGTCCTCTTCCTTTGTCTATTCTCTGACATAAAAAAATAACACACTATATAAAACACTTAATCAGCCTCTTTCTCAGGTCCAGATTCAATCTGCAATAAAAAAATTTATTTTTTCTTAGTTAATGCTTTTTTTATTAGGACTGTTCTACTCTTAATATCTTGATCACTGGTCCATTAATTAGCCAACATGGTCACTCCCTTGTATCTCCTCTGTCCTCTTCCTTCCTGTCATATCGTCCTGATCATTTATTCTCATCATTTGTAAATGGCTATAGTAAGTATGCTGAAAAACCTTGTTGCATAGACACCTGCATAATTATGTTTTAAGTGTAATGAGAGTCTATTTTTGTTTGTTCTTGCAACCTTAAGTCAGAGTTTTAAGTGATGATGGTTAGATTCTGAAGTCATCAAGTCATGTGGTAATCTTTTTTCATTCTTCTTCTTAATCAGTACTACTTTAAATCCCAAGTGGAGCATTAGACCTCGAAGATCGTTCTCCATCCACATCAATCAAGATCCCAAACCTCTGCTTCCTTCTATGTATTATTTGTAGCCTTGATTAATTTTTTTTCTGCACCTGGCTACTAATCTAGAGGTCCTGGGTTCTATTCCCGGGCCACACCATAAAATCAAGTTGCGTCTTTCAGTCCCCAATTTGACTCAGCCTGTTGAAAATGAGTACCTGGGATAACAATGGACGGCTGAAGCATAGTGCTGGCCACACTGCCTTCCTTGTACGCCGTACGGCTCAAATTAGGCAGCCTACTCTGCCTTCTCCTATGCTACTTCGGTGGTATACATGGGAGTCATTATTATATTAATTCTTTTTGTGTTCTCCGTTGCTATTTAATTCTCAGTCCTTTGCCTTCCTGTTCTTCTGCTTCCCTAAGGGAAGCAGCAAAGTCCATTCCATTGCTGGTTTGTTATATAATCATGTAGCTGTTGTGTGATTATATAGGAATTTGAGGAGGAATAGAGAATGCCATTTCTCTTCATTATGTACTGTTTGCCAGGGGACTGGTTGGTGAGGATATTTGTTGGGGATCACAAATACCTCACAAGGCTCAAAATCAGGAAGGCTGAAGATGGGAACACAAGGCTTCCGGAAACATGTTTCAAATAAGAAGAAACATCTTGATGTAAATTCTTTATAAATATTAAATAAAATAATTAAATATCAAGATAAAACTATTGTATAGTTATTAGTGCCATCTATGAATCTAAAATTTCACTTAATATTGAAGTTTTTAAATCAGGTTATACTCTTCCTGAGTAACTTAGACAACTGAATTCATAAATAAAAATTAACTACTTTGTAAATAATTTGGTTAGTCACTCGCTACCTTGTCTCCCCTGACACTTTGTCACTGGTTATACAAAAAAAAGAACCATAGATAGGGCTTCAAAATAAAAGGCCACCTGAGCTAGCCTTTGTCCACCACTGCCACATATTACCCCTTTTCTTTCTCAAATATTTACACTCATTTTGACTAGATGTACTTTTTTCTCATTATTTTCAATTTTTGTTTCAGTTGTATGTATTTAGGTTAATTAAATGCTCTTGTTATTGTTATTACCCCTTACAACTCTTTCCTTTAATCTGTTCCTCAAACCCCTTCTGCATTATATTTGGGAAGAATGTACTTCAAAAGTCTCTAAAATACCTTGTCTCTCTCTATGGTTGGCTGAGACCATGTGTTTTATGAATATGATCTATGTAGTCTATGAATTGGATGTATGCAGATGCTCACTCTATGCAAAGTGCTCTGAGGGTTTTTCTTGTTTTGAGTCTAATGTTTCTTGAGGTTACGGATATGAACATTGCAAACATAGATTTTTTTTTTTGCAAACACATTATCAGCTGTATTATTTGGGTTTAATATTTTTAGTGGATCTTCTATCTGCTGAGATGCTGTTCTGTTAACCAAATATTTGAAGGCCTTTACCTATCTCAGCTTTACATATTGTAGTTGAATATTCATTTTCCCTGATATGAATTATGAATTGACAACCTGTAAGTTTTATTAACTAAAATTATTTGTAAGCAGGAGTTTTGGAATACATTAATGTAAATTTTATTTGTTTACCCTGTAACAAACTTCCATTCTTCTTTATAGACAGACAGGCAGACAGGCATACACACACACGAGCGCGCACGCACACAATTTATTACTTAATATGACTCACCAAATTCAATTCTTCCCCATCCAGCGGCTTTTCCCTCTCTTTCTGCAATATCAAAGGTCGTATGAAGGCAAACAGGTCGAATGTAATCAGTAAAGACTATCTCTCTGTCCACTTTATACAGAGCGATGTCGTTGTACATCTGTGGAGGGTTGTACTCGGGGTGGTTGATCCTTTCTATTATAGTGTAATCTTCGTGTTTAGTGTTGTCTGTTGTAGACGAATGGTCAAGCTCTCCCAAACGCACCCATTTTGCAAAACCTCTAAAATTGTAAGAAAACAAAAACCCGGTATTAACCAATAACATAAATTGTATCCTGGATGTACTTACGCTATAATATCAGTAATAAGGTTAATAGCAGCAGCAGCAGCAGCAGCAGCAGCAGCAGCAGCAGCAACAACAGTAGCAGTAGCAGAGGTGGTGGTAGTTGCGGTAGAAAGCTTGTTAACTTACTGAAATATTAGATCGCAAGGAACATAACATAGTTGTCGTGTAATTGGCTTTACTGTCAACAACACAAACTGAACAGTTATGTGATGGAAACAAGTCTGACAGACTGTATGTGCTTCTGCTGAAATTCATCACGCCTCTAGCGATGGAAAAATGATGGAAACATTAGATGAATGTAAACAATTTGCCCAGCACTTTCAGCAGTTTTCACTAGTTTTTACACAGTGGTGGTTCACAACTGTAACTAGATGAGTTTGACAAGGGTGCACTTTGTCACACATTGTGTTTAAAATTTATCCTGTAAGATTTCTGACGCGGGAAATCAATCCTGGAATTAAGTTAAGGCCTGAAGATAGCCTATATGTCTATGATCACTTTGTTGTTTCCATATGACGAAATAATTTTGCATATCACTGAAAGGGGTTTACAGTACTCATATGTCACTTGTTCCTATTTTGTCAAAAATACAATTTAAAAATATTTGAAAACTAAGGTAATGGCTTTTCGGAGGATATAGCCACTACGTTCCAATATGATGATAAACAGACAACCCACAGAACAGGAAGCCTCTTCCAATTAGTGGAACTATTAATTTTTACTTCAATTTGGCTTCAGTTATTCCACTGGTCGTAGAGATGATATCTGGAAAAAGTCTTAAGAAAAACAAACAAGGTAGAATACTAAAATGAACTTTACAAGGTAATTGGAACAAACCGATTATCCAATCTGCAAAAATGAAGGGTTGCACACTCTTCACGCACGTAATTTTCTTAGTTGCTTTTGCCAGACTTGACCAAACGTGCATAACACATATCGCAGGTTACATACAAACAAAACTAAACGGACGTTGTATTTTCAAGAGACTGTGTACAATATTTCATTTTAACGTAACCGAAATAAATGATAAATTTCAATCATGACTCGGTGAACTCAATTTTAAATACAGTGGGGATAGACCTAAATACGATAATTTGAATTTTCACAATGTACGCATTAATTCCATAGCATCACAAGTAAACGTCCTTAAGTGAAGGGATATTTTGTATTTATATTTTTAGAAATTAACGCATGTCCAATTTAAACAACTGACTCGTGTAGTTCATTGTTTGGCACCAATTCTAACACAAACATATTTTATTTTTTTCTTAAAAACCAGTCAAAATATTAGGATGCATAAGTTACACAAGATCGTAAATATCGCTAGAAAATGTAGTATATGAGGAAATAAGGGACAAACTAAATATTTCTTCTACAAACGACAGAATACAACAACGGACAGCATAATGAAATGAACACATAAATCACAAAACAGACGTCGGACAGCCTAGGGCTTTTGTGAAATCGGAACAGAGTGCAAAGCTTTCAGCTATCTTGCATTGGAGGGGCAGAAGAAGAAGACTTAATGACATGAAGAAGTAAGAAAAACCGCGTGAGTTACGTCGAGGCTTTCAGGAAGATAAATGTTTGGCGGTTCTGACGTATTGCTGAAATAATTATCAGCAGCAGCTCCTGAGGCTTATATGTTGCTTTGAGCCAACAGCTCTTTTTGATGAACGTTTCGATAAAGCTGGCACCGTAATTGAGAAGAAGGATAAGTGTGGAAAAATGTGAGAAATGAGTTCAATGTTAAACTTGTTTTGCAATTAACATTATTGTTCCTGGCTGTTTCTAAATCTAAAACACTTCTCCGCTCGTATAAACTTTAAGAAACTAGACACGTGTCCTTCTATTCGCTTAACCCAAACAACGTTTTTGCAGGTATCCAGAAATACGGATGTTGGTGGCAAATAAGAAGTGTGGCAGTTTTTCTGTCGTGCTTTTGTTGGGTAAATATACAATATACATACAAAATCTACTCTATGGAGCTTCAGATTATTGTATATATAAGGAGAGAGCAACGACTTCAACACGTGTTGCTTTTTAGAATAGAAAAACAACCTCATTCCTAAAAAATATTCGTACAGGTCTAAGGGTCAAAGGGATTTAGAAGTGCCAAGAAAAAACTGAGCGGTGTTGGCGGTTGACCATTCCAGTTTTAGGCACCCGTCTCTTGTACCAGGTACCAGCATTAAGTTTATCACCTGGCAGCCATTGGGGTCAACCCAGATGTGCAGTCATGCCCCGGGTGCAAAGGCACCCGACAACAATAACGCAATGCAATGCAATGGATCAATTTTGAAGTCGGAACAAGTTGAACTCGTACTGAAAAAGAAGGGAGGTATAGTATTGTGCCACTCGCTCTATACGATCCCAACTGCTACATCATATATTGATGTGGGAAGAACGATTGTATGAATGATGCAGTTTTTCTGTAGTGCTTTTGTTGGGTAAATATACAACATATATACAAAATCTACTCTATGGAGCTTCAGATTATTGTATATATAAGGAGAGAGCAACGACTTCAACACGTGTTGCTTTTTAGAATAGAAAAACAACCTCATTCCTAAAAAATATTGGTACAGGTCTAAGGGTCAAAGGGATTTAGAAGTGCCAAGAAAAAACTGAGCGGTGTTGGCGGTTGACCATTCCAGTTTTAGGCACCCGTCTCTTGTACCAGGTACCAGCATTAAGTTTATCACCTGGCAGCCATTGGGGTCAACCCAGATGTGCAGTCATGCCCCGGGTGCAAAGGCACACGACAACAATAACGCAATGCAATGCAATGGATCAATTTTGAAGTCGGAACAAGTTGAACTCGTACTGAAAAAGAAGGGAGGTATAGTATTGTGCCACTCGCTCTATACGATCCCATCTGCTACGTCATATATTGATGTGGGAAGAACGATTGTATGAATGATGCTTTTGTGTTCAAAAGTTCGACTTTGAGTGTTGATCCATTATAAGACAAGAAAATTGATTTCGCGGTGAAGGCATTATTTATTGCTGTTCCTTTAACAAGGACGGACATAATGAAACAATTTGAAAGATTTCAACAACTAATAGTGATACATAAAGATTTTTTATTGTTTGTTCTGTTGCCAACGTAAGAAAATGTATTTGATATATAACGGTACCTCGTTTCAAAGTCTTAAACAAAGTAGATCCCGCTGTTAGGCTTGTGTTATCCTGCATAATTGGCTTAGAACGTGTAGTTCTATCAACTTTTCAAAAGCTCACATACTACATCCAACACTTGTCTTCCTTCGGCAATTAACTACAGAATACTCCTGAGTAGTACTTACATGTCGTTCCCAGCAAACGTACAGTGTCCCGCGCTCAAAATGTATCTCTTACTGATAACGCTTCCGCCACATTGCCACGATTTGGCGTTTTCCGGACCAAATCCTATCAGCGCCTGTAACAATACAAAAAAAAATTTAATATGCGATTTAAAACACCTTTGACACGTGACTAAACGGTAATTTTCACCTTCGACAGATTAGGCCGGAGAATGTTTGAAAGCTGTGTGCTATCAGTTAACAATTCTCTTCCTCTCCGGTATCACTCATCTTGATTTACAGGATGTCATCCTGAATCGTGGTAAAAGGGTCTTATATTGCAAAAATAATCCTCATTGATACATGTTCACACCTATAGTCGACAGGTCATAGGCCACTGACAGTCCTGCAGTAAGGAGTTACAATCGTTGACGATTGTTGGCGGGTAAGGGCCCGTTCTATGATCGAGTAATCCGATTTATCGAGATATCAGTTTCTTGCTGGAAACGTTCGTAAGGAACTGCTACTTCGGTAGCTAAAGATCTTTACTCGATAAATTTACTATCTGCAAATATGTAGAGCGTTCAAGAAGTAAGGAATCACTTAGGAAGGTGATTCTAGGGTTAAAAAAAAAACTGTTATGGTCAAACATTTTTTTAAATCGAATTATGGCCAGATTAAAAAGTCGACCATATTTCTGGCCAGAAGGTATATTAATACCATATGAAAATTTCTAGAACACAAATTATGGAGAAAAACTAGTAGTTACATGTGTTGTTGACCTGAAATATATTTGGCTCACAATAATTTAGTTAAATTATATAGGCCCCAGAACCGTCTTTAGTACTTTTTGTGAGAACTGCTGGAAAATTAAAATAACTGTCAAAGAAATATCAACTGTCAAGTCAAAGAAACACAATTTTTAGATTTGTCGAACAAAAACTTTGTTCGATTGATAATAAATAGATAAGTTTCGAATAAAATTTATAGAGTTTCTGATTTTAAGAAAACTAATGGGATAACGCCGCTTAAACAAGCCTGAGAAATTTGACTTTAATTATAAACGAAACAATGTTACGATTCTAATTTTAAAAAAATTATCAGCTGTACTATTACCAAACTGCTGATGATGACCAACAATTGTATCACTTTCTGTTACTTTATTATTTTTATAACATTTCACTTGTTAGGGCGACTAAATGAATCGAAATATAATACGTACATCACCGATTGTTTTCTATAACTAATCTTATGTACTTACAGTTGGTTGGCTGTTTGAGCTGTATTTATTTGTGTTTAATTGTTGAATTCAATTTGTGTTTATAATATGAAAACAAGTCTGTTTGAATTGTGGTTTAAAGAACACGAAAAGATAAATATCGGCTGCAGAAATGAAGAATATATTATGAACTTCAGAGACTAGAGTTAGAAATTCAAAAATAAGGAAAGAAGATCTGAGGCCTCACCTAGAAACGCAACAACTGAAGTGGTGTCATTCTTAGATGACTGATAACAGATTTTTCTAAGAAAGAAATGACGCTACAGTAGATCACGTGGCAGTAGAGAACGGGGAAAGAGAAATGGAAGGAAACAAGAAAGCAAATAAGAAGATGAAAAGTAAAAAATAATTAAGAAGAATTGTCTTTGAGAGAAGATTACTTGAAATTGAGCAAGACAAAAAACTCAACCCATTGCGACAGAATATGGGCAGATAGGAGCAGAAGAGGAAGAAGAAATGTTGGGTCACTGATAACTACACATACGCGCAAGTATTCAGCATACGTATTCTACTTCTGTTCAAAATGATTACTGATAAAACTTTGAAGAGAAAACGATGGTTAATGGGACGCGACATGGCAGAACGATAAGTGAAGAAACAGAACCGAAATAACGCGTTCAGGGCGCGCGCCTTAAGGCGAATAACATTTGTTATTAGGCAGACCTAAAGACCCTGGCTTTTGCTCTAAAGAAATTTTAAAAAGGCAGTTAGGAAACGCGATCCAGTGTTAAATATAGCAGAAAAGATTTTGTTTCGTTTCTGTGCAATTATTATTAGCCGTTATGGCCTCAATGAAATTAGGCGGAAATTTTTTCTTGACGTAACCTTCAAGAAAAAAACTAGAATAACTTGTTTTCAGTGTTTTTTAATTTATACTATTTACGTAGTTGGTTTTTTGTGGTTTGTACAACAAGCTAATTCCGAGCAAGAAACGCCACGGTAAAAATTAATTTAATCTGTTGAAAAAGAGTCATTATAAAATAAAAATACTGTATGAGAGAAAACTCATACTGAAAGTAACTGGAATCGCTGTTTACTCGATTTTTGGAGCATCGACATTGAAAGAGAGCTAGAAATAAATAAGATAAATAATCGTAAGTAAGGAATTTTAAAGTTGTTTCATAGTGTTATTTCGTAGTATAATTTCACTATGTATAACGTAAAATTTGTTCCAATAATAATAATAATAATAATAATAATAATAATAATAATAATAATAATAATAATAATAATAGTAGTAGTAGTAGTAGATAATAATAATAATAGTAGTATCATTGTTATTATTATTATGATGATGATGATGACGATGATGATGATGATTATTATTATAAATAACAATAATAGAAAAAATAGTAATGACAACATCATCATCAGTAACAGCAACATCAACAATAATAATAATAACAACGACGACGACGACAACAAAAATGAGAAAGGAACAACAATAAAAATAAATCCACCACCAATAATGATAGTGATTCCATTCCATAATACGTGGATAACATTTTTTAGTGTGGTGGAATCAAATTGACACTATTGAGACTAAAACAATAGCAGTCTTTAGTAAAAAAAAAACTTACCGAAAATTAAAATAATTCATTAATTATTCTATACAACTAGAATAATCATTTTTTATGTCCTGCTTTTTAATTACAGTTAAAAAGTTGATCAGTTAGGTCTGTTAAGCTTACTAAAAGGGATTCAAAACAAATAAAGACTTGCCACTTCGCACATACCTAGCCAAAATTATAAATTACTATCATTTAAAACAATAATTATTACGCAGAAAACAATTACAAGAAAGCCACTATAGCAGCCTGCATGGAAGTAGTACCGTCAAGGTTACACCGCTTACTTACTGCGTTGCCACTAAGCAAGTTTCCCTTTCTTCCGAAAAATGCTACACTAGAATAGGAAGCTTAAGTAGGCCTTAATGTAAAGAATATAACAATGTGATTTTTAAATTAAATATTTTACTTTGTTGTTGTCAATTAAAATCTTCCATTAAAATCACAGTTCAAATAGTTTTTTGTACTTTAAACTGTTGAAAATTCTAAAATCAATGACAACAGAAAACTGAAAAAACAATGACACATTTTTAAGGTTCATTGATGCCTACAGCAGACATTTTATAGATAAAATTTAATGTTATTTAAAGTAAAAAAACATGTTAAAAACTTTCGATGTAACTGATTTACCCCTCTAGTGACTCACCCCTGTAACCATATTCAGCAGTGGTGTAGCCAAGAGGGTTACTGGGTGGCGAGGGGTTATAAGGTTACAATTTCCAACTGAGTAGGTCACCGAATGTTGTCTAGTATGTAAAACCTGCAGATAGGAAGTAGCAAACACAAAGATGAGAGTTTTACGCTGCTACGTATTCTCGGTCCTCTTCTACAGTGTACAATCTTGGACTTTATAAACAGGTGGTCAGTTTCAAGGGATTTGCCACTTCAAGAAATTGGTGCTAAAGTATTTGCACGCGCATGTGTGTGAAAAGAAAACTACAACAAATAGAGAAACGAAGAGGAAGAAGAGAGAAATAGGAAGAATAATAAATAAAAAAAGAAGTAGGAGAAAAAGTAGAAAAGGAGCGGAAAGAAGGCATAAATGGAAAAATAAAAAAGTAGAAGTTAAAAGAGGTGGCGGGGAGGATTTGAATAAGAAGAAGAACAGAATCAGCATAGAAAAAGAAGAAAAGAAAGATGATGATGATACAAGAGGGTGATGATAAAATATAAAAGAAGAACAAAAACAGATCAGGAATGAGAAGAAGAAGATTCAGAATAAGTGAAGAATAAGAATAGGAAGAAGAACTGTGAGGAGAAAAGAGAAGGATAAAAAGAGGAAGGAAACAAGAAGAAAGGCCAATAGGATGTAGATGAGGTGAAGGGCGTGAAAGAAGAAGCATTAGAAAAGGCATAGCAGTAGTAGTAGTAGTAGTAGTAGTAGTAGTAGTAGTAGTAGTAGTAGTAGTAGTAGTAGGATTAGTAGTAACAGTAGCAGTAGAAACGACACTTACTTGTCAGAATAAGAATTTGGGCTACGTAATAGAATATTGTATGCCATTTGTCTGTCTGTCTATCCATCTATCTATATAACTGTTTAGGCTATGTCTCACGAAAACTTTTGTTGCACCAACCGACTTTCATAAAACTTGGTTCTAGGGTCCATACTTTTAGCCTACAGCACCCTATTGTTTTCGAGATTGATCCCCTCAGAAATAGGGTGCAGGAGGCAAAGATGTGAGCGATTAAAACTGTGAACAAATCGAAGAAGTCCACATGGAGAATCAAGCTAAAGGGATATTTAATTAAAATGTGAATATAATGTTCATTTAAAAAAATTTTGTGACAAAAAAATGTCACGTCTTCGACGCTCTCGAATAATCTTGAGTTGGTCTTACAACGTTAGGTGAGGAGTTGGCTGGTATGAAATGAAATAAAGTAGTGGACTGTATATATTCTTTGAGTTAGCTGTTTATTGAATGTTGCAAGAAAAGGATTGCATGGCACGTGCAGTGTAGCGCGGCATACATTGCCTGAGAAATAAAGTATTAGTGCATTAAGCACTGAAGATCATGCTAAAAATTGGAAGTGGTATATTCCGAATTGAAAATAATTATATAGCCGAGGCTGGCGAAACGAAGGCTTGTTGCCCGTTCGGAGTTTAGCAGATAACTAACTAGACTGGCCAAGTTGCGAGCGTGCAAGACACGCTGGCAGCTGTTAGCGGGGGGAATGACGTCACTGCACGCACACACGCGTTACATTACAGATATTATAAGTACAAAGTTTAACCAAGGCCCAAAAAGTTAGTTAAAAGTTTGATAAATCGCAAAACTCTATGTGAGGTATCAAACAAAGGGAATTTTAACCACAATTGAATGTAGTATACAATTTTTTAACTTTCAAAATTTTAGGATACCAGGGTCCAAAAATTGGATCGTAAATTTGAAAAAATGGAAAAAATCCAGTCGGGTGTCAAACTAAATGGAATTTTAACCAAAATCCTAATGTTGCGCTTACTATAAAAATGTCTTAACTTTGGGGTCACCAGGGGCCAAAAATGGGATCAAAAATTTTAAGAATATCGTAAAAGTCTACGTGGGAGATCAGGTTATGAGAAATTTTCTTCAAAATACAAACTCAGTATCTTTAATAATGTGACAGATTTAATACGCTCACTGCTCCTTGCACATTTTGGGTCGCCTTCAGGAAGTTTATAAGCTATGTTTGCAACAAAATTGTATACATTTTACCAGTTATATATAGTTGTGGAAAGTATTAAACGTACTATAGTCATATAGATATCTATGGAAACATACATAAAAGCTAGGACTAAATTATGTGTTTTATTTACGGATTATGGTTATAAATACCATATAATAAATACAAAATAGGTTTTACTATTTATTGTATGATTGTCTGCTTTATAATTTTCTTGTTGTTAAAAAATAGAGTAACTAGGGTTTCAGTAATTTTTCTGGTTATTGAAAACTTATCTAATATTGTAATTTATCTAATAAAAAATCAAATAACAAATGCAGGGCTATTTGGTCCAAAATATTGAGGTAGTTCTGCAGCTCAGGGAGTTTACTAGATATGTTGTTGGTTACAGTGAACAGTGCAAAACGGTTTGTACTTTTGAGATTCATTGAATTAAATGCCGGTTTTAATAAAACTTATATTTTAACTGCCTCTAGTGCCTCAATTTCAATTCCACCATATTACAAATGTTGCTATGCACTAACAATGCTTACCTCGTCTTTACGATAGAAGAAACGTTTAAATGATTACAGTGTTACTTAAAACTGTTGGGTGTACAAATATAACCTACATTGCTACTCACCATGTGTGGAAATTGTTTCGCTTTAGCTTGAGTACCTCCGAATACGTAAGGTGCAGGTCTCCTGCATATTTCTCCATATTCTTGACACTCTGAAATATGAAAAAAGTTCTAGGTTCAGTAAAGGATAAGTATTTTTAAATATAATAAATTTAAATAATATTTCGAGTTTGTAGATTATTGGTAACTGAATACTAAATCAAATGATAAGTTTGGTGTTTTTATCAACTGATAATTGAGAAAAGGTTTGAACATCATTACAGAACCGTATTGTAACATTTACAGCAGCTCTATGTAAGAGTTAACAGTTGTTTAATATAGTGTGTCCCACAAGGAAAGCAAGAAATACTTCCAACAAACCACCGTCCATTTAAAATTACAGAAATTTTAATTTTACTACAAAATGTACAGTACTTACGGCTGTAATTTGGAATGCCTCACGCATTGTTGCAACACTTTCCCTCCTTCCACAAATTTTTCGGTGACCTTTCCGCACAATTGCGTCTCAATTCCGCTCTGAACTCAGACATTTCTTGTAGTTTGTGAACATGAAGACAATATTTCAACCGCCCCCCCCCCGAAAAGAAGAATTTGCATAGTGCCATGTCAGAAGATCTCGTAGCCCAATTCTGGTCGCTCGCCGTTGCGTGAGATGAGACGGTCGCACCTGATCACTTTCTCTCGCAAGTGCGATGTTTACAATAGACCGACTAGCACGACGACGCCAGGGGGGGGGGATTTAATGTCAACAGCTGAACCTGTTTTTTTGAATTTCTTAAACGGTCTAGAAACGTTCACTGATCAGGTGTATTTTGTCATCTGAAAATTGCACACAGTTTGCGAATGATCTCTGCTTAATATCTTCCGTACTTGTAATGTGTTTTCATCTTAACCGAGTGTTGATTGGCTGCATAACAATTAATTGTAGCGCATAACCAGATGATAAAAGCGGAATTTGCAGTGTCGCCACAGAGCGACAATTATGAGGAATTCAAATCTTACGATGATCATGGGACACCTTAAACTTATAAGTTTAATAGGACGATATGACGACGAAACGTTTTAGCGTGTTTTATAGCTGTCTTTGATTGAGAAGGGGAACTTAAGAGATTTGATTTGATTGAGAATTAAGAGAAACATTTTCAGTACTGCTTATTACTTTATTCATAATGTTGTACTGTGTTTGATGAAACACAGGAAATTTAAAACCAAATGTATAATAATAGTATAGCAAGAAATATGTTGACCTACAGTTCCAAGATATGGTCAATGAAAGAGGGAAAAGAAAAACACTAAGAGCATGCAAATGAAGCTGTTTTTGAAAACGAGTAGCAAAGAAGAATGAATAACAATCGAGCGAATTGTTGACATTATGGGTTTACCCATTCGATTACACACGGTATCAGAAATGAACATAGCTGGTTAGAATGGACAAGTACAGAAATTCACCAGAAAAATAGTAAGTAGATGTACATGAGTAGAACAATGACGATGCTCATTGTTTTGACCGCCTCATTTCTTAAGTAACGTGGGGGGATTTTGCGAGGGGGGGTTGAAGACGTGAACCAGAATTAGTATAGTATCACGAACATATGGTGTTATACAATAAGGAAGTAAAGCAATAGAAGGAGACAAGACTAGGATGAGGATACCTTCATATTGATCATATGAGGATACTTTACTGTTTATAAAGGCTAGGATGAGTATAAACTACGACTCTTAATTGTGACTACTCTTCACTGTAATGAAACCAAAATCGTTAGAATGGATGAAGTAAGAATGTGATAGATCCTGATACCAGAAGAAAAGCGAGGCTAAGGAAGAAGCGAGAGAGTAGAGGCTTCAGGTCGTAGAGAAGAGCCAAGGAGGATGCAAGTCAAGAACTAAAGAGTAACGTGTAATAACAGAAATCGATGAACGCAGATCATGTTGAAGGGGAGGCTCATCATGGTATGTACCGCCAATCGTAAATAGAAAAAACAGTGATTTGTGAATGAGAGAATATTATTAATTTGATTTGCTCATGTTTGTGCACTGGCGTAACTTAATAGTGCCTCGACCGTGCCGAGAGAAGAAATTAAACGAAGCTAAATAATTACTTTAGAATAACAAAGGTGGTTATTGTTTCTTGTACCGGTTTGAAAATGAAATGAAATGAAAATGAAAAAAAATCAGCCGAAACGCATTGTCAGGAGTTAACGTTTACAGCAAAACAGCAACTTGCGTTATCAGGCTGAAGCGGCCTACACACGATCATTTTGCTGTCAGTTCGACGTGTTCATTTTGATGTGTCACATCGGACTGAAGCTATGAGTTGCCTACACACGGTCACATCGGTGTGCCGTCAGTCCATTGCAGCTCAAAAATTGCCTTAATTGCCTTTTAAGATAGGCCTATAGGTAAATTAAGAGAAATACTGAATAATGTTACTGTTTACGTTACATAACGATCCCTTTAAGAAAAATACTAAAAGGAACTGTTATTTTTTAGAGCTCAAAACAAGACTTTATAACAATATAATGGTAAATTCAGTCATTGTAAACAGCAACAGTTCATTAATTCGACCTGTTTTTTCAATTGTTTTTAAAAACATCTTTTTTTTTTAAAGTTCGTTTTCGTTGTGCAAAAACAACATAAACACCCACCACTAACCAGTCGGTTCTGTCAGACAGCGGATGCGCGGAAAGCTAGGTGTGAAGGACTGATCAGATTGAGTCCTACACACGACATTTCTACCTGATATCATGCCAAACTGACTCACCGCATGATGCGATTTCATCAGTCCGTCAGTTCACTATTTTGATGTGAGGTCAAATCATTTTTGTCCCTACTCGATCCTTTCGGTGTGTAGGCCGCTTGAGTAACACAAGTGCGACTGGTGACAATAAATATCAATTTAATTAATAAAGTTGTGTTAGTGGTTATAATCAAAAACAGAATTAACACTGTTGCATACCACTATAGGAAAGTTATTCCGATTAACGCTGTCAAGCTTTACAGCTCATCGTCAGATCGGAAATTTGAATTTTCAAAAATTGCCGATCTGTTGATGAGCTGTGAAGCTTGAAAACGCTAATCGGAATAATTTTTTTTATAGTGGTGTGCAACAGTGTAATTCTGTTTGTAAACATAAATTTGTAGAATAACCATGAATTTATAATACGTCTATGTACACTTACTCTGTACACATTTGGTGTTCTCGATGCCGGGTATCGGAGGCGGAGGCGTCGTTGTCCATACCGACGATTCCGTGGTCGTTGTACCTGCATTAATGGATTGTGTGTTCCCCGCGTTTGGCTGAGTCGTTGGCAGTTCTTCCGTAAATGGTGTCGTCTCAGTAGCACCGTCTGACCGTTCGGACGTGTCCCCCGACGGCTTCTGCACGTTATTTTCCAGCCGTGGGATCGGAATCTGCGGTTCGTTCTGATTGTTACTTATCAATCGTTGAAACGGATTCCCGGACGGATTTTGTGGCCGACCAAACGGTGGGCCCATGGGATTACGAACGTTGTTCTGAAAGGGTCCAAACTGACTCTCCAAAGGTGGCCTTTGCGCGTTATTCGGAAACCGACTAAACGGTGGCATTGAAGGATTTTGTGCGTTATGTTGTAACCATCCAAACGGTGGACCAGTAGGATTCTGAGGGTTGTGTTTCAAACGTCCTAACGTGTTTTCCGACGAGTCGCTCACTGTGGTGATCACGTCTACGTTACCATGTTGCAAACCTGTCGATCGTCGCATGTCGCAACACACAATCGGTTCGTTGCCTTCGAAGTTGCAGATCTTCGGGTGTCCTCCGTGTATGATATCTTCTAAGACAGGTGGGCAGCTGCTGATTCTCTGGCACGTAGAGTATGGATTGTTGCAAATAGCATCTGAAATCAAAAGCGATACTTTTTTAACAGGACAACCAAAATTTCAGTTATTAAGGTAGATGGAGAGTCAACTGATGCGTAACTTGTTCGTGACTACCACGGCAAAGGCGAAGTTCTTGCGGAGGTCATTTTTTGAGATCAGTCGGAGAAGGCTAAACCAGCATGCAGTAGTATGTACAGTATGTTCTGTACGAAATGTTTCATTTTTTAAAATGAAGCGCTCACATACCTGGCGGATTCACATAAATCGAATAACTTTATGCGCGCGATTGACCTTTTGTCGCATCTTCGGAATAAAATCTGAGCAAGGCTGTTCTATCTGCATTAGTAAAGTCACATAGCCTCTAATATTAACTAAAAAATTTACCGTTCCTGCTGGACCACTCATTGGCTATCTGTCTGAACAGTCATCCATTTTCCAGGAGTTTTGCAGACATTTTTTTAGTTAGTTGGTGGGATTATGGTATCTGTTTCAATAACACGTACTTGATAACTTAAGAAACTTTGTCAGTAATATGAGAAACAAGTGTCAAGCCAGAAATAAAGTGTTTATGACGAACTAGGACTATATAACTAGTGAAAACATGACAGCTCCAACAGTTCAGCCACTTGATTAAAATAAATGAGGCAGTGTATCAAAGGAATTATTTGGCATAAGTGGAGTATGAAGAGACTAAGGGAGACGTGTAATCGGTGCGTGCATGGCCAAGGAAGTAGCCGGAAAGGAAAGTCACTGAAACTGATGAATATATTGGTGAAGAAAAGTGCGGAACAGACAAGATGACTCAATACACCGACACTAAAAGGTACAAGGGAGAAGTCAAAGTATATTAGGCTATGAGTGCACAAATAATTGTCAAACGGGAGAAGCGGAAGTGGTGTGACGTAAACAAACTCCATTAATCTGCATACATTATTAATTTGCTCAACTTCGTTCCGTAATATTAGGCTGCACTGACGGCTACTATTTTGTTGGTTGAAATAATGGCTGGCGTATGCGGAGAACGTATGCATAGCTGATTTCCGGCGTAAGAATTCTGTGCGCGATCACGCTGAAAGTAGGATTTTGACAACAGACATATCGGGTATTCGTATGGAGATGAGCTACCAACGAACGGAACGCAAAAATGCTTACACATTTTGTCATCTAAATGAGACATTTTATTTACAAAATCTGTTAATCGGTCCCACGTGCTCGAAGTCTTACTAATCTAAATAACATCCACAAGCGAGGAACGTAAGAGGTTCTTTAACAAGACCAAGAAAGAGTTTCTTTGATTGGGTGATTGCAGAGGTAGATTATAAATAATCAGGAACTTAAAGCAGAGCGCGATCAACAGACCGACTTTATGGCTTAAAAATAAGAACTTTACAAATGGTGGATTGAGACGGCAAGATAAAAGAAACGGGATTCACAGTTCTAGAATGAGATAGAAACGGCCCGAAACAGGCATTGCTATAACATCATGACCATGGTGCAATATTACGTTAAACGGCAGAAATCTTACGTGGATAGTGTTGATTAGAAATTGTAAAGCAAATATAATGAGGCTGAGAAAATTGTGCGTTATACATAGTATGCCGTATTTTACAGATTCAAATATACGCCTCACGACTGAGTATAAAAGTTCTCTTTCTGGAAACAGTTATTTTGTTTCGGGGCGAATCATTTGTGTTATCGCAGTTGATGTTGTGTTTTGTATCAGTTTAGTGGAAAGTGATAGCTGTGACTGCTGAGTATGGACACCTGTAATTGGTGACTTGTGTTATTCAGTGCGATACTGTTAATTACGTAACATTTATTGTTTGGTTACGTTAATGTACGTTGGGCAAACATAAACTTGAAGAAGTGTTGTATACGACAGTTTATTGTAGTGTTTATTTATTTAAATTTTCGCTAAAATAGTAATTAACGATTCTTCCTGCTTTCAGTCACTCTGTTTCCACTGTTCACACACGACGATCCGCGCGACAGTACTAACAATGTTTATTTTACTGAACTACTTCCGCTCGTAAAAGAAATATGTATTAAGTAATGTAAAACCTTTCATATTGAAGAGATAAATTTTAAGACATGAAACGGTCAGCGCAGAACGTAATGGTGGCAGGAAAGGCAGTGAGATGTGAGGTGATCAACCATGATACACAACCACGTGATACACCATGCATTCATCTGTTCTGAACACAACATAATTTGTCCTAAATCAACGCGTCAAAGCTACGCGTGATCAAAGAGATCTTCTGACACAGCGCAACCAGACATCCGTTTCATGTCTTAATTATTTTAGATGTAAATAATTTGAGTACAATTACTACTACGACTACTACCACTACTACTACTACTACTACTATTACTACTACTACTGCAGGAGAGAGAGAGAGAGAGAGAGCGAGAGTGAGTGAGAGAGGAAACAAATGTGCAAAAATGACAGACTTCAAAAAATAATTTTTTTCTAGTGTAAATAAAAGCTAGTAGAATGATGGGAGGCGTGAATAATTGTAATTAGCAATTGTGTTGAAAATATGTAATCGGTTAAAATTATTGAGTAAATTGTATTAAAACCATAGTATTTTTGTGTACTTAAGAATGCCACTCGTAGAAACGTGTCGACTCTTTGCCTCATTAGTCGCTGGTGACCTCGTTTGCAGACTGTGAAGGATTCGCGTCGTAAAATCAAGTGCGTAAAACCAATGTTAGTAATAGGAAAATCAATATCTGCTGAATTGCCTCCCCTTTTCGTTCTATCTTTCACAGACACATACGCACGCGCGCGCGCGCGCGTGAGCGTTTTCATAGCCAAGATATTAACTGATACGTGTGGTAGGGAAACATGAATGGATCTGTTAATACAGGAATTGTCAACTAAAAGGATTATCAAACTGACACGACAGTAAATTAAAACGCGCTCGAACTTGATCAGATTCATTTTGTAAACAAATCAGGTTAAACAACACTCGATCATTTTTTGTAATCGAATAGAATCATTACCGTCTGTCTAACCTTTATGAACCTTTATGCGAAATGCAAATAATACAATTAAAGATTATTAAAACTATTAGGAAATGATTTCCTAGGGATAAATTACGTAAGAAATTAACATAATAGGCAACATCCTTTTGGAGCGGAAATCATAGTTTAATTATTTATGCTGAGAAAAGGTCATGTAGGAAAGGTCAAGTTATTGAACGAGAATGCTGGCGTTTCATAATGTCATGGCCTTTCCGACTTTACTGTAGGTAAATGAAACATGGATTCTTATGGAAAAATAAATTTAAAAAATACAAGCCTACAAAATAGAATTCTCTTAAGCTGTTTTGAGACAGACCTTAAGAGGCCATCTCAGAAACGAGAATATCAGATAAGATCCCAAGGGATCCAAATCCCGAGGCCAAATAAAGGAAAGTAGACTAAATTGTAAGTCTCATGTGGAACGAAAGGTTAATACGTGTATATTACCAGCTAAGGATTAGCTGGTAAAAGAGATCATAACAGACCATGGAAACAATGGTCAGAGAGTCTGTGGAGTTGAAACAGGCTGAAGTTCAAACAATGAAATAAAGAAGAAAAAGAAAGAAAAAGATGAAGAAGAAGAAGAAAAGTACTAATTCATATTTTGGACATATATCCCTTTCATTTCTCCCTTTATATTGCAACGGAACACAGGATGATAAGCTATGTTGTTTATATCAGAGCACATGGATGACCAGCATTTTTCTTGTTTAAATTTGTTTTATGTAATATTTTGTCTTTTAGTAGTAAGTTTTGTATATATAAATGGATAAGCATGTAGGGTATACCAAACTCTTCATAAAAAAATATTCTCTATTGTCATGTATTTTTTGTGTGAATTTGTGCGCGTGTGCGGGTGTGATAATGTGCGATCGCTATAGCTTCAGTGGTAGTTAACCGATTGACGTGAAACTTTGACAAGGAATTATTTAGGTAAATAGCTTCAATTTGTGTATACTCTGAGGTTCATAACTATTTTAGAAATATGGTTTTTTAAGTGAAGAAAACGCAATTGTAACTTATCAATGATAGGGTAATAAAATTCGTAGATAAATTCCATGCAGGACTTTGCTAAATTATACAAAGTTTTTCATGAAATTTGTATATCTGTTTGCTCCATCAATCATGTGACTTGGGCTTAACCTATCAGAATACACTAAATTCAGTGAGATTCATACGTTGTATAGTTAGGATTGACACAGTTTGTCTGTAGAATTTGCAAGGGGAAGATGTGCCCGGTGAAGAGAGTTGTTCTCTTACGAACGTAGATATATCATATATAAAATAAACCTTGGTAATTCTTAACGAAGTTTTGCGTTAAGAACCAAGCGAGTAAAATATTTAGATACAATTTAAAATATAATACAGTGCTGTTTTCGTGTAAGTTAAGATATCCCCTTAGGGAATTTAAAGACACTTCAAGATATCGTGGAAGGTATACATTAAACGCACCGCATTAATTAATACCCATATTAATCCTGAGATTAAGAAAATATAATGTATAAATTAAAAATAAACTGTATGAGTGAAATTTATAATCATTGTGAGTGAACAATTTATGAAAAAACTAATTAATGTTAGCAGTCAAACATAACAACGAGAATCATTGAAATATCGCCGATGGAGCCGCCTGCCATAGAAGAGGACGACAAGACGAAGAGGACGCCAGGAAGGAGTGACGCTGTAGAAGAGGACGACGAGACGAAGAGGACGCCAGGACGAAGAGGACACCAGGAAGGAGTGACGCTGTAGAAGAGGAAGCAGTACGGGAGCGACGAGGGGAGAGGAGGACGTTGCAGCAACCAAGTAAAATCGATTTATATTATCGAACATTACAAACAATTATTTCTATTATCAATACATGACAATTTATAATACAATATACATCATTAAAAACTATATTGTGTGTATAATAAATAATTTTTCATCTCCTCCATAACAGACTTGTTTGTGAATTTTACACACTCACTATATCCTTTTTAGTATAATAAAATTTGATTTATTGCAATATGTTTCTCAGCTTTATGTAATTATTTTCGACTTCCGTATATAAATAAATTATTTTTCGCAAGAAATGTTAACTTAGATTGTGTTCACATTTATATTCAGTTTTGTAAATATTCTGTAAAAGGTGTAACATTCTGTAATATGTAACATTATATTTACAGGATATTCTATAAGGAAAATCAAATAAAAAGTTTGATTTATTATGATAGACAATTCTGTTATATACCATTTTACAGACAATAGTTTTACCGTTTTCAAGGACTGACTTGTCCTTAAAGCGTGGAGGGCCTCAATACAATTTCTGTATTAGTTAATATTTCACCTCGTATAAGGTGATACGTAATTTATTGTTTTGAATGTGTTCACTTACGACACAAGATGGAACTGGATTGGAATGATACTGCCTTCGCAACGCAGAGGCCTAAATATGGTAATTGAATGGCACGGAAAAGATAGAGCATGCACTAACCAATTTGTTTGTTTTTTGCTGCTTTTGTTGTGGAAGGCAAGATATATACCGCATTGTACAATTTCAAGACGTTTCCTAGGAGTCTGGGTTTTTCACGATCGGAGTTAACTTTCGTTTTTGTTTCGATTTTCCGCGTCCATTTTCTTAGTCCATTGTGAACTAATTTATTAATTATTAATTTTTCCAACTCCGATGGTGTGGTAAAATTCAGTATATTAATGAAGGAGATTTACAGGTATTTATCACAGCTGTGTCTGAACCGTCTGATTGAAATAAAAGATACAACATTGGATTACGTTCTTAATACCGAGAAAACGCGGTTTAATTTATTGACCGGAACAAAAGTAAGATTTTGCCGAAGAAGATCGGATGTTAGAACGAGAGTAACTAACGACAGAAACCGAAAAAATTAAGAAAGACATGACTGAAATTCCAAGTCATTAATTTACCGTGGCACTGATTGCTCACAGTCAATAGTGTGTAATTGATTAACTCTTTAACACAGACGATTCTTTCTGTTGTTGGGAGCAGGACCGCCATCCGTAGCGTTTATGAACCTCCAAACAAATATTCTGTAAGGGCTTCCACACCGATTTTTGTTACGTCTCCCAGGAATAGAATTACTCCACCAATATAAATAACTTTTAGTTTATAAATATGTGAATTCTATAACACTGTAGGAGGGTCTATGAACACTGACGTAATTTTTATTAACAGTAAAGCTACAACATAAAATACATTCTGTACAGTACAACACAGACATTAATGTTGTACAACCTGCAACATTTATCCAGCAATTTTGTTGACATGTGAGTTCTGAAATAGTGACATATTTCTTCACGTTTCTACAGCTTTTGTTGTTCAAGATTATGTACTGAAGACTTAAATTTCTATTCTATTAAGTATATACATGTTACTGGTGGGACTACAATTAGTATGAATATGAAATTTATATTGAATTTTCTGTTTTTTTTTAAATTTAGTTATTTTCAAAGGACTGAATTAATTAAAGTTAAAAACTGAAAACAAAATTCTTCCCGGAATATTATGAGTATACACAAAGAATTTGAAACCCCGATTTTCATCAAAACGACAATTGGAATTATTACGCCAATTTTTAACAAGCTTACAATTAGAATACAGAAACAAGATTACATGATAATTATATCATTATTATATAACAAGATAAATATTGATTATTTCTGTACACATGCTTCCTTACCTCCATAATAGGGATCGATCTCGTAGGAAAGTTGACAAGCGACGGAAGATAAGACGCTCAGTAACAGCGCGGTCACAACGTTCAACTTGATACAGCTAAACATTGTTCTGCGGTCGTGGCCGTCAAACGTCTGGCCAGGTGTGCGTGTTTCGCGTTATATGTTTGTTGTGCGTGTGCGTGTGCGTGTGCGTGTGCGTGCGTACGAACCGGTTATACTCGGCGTGTTTTGTGTGATGATGAGACGGTTTTGAACAAAAAAATATGTTAATGTGTCGCCGCTAGTAGTAGATTTATTTATATGAGCGTGTTTGTTGGCCCACAACGAGGAAAAAGGTGAACACTTAGTTTATGTGCGTAACCTCATTCACCTTCTCTCTCACCCACCACATCCTCTCGCTCCATTTAAACAAATAAACTCACGTAAACATGCGCACTCACAATGTATACAGTCATGTATGTTACTTGAAATTTGTTATATTTGAGATACAGTAAAACTGTATAATATTAAATGAAACATGCAAGATTTGAAACGCAGAAAATAGCAAAACAGCCAAGAATTAATGCACTGAATGTCTTAAATTAACAATCAAAAGAATTATGGTTATTGCAATTATTTATGCGACGTTCGGAAACTCTGAAAGTGTAAGGATAGATAGACTGACAGACAAACAAGTAGACTTACATGTAGACAGATAGGCACACACACGCTCTCTCTCTCTCTCTCTCTCTCTCTCTCTCTCTCTCTCCCAACCCCTCCACCAGACACACAACAAACACACATTGATGACTATTTTTCTTTAGGGGTCACATACATGACAATAAGGAAAAGGAACAGACATGTAGGGTTGAGAGATGATGGGTATGTGGAATACAACTCTACAACCCTACAGCTCCGTTTTACTTTTCTGGCTTTTACTAAACATTAACAACTGACATCCATATGTTAAAACGGGTATATACATTATTTAAATATCTTAATTTTTCAATTTTATTATTTTTTTAAAGAGATTTTTATTCATAACATAATACGGCTTTAGTGTTTTCGATTCTAAAAGCAGAAGTAGCATATTTCAAATTACTCGTGTAAGAGGGATTACTCTATGAAAATTTTCAATTTACGTTGTCACCCTTAAATGTTTACAAAAGTACGCAGAATAAGAATCTCACTACACTAAACCAGCAACTTCACAAGTTCTGAAGATCAGCACTACAACATCGAGGAGATCTCGTTGAGTGATCTAGTCCGAAGGGTATGCGGACCAAGCAGTTAGTGAAATCAAATAAAAAAGAAATCACAGAGCAGTAGTGATGGTATCTGATCTGTTTTCTTCTACTATTGTGTTACAGTTTGTCCTCTCTGTTATTAGTTCTTGACTCCATTCGCTGAATCTAAAAACCATCCATAGAGTCCTATACATAGCCTTACCGATTACACAACATCTACGTCCATTTCACCACAACAAACTCGCCCACTGCAAGCGGCCCTATGCATGCACGCGCGGCCGCGCGCGCACCCCCCACACACACCACTTTACACATTTCTTTCTCTCTCTTTTGTGCTTTCTACTTCTCAACGCTCGGGCTGTGCTGGCGTTATTTTCTACTCATTGCCTCATTGTCTGTACTCTTTGGCTGAGTCCCCAGATCAGCCCAGGATTTGTCTTTGGTCGGATCTCAAAGATCACGAAAAGGGTAGTGATGGTATTCGTACTTCATGTTTGAAGTACACGTACACGTGGTACTGATGTACTGTTTCTCAGTCATCGTCCAACTTCGGTCGAAACTAGAATGTTAACCTCTGTCTGTCTGTTTATCTGTCTTCTCTGTTTCTGAGTGCCTGTTTCTCTATGTCTCTGTTTCGATATTTCTCATTCTTTCAGTCTTTCGTTGCTTTGTTTCATGTTATGTTCAAGAAATTCGCCACTGGAATCACTGGGAGCACCTTCTCGTGGCATGTCCATCGGACGTGGCATCGCATCGGTCACCGATTGCAGTCCTCAATTAAAATTGCTGTAGGACAAGTATGAATAATGGATCGAGGGAAATGAGACACGAATTAACATAAACGGAAAACGCAAAAGCATGACAAGACAGTTATCATCCTGCTGTACTCCCGCTGTATCAAATAAAATTAGTATTTATTTTATTTGATAACGTGTGCAGGTAGAATTGAGATTCATTTTAGACAAACCTACAAATATTCAATTAATATGCCTTGTTCTTCAAATGATTTCACTATAGGTGTTGTACAGATTAAATCTAAACCTTTCTCTAATAAAAATATGCTATACAAGTACAGTGTTTACGGCAGTGGCGTAACTACGGTCTGTTACTGAGTTTGGGGGGGGGATGAGACTAGCTTGAAAGTTGGATCTCAAACCAGTCTTTCTGAAGATACTTTGAAAACCCCACTTTTAAGAGGCCTACCCCTTCGCCTTTAGGGATGTTGTCCCAAGAATATTTTAAGTATGTCTCAAAGTAAATTAGTTTTTAATTTTAAATCCTGCAATAAAATCTTCTCATTGTTCCGAGATACTACTAGTCAAGAAACTGCTAGTTTATATGTGTAAAGAGGATGGTTCAAACCATAGAGATATTAGGCTAGAGGAGTCATGACA
Organism: Magicicada septendecula; assembly: GCA_034769895.1. Classification (NCBI taxonomy): domain Eukaryota; kingdom Metazoa; phylum Arthropoda; class Insecta; order Hemiptera; family Cicadidae; genus Magicicada; species Magicicada septendecula. Next base: position 136,407,186 of record CM068375.1, read on the forward strand.
TATAGGCAAACCAGTAAAGGGGAGCATAGACGAAAAAATATAAAGGTGGATTAATAGGCTCTGCCTCTGTTTACTGGGGCGTGGGCAATTGTTTATATATATAATGTGACATATAATCAATTGCAGTACACGCAATGTTACCTATGCAGTGATACATACAGGTTGTATAGACAAATGATAAAAAAGTCTGTTATTACTGAGGTTGATATTTATTGAAATTATCAAAACTAAATGGTCATTTATTATCTGTAACAATATACATAAATCAAATTAAAGTCAAATATATTGCAACTTACCGTCTGTGACTTTCTTTATGCAACGATGTCTTCAAACTAATGTTGACATGTTTCGGGACACTTGTCCCATCATCAGACAAATTAAAATATTGTCTTTGGCACATTTAAATTTTAGTAAAGTGTATAACTATTTTATAAATGTCTATAACTTATAATATAATTAATATTACATATATTTTTTTTTTTATTTTTTGGGTTATTGCGAGGGAAGTACACCAGCAATTAGAGCCCGTCAAAAGTGACACATGTTAGCTTTGTTCGAGGGTGGGCGACGAAAAGGAACAAACCTTTCCTTTCCATTAAGACGTCGTAAAAACTATTCACGAACAATGAGCTGTACGGCACATGTTGCAGCCAACTGGACCATGCGTGGGAATGCCCGACTCCACAATTAGGACAAAAGGAGACTACCCTTACATCTGTCCAGTAGCGAGAAAAACACAGAACCAACGGCGAGAGTATTGTTCAAAACCATGTGTGCGACTTCTCAAAGACAATGGTTTATGCAAGGACAATAGGACAGGCGACTAAGTGACGCTAGGGGAGAGCACAGGTGTTATGCCACCCGTACGTCGACGTAGGAAGTCGTCAGCGTAACAACAATGAGAGAATTCGACACGCTACACCAAAAGTAGCAGATGTGATTTTGAAACGAAGCCTTAACACTGATTCCAGGAACGGGGCAACGTACGTAAGACAGCGACTCATCTAGTCCACGTGGACTACGTCAAATTCAAGTCGAGAAAGCCAACCAGCCAATGAGGAACGAGAATTCCGGAGGGAACTTCTGTAGGGGATGGTTCAGAGAGAAGCTTGAGACCAGAGAGCGAATCTCGTGTATGAACGTCCCTCTCCAAACGGCACTGGGTGGAGAATTCGTTGGAAATACAGACTGGAGACGAAGGGACACAAGGAGGTCCATGGAATGAACCTATCAAAGATGATTTGGTGGGAAGTTTGAGCGTTCATCAGAATCCCAAGAGTGGGAACGTCAGAAGAAATAAAAACCGTTTACACAGGGAGACGCGCTCTCAGTTTTACTACAAATTTTGCTCAGTTTTACTTCATTTCAGCTCAGTTTACTACAAATTTTTATCTCAGTTCATTCTAATTTTTCAGTCTCAGTTAATTCAAATTGTATCTCAGTGTACTACAATTTTTGGCTCAGTTCATTATGATCTTTGCCTCAGTTTATTATAATTCTTAACTCGGTTTACTCAGAGTTTCGAACAATCTATTGAACTTGTATTTCATTTTCATAATAATTCAATTACAAGAACTTAAGGCAGTGCGTAAGTTAAAATGTATTTCGGTAGAGACAATTAAGACATTATTACGAATAAATGGAAGTGCGCGAATATAACTCAGAGCGTAAAACGGAACAGTAGTTTTCGTGATGAAGCGCGAGTAACAATCTATATAAATTCTATGTAATTCACCGTCATAAAGATACTGACATTGTGAAGTGACGTTCGTGAACCATAACAGAAAAGTTGTGATACTACAATGTTTAGTAATTAACTCAAGTAAATAGAATTGTGAACAAGTGCCTAATGAACTCGAAAACGATCTAGGCGCCGAAAAGAGTTGTCGTGCGGTATGGACAATTATTAGAAGCATACGGTATCGAACTGTGAACCGCGAGATAGACAGATACGCGCGTAGAACGTAGACGACCGATTACGAGTACGATGCCACGACTTGTATTATAATAAACTCAAAGCTCGAAGTGAATGTCGCGGTGTGCGGAAGTGTTTGCGATCGAGTGTTATATGGATTAATCTCACTCATCAACGCAGAGATACATCATGGGAGCGACACATCACGGCAGAACGAGTAAAGTACAAAACTAATCTCTTCTTATAATTAGTAATTTATCAAATACCACTGACCTGACACTTAGAACCAAACCACCTGAGAAAGTTATATAAATATGAGTCAGATAGATACGAATCCATAAGTAGGAAATACTATATTCTAGAATATTATACATGTCTTCTTGTTAATATATTTTGTACTATGTATGTATTTTGATGTGTCTGTTGCAGGAACAGGATTTTAGCTATGTATATGATTGATATGTGTATTGTTAATTATGATTATTTCATGCATATAAATGTTTAATGTGTTTTAACATAAAATACTAAATACGAATTATGAGCACACCACATTTTAGTTAGTAACGTCATTGCAGACGAAGAAGCGTCTACATTTGATCGCTCACTTAATTATTTAAATTTGTTCATTGAATTATTAAATGTGGCATAGAATTTTAGTGTTTTGTTGAAGATTTGTAAGTGCTCTTAAATTAATGTTATGACATGAATAAGAATGAAAATGATTTTAATAAACGTAAGTTAGAATGGATTCGTTAGTATTTTATTGATTTATGTAAAAACCTGCCTCACAACTTAACCTTTCATTAAACAGTATCTATACTTTATAATTCAAGTTAACGATTATCAATTAAATTACTCAGAAAGATGCACAAAATAGAAGTTTCGAAGACAGTTAAAGTCAGAAGTAATTTCATAAGTAGCAAGTTTGAGTGTGAATAATTAATTAACTCTAACTCAAATTCATACAATTATTTATTAGTTAAAGGAATGAATTTGTTAACACTGCATATGGGAGTTCAACACATGACATTAATTATATCGTATATGCTAACCCAAGCTCAGAGTTAGATACATATTGATCACAACTTGATTAAAGAGAAAATTAAATCAGTTTACGCAACAATTTGCATAAAAATACTATCATTGTATATGGCTTCCCAACGAGGGGCAGTGCAAAACCAATTTTTTAATAACAAAGATAATTAATTAATATATGCAAATAAATTTGCATACAGATTATTAACGTTGTATATGGTGCCCAACCTGATGGCCGATTAATAGGGATAATCTTTGTTAAACGAGCTGGTTAAGTGCATGCAGTGGTATAGTAGAATAGCTGGTAGTTTGATAAAGTATAACATAAGCATTAGAATAAAAACAAATACTTGTAAAACAACTCTGAATGATTACACGAAGTCGAGCAAAAATGGCGACTAATAATAATAACTCCGAAAGTCAAGAATTCGACGTTAATAATGAATTAAACATAGAAGGACGGGAGAAGAACGCGACGCCCAGCGACGACGTCAGCGCGGGTGAATCTGAGATAAGGGCGGGGGAACAGGTGTCCCAACCCGGCGAATTAAATCTACAAATGCTACTTGAGAAGTTGACCGGGAAGATGGACCAGCAAAAGAATGAAATTAAACAACAGACGCGAGATGATCTGAAACAGATGCGAGAAGAACAAAACGAAAAACAAAATTTAATTACAGAGAAATTGGAACAGCAAAGTAGGGAACAAAAACAAATGCAGGAGGAATTAAAACGACACAATGAAGAACAGATCAGCAGAATAAAACTAGATCTGCAGGATTACGCTAAGAAGTGGGATGAGAAAATCAGCGATCTACAAAAGAAGAGTGAAAGTGGAATAAAAGAGTTGAAGAATGAACTGAAGAAACAGGTAAGAGAGAATAAAGAAGTGAGAGAGAAAGACCGTCAAGAGTGGCAGGAAGCCATAAATAATACACAGAAGGCAATCGAACAAGTCGATCAAAAATTATATCACCGAATCCAAGAGACGAACAATAGAAACGAGGAATGGAGAAGAGAGGTGCAGAACAATATTATAGAACAACAACAAGAGCAGGGAGAAGCCGTCAAAGTATTAAAACAGAAGATCGTTGAAGTGGACGACCGTCAACGCACGGCGGAACAGAAGACCACAACAACAGAGAAGGAAAAGGATGTGATAATTGAAGAGTAAAGAAGTCACATAAATCATATTAAAAGTGGGCAAGAAAGACTACAGCAACGGATAGCGGAAACTGAGATAGGACCGTCCACGAGAGCGAATGGAAATAATAACTCCGAACTCAAGTACAACGGAACAGACCGTTTTCCTATAGAGTTCCTTAAAGAATTATCCGAGCACCAGCTAATGTACTACCCAGCGGATAACGTGAAGTGGATAGGAAAACATCTCGAGGCCGATGCAGCTATATGGTGGCGTGTGGTACGTGACCAGATCAAGAACTTCGATGAATTTAAAGAAATCTTTACGCAGAAGTATTGGGGCCAGGAGAAGCAGGATGATGTCCGAAACAAGCTGGAGTATGGTCGTTTCGACTGGCGTGGGAGTATGAGCGCTGTCCAATACATGGAACGACAACTTCTGGAAAGCCGTCAACTTACACCGCCGCTCACGGATTATCAACTGATTAGGAAGATAACACGTCATTATGGACGAGAATTAGAGATAGCGAGCGTAACTAGGGACGTAAGGACGATACAGAATCTTGAATCATTGATTTCTGAATACGCCATGATCCGGCAAAGAAACAGTAGAGATGATCGGTTTGTGCGTCAGACAGACAAGATGAACGACCGAAACACGAGAGGGGCGCCTCACGGTCAACAGAACACCACCGTAAACAAGGTGATTACGGAGCAAAAACCTTCACACTCGCAACATAGAAAGGGGGAAGGAGGGAACTACCGACAACCCCAACATTTCAGTAACAAGCCGGCAATAAATATCATTGAATTTGTAAACAATGGTGCCTCAACGTCTGCCGCTAAGGTTAGTGGAACAGTAGAAAAAAAAAATTAAGTGGGTCACATGAAAAGATAGCCGTTCGTCGACCTACACTACAACAGTACGAGACCGATATTTTGTTACCTGACTTGCGACATGAGTTAATCCTGGATGAACAAACACAACTGGAAAAGCGAATCTCAAAATGTCCAGAGATTGAGGTAAAATTTAAGGGTGATGTTACAGTTTTAGCCTTGATTGATACAGGTTCTGCCATTAACGGGATATCAGAGGAATGGTTTAACAGAAATAAACAACGCCTGCGTCCATACGAAGAACTCCGCATGAACAACACGTTATTTGTAAGTGCAGTCGGCGGAAAGTCTAAATTAATCAGGAAACAAATTATGTGTGAAATTTATATTGATGATGTTAGATTAGATTGTGTTTTCCTAGTAATACCGAATTTAATTAGGGACTGCATATTAGGTATCAGCTTTTTAAAAGAAGAGGGATGTGTGATCGATATGAAGAAGGGAACCATCGAATTCGAAGGGAGGACTGGTGAACTGGAACTGCGGATACCAATCATACATATGGAACTGTTAGAAGAGGACTGGGACGGAATCGAGAGGAGGATTGATGAGAAGGTCGACAGTGTGACGTGTGAAGACGAAACGACGAGGGAGGAACTAAGAACGATTTTGGTAAAGTATAAGAATGTATTCCGGGAGTGTCCAGGACGGATGGATTGCTACGAACATGAATTCCGAGTGACGGATAAAACACCATATTTCCAACGCGGGTGGCCAATCCCAATAGCGTATAAGGAAAAGGTGGATGCCGAAATCAGCAAGAAGCTAAGGTATGGCGTGATTGAAAGGTGCAGTAGTCCATACGTCAACCAAATGGTCACCGTAATAAAGAAAGATGGGAATGTACGTTTGTGTTTAGATGCGAGGAGGATAAATAGTGTCACTGTTCCAGACTACGAAGGACCGACTCCGATTCAAGAAATCCTGGCGAGATGCAGTAACATGAAGTACTTATCAACAATAGATCTAACGAGTAGCTTCTGGCAGGTTCCGTTGAAACAACAATGCCGAGATTACACCGCATTTCTGTATGAAGGAAAGTGTTACAGATATACCGTAACTCCATTTGGGCTTAGTACCAGTTCCGCAGCCCTGACGAGAGGTTTGGATATGTCGTTGTCCGAGGAAGTGAAAGAGAATACAATCATCTACGTCGACGATTGTCTTTGTTATTCGTCTAACGTAAGCACACATTTGGAGAATATTGAAGCATTACTTAAGAATTTATTGGCAGCCAACCTAACAATAAATTTGGAAAAATCACAATTTTTTCGCAAGGAGATCGCATACCTTGGTTATCAGCTTTACTACTAACGGTATACGAGCATCCGAAGAGAAAGTAGCAGCAATCAGGAAGTTCCCGACCCCGAAGAATCAAAAGCAGTTAAAGGGATTCCTGGGACTTACAAATTTTTACAACAAATTTACAAGCAAATATGCAGAAGCCACACAACCTTTGTTAAGTCTACTTAAAAAGGGTCAGAAATTTAAATGGACGCCCGATCTTGACCAGTGTTTCCAACAGGTCAAGGACTTGTTTATCAATACTATTGTATTAAATTTTCCATAGGTAAATAAGAGGTACTTCTTGCAATGTGATGCGAGTAAATTCGCATATGGAGGCCAATTATACCAGTTGGATGACGACAAAAACATCTGCGTGGTAGCGTATACTAGTAAAACGTTCAAAGGTGCTGAACTAAACTACTTTACTACGGAAAAAGAGCTACTAAGCATAGTTCGATGTCTGGAGAAATTCCGAATTTACGTTTTAGGACAGCCGTTGACCATAAGAACAGATAACAAGGCGTAGATCTTCATGAGTAAGTGTCACCTAAACAACTCAAGGATCACACGTTGGATACTTAGTATTCAAGAGTATAACTTTGATATAATTCACTGTAAGGGAAAGGAGAATATTGTGGCCGACATCTTGAGTCGTTACCCAGAGGATATGACGAAGGAAGATCCAGTCGACGACAGTTATGCATATCAAATGAACCATACAATAATTAAGATGAGTAGAGAAATGAACATGATGTTAAAGAACTTCGAGACGTACCAGTTAGAAGATAAGAAGCTACAGCAAATAATGAAGGATTTGACGACGGATGATAAGAATGAATTATGTAAATTTTATAAGTGTAGTAATGGTAAACTATATAGAAAAGGTAAGGGTCGATGGAAACTCTACGTACCGGAAAGCGTTACGGGGAGACTCATCGAAGAAATACACACAATGTACGGTCATGTTGGCAGTAAGAAATGTATAAAGTTATTGCAGGAACATTTCACTTTCGACCGAATGACGAAGCGCGTACAGGCGTACGTGAAGACGTGCGATAAGTGCCAAAAATGTAAGGATTCAAACAATCGTAACTTATTTAGTGACACGAAGCCAATTATACCGACGGGTAAAGGTGAATTGATTAGTGGCGATTTTTATGGACCTCTTCCAACAGCAGCAGCAGGAGTAAAGTATATCCTTGTCATTATAGATAACTTTACCAAGTATGTAAAACTATATACACTTAGAAGAGCCACAACAGTAGCTACGCTTCGTAGACTCCGGCAATATGTAAATGAGTGTAGAAAACTGAAAGCAATACTCACTGATAACGGTACGCAGTTTACGTCCAAACAATGGATTAAAGGACTAGATGAACTTGGAATTATACCTAAATACACAGCGATAAGAAACCCACAAGCAAACCTTGCCGAACGCGTAAATAGGCAACTGGGAAACCTATTTAGGATATTTGTAGGGGACCAACACACAAAATGGTCTAAATTCATAAATACCATAGAATGTTGCATTAATGAAGTCTACCATGAAACAATAGAAGTTACACCGTATGAAGCACATCACGGAAGAAAGCCGAGTCGTGTATGGGAGAAATTCATAAAGGAAAACTGCGATACGAAAGAAGAGACAGTGGATAGCCACCAGATATTCGTTAGGATCAAACGAAAACGAGAGCGACACGCAAAACGCGTGAACGAAGCGAACAAAATGACGAAATTTCAGGTAGGAGATTTAGTGTTAGTGCGGACACATTACCAATCCGATGCGATGCAAAGAAGGATCGAAAAGTTTTGTGAATTGTACACAGGACCTTTTAAGATTAAAGATATTGTAGGCGAATCTACATATATATTAGTAGATAATTGCGACGAAACTAAAACACGCGGCAAATTCAATGTAAGACTATTGAAACCACATTATGTAAGGGGAGAGTAACTATGGCAAAACACGGCATCAGCATGCGTGCGAGGTGAAAGTGTTTGTTGAAAAGCGAGTAAGTAAGGAGTAAGGTTGAAAATCATGCGAAGTAGTAAATAAACAGAGAGGGAGGTGTGAAGTGACGTAAGCTCAGCTGGCGAGGCTGACGACAACAGGTAGATTTGTAGTTAGTAAGGACACTCTCCATGCGAGACGATGTTATAGTAGGACTATATGTACTTCACTAATAGACAGCAGAAAGAGAAATGAGCTAAGCGTCAGAATAGGAAGAGGAATGACCGATCTAGATGAAAAAGAATAACGATAGTAGGCGCGAATGCAATCTACTAGTTAGTTCATTCAGAATTGTCTAGACGAAAATTTTAAACTTGTAATAAATTTAAAATGTCAGATTTTATATATTGTATAGATTGTAAATTAATTAACAGATGTATTTGTTATACTATTGAAATTATTTTTTTATTGAAGGACAGAAATAAGCAACTGAGTTGCATAACAGAATTAAATATTGTAATAAATTGTTAGAATTAAATATTGAACTTAAGATTGTATTATAAGCATAGAAAGGTGGATATAAAATAAGTTTGTTTGACCTGTAGAATTATACAAATTCGATTTAATTTGTTGTAAATAAGTATACGTGTGTTTAACAAGAATTTAGATTCAAGGTACCAGAGGGTAGGAATTACGATGAATGTTTGTAAGTAAGTATATGATGTCTTAAAAAAAATTTTAATCGCAAATTAATTTTGAAAGTAATAATACAAATTTTAGAAGTATTCATAAGCAATAAATTACTGCTAGTATTTATATAGTTTATATTGTACATGCAAGTAAAAAGATAGCTTGTAAACAAAATAATTACAATTTGTTTACGTAATGTATAGGTATAGACAGTTCTAGGAACGCACTAGAGCGTATAATTTGTAAATGGATTCGTATTTATATTTGATAAGCAATAAGTTAAACACTCAGGTGAATGAAAAAAAGGGGGGGGAGAAAAACGGTTCTGAACAACAGTAGGTCAGTCGAGAGGAAGATATAGGTCAGCTATACTCGTTCCAATGGGAGATGGCCAATGTACTTAGTGATCGTACGCGAGTAAGGGCCAAATATGAATTAGTCGTTCCGATTAATCTGCACGACGAATAATATTTGGGGACATTGTAATATAATTAATATTTCATATATTTTTTTTTTAATTTTTTGGGTTATTGCGAGGGAAGTACACCAGCAATTAGAACCCGTCAAAAGTGACACATGTTAGCTTTGTTCGAGGGTGGGCGACGAAAAGGAACAAACCTTTCCTTTCCATTAAGACGTCGTAAAAACTATTCACGAACAATGAGCTGTACGGCACATGTTGCAGCCAACTGGACCATGCGTGGGAATGCCCGACTCCACAATTAGGACAAAAGGAGACTACCCTTACATCTGTCCAGTAGCGAGAAAAACACAGAACCAACGGCGAGAGTATTGTTCAAAACCATGTGTGCGACTTCTCAAAGACAATGGTTTATGCAAGGACAATAGGACAGGCGACTAAGTGACGCTAGGGGAGAGCACAGGTGTTATGCCACCCGTACGTCGACGTAGGAAGTCGTCAGCGTAACAACAATGAGAGAATTCGACACGTTACACCAAAAGTAGCAGATGTGATTTTGAAACGAAGCCTTAACACTGATTCCAGGAACGGGGCAACGTACGTAAGACAGCGACTCATCTAGTCCACGTGGACTACGTCAAATTCAAGTCGAGAAAGCCAACCAGCCAATGAGGAACGAGAATTCCGGAGGGAACTTCTGTAGGGGCTGTAGGGGATGGTTCAGAGAGAAGCTTGAGACCAGAGAGCGAATCTCGTGTATGAACGGCACTGGGTGGAGAATTCGTTGGAAATACAGACTGGAGACGAAGGGACACAAGGAGGTCCATGGAATGAACCTATCAAAGATGATTTGGTGGGAAGTTGGAGCGTTCATCAGAATCCCAAGAGTGGGAACGTCAGAAGAAATAAAAACCGTTTACACAGGGAGACGCGCTCTCAGTTTTACTACAAATTTTGCTCAGTTTTACTTCATTTCAGCTCAGTTTACTACAAATTTTTATCTCAGTTCATTCTAATTTTTCAGTCTCAGTTAATTCAAATTGTATCTCAGTGTACTACAATTTTTGGCTCAGTTCATTATGATCTTTGCCTCAGTTTATTATAATTCTTAACTCGGTTTACTCAGAGTTTCGAACAATCTATTGAACTTGTATTTCATTTTCATAATAATTCAATTACAAGAACTTAAGGCAGTGCGTAAGTTAAAATGTATTTCGGTAGAGACAATTAAGACATTATTACGAATAAATGGAAGTGCGCGAATATAACTCAGAGCGTAAAACGGAACAGTAGTTTTCGTGATGAAGCGCGAGTAACAATCTATATAAATTCTATGTAATTCACCGTCATAAAGATACTGACATTGTGAAGTGACGTTCGTGAACCATAACAGAAAAGTTGTGATACTACAATGTTTAGTAATTAACTCAAGTAAATAGAATTGTGAACAAGTGCCTAATGAACTCGAAAACGATCTAGGCGCCGAAAAGAGTTGTCGTGCGGTATGGACAATTATTAGAAGCATACGGTATCGAACTGTGAACCGCGAGATAGACAGATACGCGCGTAGAACGTAGACGACCGATTACGAGTACGATGCCACGACTTGTATTATAATAAACTCAAAGCTCGAAGTGAATGTCGCGGTGTGCGGAAGTGTTTGCGATCGAGTGTTATATGGATTAATCTCACTCATCAACGCAGAGATACATCATGGGAGCGACACATCACGGCAGAACGAGTAAAGTACAAAACTAATCTCTTCTTATAATTAGTAATTTATCAAATACCACTGACCTGACACTTAGAACCAAACCACCTGAGAAAGTTATATAAATATGAGTCAGATAGATACGAATCCATAAGTAGGAAATACTATATTCTAGAATATTATACATGTCTTCTTGTTAATATATTTTGTACTATGTATGTATTTTGATGTGTCTGTTGCAGGAACAGGATTTTAGCTATGTATATGATTGATATGTGTATTGTTAATTATGATTATTTCATGCATATAAATGTTTAATGTGTTTTAACATAAAATACTAAATACGAATTATGAGCACACCACATTTTAGTTAGTAACGTCATTGCAGACGAAGAAGCGTCTACATTTGATCGCTCACTTAATTATTTAAATTTGTTCATTGAATTATTAAATGTGGCATAGAATTTTAGTGTTTTGTTGAAGATTTGTAAGTGCTCTTAAATTAATGTTATGACATGAATAAGAATGAAAATGATTTTAATAAACGTAAGTTAGAATGGATTCGTTAGTATTCTATTGATTTATGTAAAAACCTGCCTCACAACTTAACCTTTCATTAAACAGTATCTATACTTTATAATTCAAGTTAACGATTATCAATTAAATTACTCAGAAAGATGCACAAAATAGAAGTTTCGAAGACAGTTATAGTCAGAAGTAATTTCATAAGTAGCAAGTTTGAGTGTGAATAATTAATTAACTCTAACTCAAATTCATACAATTATTTATTAGTTAAAGGAATGAATTTGTTAACATTGCATATGGGAGTTCAACACATGACATTAATTATATCGTATATGCTAACCCAAGCTCAGAGTCAACCTGTGGGCTGAAAAACGTCCTGGGGACTTGATTTTTATGGTGCAGGCAGGTCCGGGAATTGAACCTGGGACCTCTAGATTAGTAGCCAGGTGCCATACCCACTGGTCTACTGAGCCGCCTACTATTACTATTAATTATATTATTAATTATATCCCAATACTAATTTTAAGTTGTCTGATAATCTCAGACTGGTATTTGAAATTATGATAATGATTTGATTTCCCCTGTGACACTCAGTTTGCAGCACCTCACACGATAATCTGGCAGGAGAACATCAACTTTGGTCATTGCTTTCTGAAAAACTGCCAAACTAAACCCTACAATTTCATGATTTGTCTGACATATCAAGGGTTTCGATTGGTTGAAAATGCCTTTCATGTGATTGTTGAAAATATGATAACTGCAAGCTCTGGTCAGGCTTTGCAGAAAGATCAGGTCATATCACTGTAGAGAATTCTCAACTCATCTAGAACAACAGTCTCTACATAATGGTGGAAATGATTCTTATTATAGCATAGGCATAGAAAACATTTCTTTCTTCCTAGGGGATTGGGTTATTTATTATTCATGGAAAAACTACAAATGTTTAAAAAAAGATATCTTTTGTTGTTGTAACCAGTAGGAAACATACAGGTAACTCCTTTTGTAAGTATGAAGGAAACATACAGATTACTCTTACCTTCTTAGATAATTATAATGTAACAAACTTATGAGCCTAAGTTATAAACAAATTATACAGCACCCGGATTTTTCTCATGTCCTCTTCAAACTTTTTTTTCTGTAAATTCTAGTGTAGTATGTGTCTGTAAATATTTTGCAGCAAATGACAGCAAATCTGTCTACTTGTTTTCTCCAGATGGGAATACATAATTTCATAAAACGGCACTATGGGCCATTAAAACTACATGTTTCAAAATCATTATGATAAGGGGGACACAATCATGTACGAATAGTTGGTTGGCTGCATGTAGTTGGCCATACATTTTGTTATAGTTGCCATACAAATCAGTTTCTCTGGCAGAGGCTGTGGAGTGTTTGTAGACATACTTGAAATGTTTTGATCGGTATTAGGTCTATGTACGTGCAAAGTGACAGACACATTTTAAGGTTTTTATTGTTGTTCTGTGTTTGAAATAGAACTAAAGTACTAAGGTTAAAAATATGAAAAAATAATAAATATGAATAGAATAATTGACTACACTACAAATATTGTAAACCAAGTTGGACATATTGCAGGCCAAATAAATACTTGAAACCTGTGAAGGCATACATACCTATTCAATAAGAGGACATAATCTCAAAAACTGGAATAAAAGTTTAATCCATACCTCAACAACAGACAACTAGCAATGTGTAAATAAAGTTGTACAGACTCATCAGTCTACTGCAAATTAATTTGTTTGTGTTATATAAGTAACTAAGACAACACTTGTTTTTTAAGTTTTATTTGTTTACCTCCTTTTTAAAGTTCAGTCTGAATAGTATACAATTTTATGCACCCATCTTCATGATCTACATCAGGGATTCTCAACCTTTTTGTGATTGAGAGCACCTTTTACAATCCGGGGCAAGTGGGAGAGCACCATGAAAATTTAATAATAATAATAATAATAATAATCGTAATATTACACTCACCAGGCCAATGAGATCCGTAGCTCTGAATGTTACTCAGAATTTCACTAACATCTAAGGAGAAATCGCTTGCAGCCACACGTAAACAGTCCTCCAAATGTGAGTCATTAAATCTTGATCGTTCTTTGTTCTTGATGTATTTCATTAATGAAAAACATTTTGCACACAGGTAGCCCCCAAACATCGCCAAGCATTTGAGAAAAGCTTTCGCAATGTCGGAAATTTCATTGCTTCATTTGCACCCCAGAAATCTGTGATCCTTTCCTTTTCGAAAAGATATTTTAAGGCTTGAGAGGACTAGAGCTCTAATAATTCAAGTTCCGCGCGAGCAAGATTGTGCTGTTGAATAATCTGAATTTTTCTGAAAGAGTACACATTGAATTGAAATGGATTGAGCACCATATTAAACAACGGCTCACTTTCTTCGAGTACACGAAAACGTGTAGCAAACTCTTTCAACAGATCTTGAATTGCCAGAACGACAATTTTAGGACACTCCGAGTGGGGACGACCAAGACTCTAGAGTGTATGTGCCAGTTCAGGAAAATGAACCAAGTAATTTTTACTTGCCGTCCCGAGGAATCTTTGTAACTTTGATTGAAAGGAAAATATAATTTCTTTCAGTTCACAAATTTTGTTTTTCTGACCCTGAAGACGTTTGTTCAGCTCGGTGAGATATTGAAATTGGTCTACCATGAAAGCAAGATTGATCTTGAAATCATCCCCGAATATTTCTGGAAACTTGGTGACATAATTGTTGGCAGAAATAAATGCTTTGATTTCTTCGAAAACTTTCCAGACGCTTGTAATTGCTTCCCCGCGACTTAGCCAACGAACATCCGCATGTAGGATTAGTTCTGAATGTGGCGCTGATAAATCATGCAAGAAGACTTTTAGTAAGCGTTTATTCAGGGGTTTAGAAACCAAAACGTTGATCAACTTAACTATCAGTTTTAACTGTTCTGAAATTTCAGGAACAGATATAAGATGACTGGCTAAGTTTTCAACGTGAATTAAACAATGATAGTGAACAAAGGGAGGAAAATGTTCATAATTTTTCAGAAGAGCGACAAATCCTTTATTTTTACCTACCATGGAAGGTGCGCCATCAGTAACCACACACACGAGCTTTGATAAGTCAATGCCATTAGGTTTCAGGAAATTCGCGACAGCGTTGTAAATGTTTTGCCCCGTAGTTGTACCCGGGAGCAGTAAAATTGTTAAAAAGAAATCTTCTACAACTCCTACATTATCTATACAACGTACAAAGCACACCAATTGTGCTACAGAAGCAATGTCTGTTGATTCGTCAACAGCAAGAGAAAAATAACTACATTCAGAAAGTTTCTGGAGTGCTTTTTGTTTAATTTGAGCCGCGATGAGGTCAACGCGCCTGGCAACAGTGTCATTACTAAGTGGCACATTTTTTGCCGCATTAATCAAAACACTTCTGTATTTCTCAGGTATACTTTCAGCGAGAGTTGTCACTGCGGAAACTATGCACTCCTTCACAATTTCTCCACTTGTAAATGGCATCCCATGCTGAACAAGTTTATGAGACACAGATACAGACACTTCGGTTGAAAGTTTGTTAACAGAACTATTAACATTAAATGAAAAAGACTTCTGTTGACGTTGGAGTTGTGATTTTAACTCTTTGATATTATGTATCATTGCATCTGATCCCGTGGGATATTGATCAGAAAACGCACTATGTAGAGTTTCATAATGTCTTTGACAATTTGCTTTTCTGAAACCCGATAAAGGTGCATGACACAAAACGCAAATAACTCCGGTATTCTCGTCATTAGTGACCACCAAAAAAATCTGTCTCCCAGTTACCTTGAAAAGAATACAGTTTCTTCCTTTTTGCTTCGCTACTTTTGTTGGAATCTTGGGTTGATGAAGAAGGTAACTTAGGTATTGATTCTTCACTACGTTTTCGTATTACAAATTTATCCATGTATCTTTTTTAAGAACGTTCACAACACACTTCGAGGCGAAAGGAAAATTGCAAACTGACAATAATTACGCGTATTTCACAAATAACAGAACAGCAATACTACAACCAAAATACGTCACAAAACTGGTGTACACCGCTACACTATGTCACTCCAGTCACAAATGTCGCTCGTGTAAGTGGAAATGTCCACGCAGAAACATTCATAGAGGTCATTTCTATCCTTGTGTACTGACGCATGCGCGAGAGTGGAACTCGCGCGGATCAGCTGATTCAGCGTCAGTTCAGCGTTAGAGGCAGACAAGGACAGAAATGACCCCTACGTGATTCCATCTCTCTTTTCCAGCCGGACGGCTTCTCAGCCAGTTCACCACCTCTATCTATATACCTCTACGGTAGTGGCTGCTCTTAAAGTCTCATTGGCAAATTTCGAAATTTCTATTTAAAATCTGAAAATTGATTGGTTGAGCTAAGTGTAAAATGCTACGTGACTATTTCTGTGAGAACGTACTTAAAGCTGTCAAGTTTAGGGATTTCAGAGGCAATAAAATTAAAATATTTTGAATAACCGCTTCTTTTGAGGGTACTAGTACGTGTTTAACAGCCCATTTACAAGATGAGACAACCTGGCGCCTACAGTAATAAACCCCTCGTAGGATGCCTCTGCCTTTTAAAGCTGCAAACAATAGAGTCGGTATCGGCTTGTAAACTACGGACAATTCCGGAAACCATTGCAAGTAGTGCTCTTAGAAGTAACAAAGGTTTCCAAACAGTATTCTGCTATACTCAGTTGTTGGTGGACAACAGCTGTACGGCCGTGCTATATAGTTCATAATTGAAAATTAGGGGTCACTGTTGCTCGCGAGCACTTTTTTATACATCCATGATGATCATCATTTTTAGTTACGCGAGCACTACAGTGCTCGCGAGCACCAGGTTGAGAACGGCTGATCTACATGAACTCTTATTAACATTCGTAACCCAAGTACTGGAGAACTTAACACAGATTACAAATGAAAATTGACAACAAATACTGTACTTTTCATCTTTTGTTCTATGAGATGCTGCATGTTGAAACATTATGTTTTATAGTGGACAGAACAATTGAGCGTTTAAACATGGTTTAATGAAAGTCCGTTGAAAAATATTAAAAAGTACAATCTAATTATCATATGTCAGACAAAGCATAACAAGTATAATTATACTGCTGTTATAATTTTCCATGTGGGTTGGGATTTTTCATTTTGTGATGGAGTGAGAAGTAAGGGAGGTGCATGGTCTTTAGCAAGTAGAGGGGGGGGGGGTATAAATATGAAAGAAGACAGCTGTATAGTTGTTGTTAGGTCTTTCAACAGGGTCTTCCACCGCCACTCACAGGTAAGAAAGATTAATTTTATTTTACATTCTTTTGTAGTTGAGTCTTATATTTCTCATCTTACATGTTGTCCCTAATCTTTGTAAGACTTATATTGTTATGAAAAGTATTTATTCGTAGTTATGTATATATTGCCAATATTTTTATGTTGTTTGCCTTCTGAGGACAATCCCTGATCCCTGGGATCGAAACGTCAAGCGAGAACAACATTACGACGGAAGCAGCCTGAACAGAGGATTTACCCGGAAGAAATCACTTATCACTTAGAGGTTTTAAAGAATGGATATAGTCACATCTTCTCATTTTCACAGATGCTAACTCTGAGAAGACTTCAGACCATTCTCAAATTTTACTTTATATCTTTAGTCACTTCTTTAGTGTGTGCCATACAAATGGCCTTCCTTTTACTCTTCTTAGTATGTCTTCGTCTGTTGAACAGGGAATGTTTATTATTTCCTGCAGAACATACATAATTAAGACTGTAGCAGTGTAACTTATATAAATAAAGCTTGAATGATACATGAAGGGATAAATGTGTTTTTACATTAAAAAAATTTAGAAAAACTACATCAGGGCAGATATCAGAAGCATAATGGTAGAAGGTATAGGTAGAGGAGTACGAGAAAGGAGAAGGAAATAAAGACGCTAAAAACAGAAAAGCTCCTTAAATTGATGAAATCTGTGGTAGAGTGAGAATAAGGTGCATTTATGTAGGCTAGTATGTGAAATATGTGAATCTGGTGAATTCCCATAGACTTTCATACGTGCATTACTGAACCAAAACCCAAGAAGACATCAGTGGTTATGAACAAACATTAATGCGCAATAAATATGCATCTCATGCTTTGAAGATACTAGCAGTTATTATTTATGAAGAACTGACAGAAAATCAAAGAATAGAATTTATTTGGATTTAAAAACACAACACAGAAATAGGACATAAGATATGTCTGTGTATGTGTGTGTGTGTGTGTGTGTGTGTAAATACATTCCTGTACTTGAGTTAAGATTTCAGAACTGTTTTGTGAAAGATAGAATAATATTATTTTAAGCTTTAATATTTCCCGAGAATCCAGAAATACTACTTTCCTTTTCTTGATAGGAAAAAGGTAGCAAATAAAACTCATGAAAATGCTAATAAAAATAATTCAAAATTTTGTAATCACAATACATTTTTTATTTATGAATGTCATTATCAAGGATCTTTTTCCCAAACAATTGACTCTATCCAAGGAATGAAACTAGATACTCTTGTGTAAAGTCCAGGACTATCTTCCTGACTACATAGGAGACCAGTTGACGTTATTCCAACTTGTCTGAATAGACATCCAGGCCATGGATAAGACTGCACAAAGAAAAGAGGTCCACCTGAGTCGCCCTGAAAGTTATTAATAAAACAATGAACTCCATTGAATTTGACTGTGACAAATAAAAAGAAAAATGTAATATAAAAATTTACATGATTACTGAAAACCTCAAGTTAAGGTAATAATACTAACCTGACATGTGTCTTTGCTACCATCAGCTTCTCCGGCACACACTATACTGTCTGTCCTTACACCATCTGGGAATTGCGATCTTGACAAATTGTTCTGTAAGGTGCCCTTGCACATTTCTGGACTCACAAAACTGATATTTGCATATAAAAGATGGTTACTGGTTGGGCCAGCTGAAACAAAATAAGAGCTAGCTTAGTGCCACCATCTTCATCATCATCATTAACATATGGTATTCTGGAATGTGGCAGGTTCCAGACACCATTGTTGTCTCCATTGGTAGCTACTCCAGGTTTGAGTCTTTACCTCTTCACATGCTTCCTCACACCTTATGTTATATTTTCTCTCCTTTCTCCTACTGACCATTAGAAACTACAGCTCTCAAGATATGCCCAGTTCAGTTTCCCTTTCTCTTTTTTATAATGCTCATAAGAGTTCTACTGTCACTGATTCTTTTCAGTAAATGTTAAATGATTAATTTTTACCCACCTTATTACTTTCATCCACCTCCAAATTTAATCCAGTCCTCTTCCTTTGTCCATTCTCTGACACAAAAACATAACACACTATATAAAACAATTAATCAGCGTCTTTCTCAGGTCCAGATTCAATCTGCAATAAAAAAATTTATTTTTTCTTATTTAATGCGTTCTTTTATTAGGACTGTTCTACTCATAATATCTTGATTACTGGTCAATTAATTAGCCAACATGGTCACTCCCTTGTATCTCCTCTGTCCTCTTCCTTCCTGTCATATCTTCCTGATCATTTACTCTTATCATTTGTAAATGGCTATAGTAAGTATGCTGAAAAACCTAGTTGCATAGATACTTGCATAATTATGTTTTAAGAGTAGTGAGAGTCTATTTTTTTTTGTTCTTGCAACCTTAAGTCAGAGTTTTAAGCGTTGATGGTTAGATTCTGCAGTTATCAAGTCATGTGGTAATCTTTTTTTATTTTTCTTCTTAATCAGTATTCCTTTAACTCTCAAGTGGAGCATTAGACCTTGAAGATCGTTCTCCATCCACACCAATCAAGATATCAAACCTCTGCTTCCTCCTATGTAATATTTGTAGCCTTGATTAATTTTTTTTCTGCACCTGGCTACTAATCTAGAGGTCCTGGGTTCTATTCCCGTGCCCACACCATAAAATCAAGTTGCGTCTTTCAGTCCCTAGGTCGACTCAGCCTGATGAAAATAAGCACCTGGGATAACATCCTGGGGATAATAATGGACGGCTGAAGCATAGTGCTGGTCACACTGCCATCCTTGTATGCCGTACGGCTCAAATAAGGCAGCCTACCCTGCCTTCTATGCTACTTCGGTGGTATATATGGGAGCCATTATTATATTATTCTTTTTGTGTTCTCCATTGCTATTTAATTCTCAGTCCTTTGCCTTCCTGTTCTTCTGCTTCCCTAAGGGTTCCATTCCATTGCTAGTTTGTTATATTATCATGAACCTGTTGTGTGATTATATAGGAATTTGAGGAGGAATTGGCAATGCCATTTCTCTTCTTTACGTGCTGTTTGCCAGGGCACTGGTTGGTGAGGATTTTTGTTGGGGATCACAAATGCCTCACAAAGCTCAAAATCAGGAAGGCTGAAGATGGGAAGACAAGGCTTCCCGAAACATGTTTCAAATAAGAAGAAACATCTTGAGGTAAAGTCTTTATAAATATTAAATTAAATATAAAGATAAAACTATTGTATTGTTGTTAGTGCCATCTATGAATCTCAAATTTTCTCTTAATATTGAAGTTTTTAAATCAGGTTATACTCTCCCTGAGTAACTTAGACAACTTAATTCATAAACAAAAATTAACTACTTTGTAAATAATTTGGTTAGTCACTGGCTACCTTGTCTCCCCTGACACTTTGTCACTGGTTATACAAAAAAAAGAACCATAGATAGGGCTTCAAAATAAAAGGCCACCTGAGCTAGCCTTTGTCCACCACTGCCACATATTACCCCTTTTCTTTCTCAAATACTTACAATCATTTTGACTAGATGTCCTTTTTTCTCATTATTTTCAATTTTTGTTTCAGTTGTATTTATTTAGGTTAATTAAATGCTCTCGACATTGTTATTACCCCTTACAACTCTTTCCTTTAATCTGTTCCTCAAACCCCTTATGCATTATATTTTGGAAGAATGTACTTCAAAAGCCTCTAACATGCCTTGTCTCTCTCTATGGCTGGCTGAGACCATGTGGTTTATGAATATGGTCTATGTAGTCTATGAATTGGATGTATGCAGATGCTCACTCTATGCAAAGTGCTCTGAGGGTTTTTCTTGTTTTGAATCTAATGTTTCTTGAGTTTACGGATATGAACATTGCAAGCATAGATTTTTTTTTGCAAACACATTATCAGCTGTATTATTTGGATTTAATATTTTTAGTGGATCTTCTATCTGCTGAGATGCTGTTCTGTTAGCCAAATATTTGAAGGTCTTTACCTATCTCAGCTTTACATATTGTAGTTGAATATTCATTTTCCCTGTTATGGATTATGAACTGACAACCTGTAAGTTTTATTAACTAAAATTATTTGCAAGCAGGAGTTTCGGAATACGTTAAAATTTTATTTGTTTACCCTGTAACAAACCCTGTCCATTTTTCTTTATAGACAGACAGGCAGACACACACACACACACACACACACACACACAATTTATTACTTAATATGACTCACCAGCTTCAATTCTTCCCCATCCAGCGGCTTTTCCCTCTCTTTCTGCAATATCAAAGGTCGTATGAAGGCAAACAGGTCGAATGTAATCAGTAAAGACTATCTCTCTGTCCACTTTATACAGAGCGATGTCGTTGTACATCTGTGGAGGGTTGTACTCGGGATGGTTGATCCGTTCTATTATAGTGTAATCTTCGTGTTTAGTGTTGTCTGTTGTAGACGAGTGGTCAAGCTCTCCCAAACGCACCCATTTTGCAAAACCTCTAAAATTGTAAGAAAACAAAAACCCGGTATTAATCAATAACATAAATTGTATCCTGGATGTACTTACGCTATAATATCAGTAATAAGGTTAATAGCAGCAGCAGCAGCAGCAGCAACAACAGCAGGTGGTGGTAGTTGAGGTATAAAGCTTGTTAACTTACTGAACTATTAGATCGCAAGGAACGTAACATAGACTAGACGTCGTGTAATTGGCTTTACTGTCAACAACACAAACTGAACAGTTATGTGATGGAAACAAGTCTGACAGACTGTATGTGCTTCTGCTGAAATTTATCACGCCTCTAGCGATGGAAAAATGATGGAAACATTAGATGAATGTAAACAATTTGCCCAGCACTTTCAGCAGGTTTCACTAGTTTTACACAGTGGTGGTTCACAACTGTAACTATATGAGTTTGACAAGGGTGCACTTTGTCACACACTGTGTTTAAAATTGATCCTGTAAGATTTATGACGCGGGAAATCAATCCTGGAATTAAGTTAAGGCCTGAAGGTAGCCTATATGTCTATGCTCACTTTGTTGTTTCCATATGACGAAATAATTTTGCATATCACTGAAAGGGGTTTACAGTACTCATATGTCGCTTGTACCTATTTTGTCAAAAATACAATTTATAAATATTTGAAAACTAAGGTAATGACTTTTCGGAGGATACAGCCACTACGTTCCAATATGATGATAAACAGACAACCCACAGAACAGGAAGCCTCTTCCAATTAGTGGAATTATTAATTTTTACTTCAATTTGGCTTCAGTTATTCCACTGGTCGTAGAGATGATATCTGGAAAAAGTCTTATGAAAAACAAACAAGGTAGAATACTAAAATAAACTTTACAAGGTAATTGGAACAAACCGATTATCCAATCTGCAAAAATGAAGGGTTGCACACTCTTCACGCGCGTAATTTTCTCAGTTGTTTTTGCCAGACTTGACCAAAACAAGAATCCAACGTGCATAACACATATCGCAGGTTACATACAAACAAAACTAAACGAACGTTGTATTTTCAAGAGACTTTGTACAATATTTCATTTTAACGTAACTGAAATAAATGATAAATTTCAATCATGACTCGGTGAACTCAATTTTAAATACAGTGGGGATAGACCTAAATACGATAATTCGAATTTTCACAATGTTACGCATTAATTCCATAGCATCACAAGTAAACCTCCTTAAGTGAACGGATATTTCGCATTTATATTTTGAGAAATTAACGCATGTCCAGATTAAACAACTGACTCGTGTAGTTCATTGTTTGGTACCAATTCTAACACAAACATATTTTATTTTTTTCTTAAAAATCAGTCAAAATATTAGGATGCATAAGTTACACAAGACCGTAAATATCGCTAGAAAATGTAGTATATGAGGAAATAAGGGACAAACTAAATATTTATTCTACAAATGACAGAATACAACAACGGACAGCATAATGAAATGAACACATAGTGGATAGTTAAACAGTACAAGCCAGAAAGGAAAACAGACTTCGGACAGCCTAGGGCTTTTGTGAAATCGGAACAGAGTGCAAGCTTTCAGCTATCTTGAATTGGAGGGGCAGAAGAAGAAGACTTAATGACAAGAAGAAGTAAGAAAAACCACGTGAGTTACGTCGAGGCTTTCAGGAAGATACATGTTTGGCGCTTCTGACGTATTGCTGAAAGAATTATCAGCAGCAGATCCTGAGGCTTATATGTTGCTATGAGCCAACAGCTCTTTTTGATGAACGTTTCGATAAAGCTGGCACCGTAATTGAGAAGATGGATAACTGGGAAAATGTGAGAAAAGAGTTAACTGTTAAACTTGTTTTGCAATTAACAGTATTGTTCCTGGCTGTTTCTAAATCTAAAACACTTCTCCGCTCGTATAAACTTTAAGAAACTAGACACGTGTCCTTCTATTCGCTTAACCCAAACAACGTTTTCGCAGGTATCCAAAAATACGGATGTTGGTGGCAAATAAGAAGTGTGGCAGTTTTTCTATCGTGCTTTAGTTGGGTAAATATACAATATATATACAAAATCTACTCTATGGAGCTTCAGATTATTGTTTATATAAGGAGAGAGCAACGACTTCAACACGTGTTGCTTTTTAGGGTAGAAAAACAACCTCGTTCCTAAAAAATATTCGTACAGATCTAAGGGTCAAAGGGATTTAGAAGTGCCAAGAAAAAAGTGAGCGGTGTTGGCGGTTGACCATTCCAGTTTTAGGCACCCGTCTCTTGTACCAACATTAAGTGTATCACCTGGCAGCCATTGGGTTCAACCCAGATGCTGCAGTCATGCCCCGGGGGCAAGTGCACCCCGCAACAATAACGCAATGCAATGCAGCGGATCAATTTTGAAGTCGGAACAAGTTGAACTCGTACTGAAAAAGAAGGGAGGTACAGTATTGTGTCACTCGCTCTATACGATCCCAACTGCTACGGTACGTCATATATTGATGTGGGGAGAACGATTGTATGAATGATGCTTTTGTGTTCAAAAGTTCGACTTTGAGTGATGATCCATTATAAGACAAGAAAATTGAATTGGCGGAGAAGGCATTGTTTATTGCTGTTCCTTTGAGGACGGACATAATGAAACAATTTGGAAGATTTCAACTACTAATAGTGATACATAAAGGTTTTGTATCGTTTGTCCTGTTGCCAACGTAAGAAAATGTATTTGATATATAACGGTACCTCGTTTCAAAGGCTTTAGACAAAGTAGATCCCGCTGTTAGGCTTGTGTTATCCTGCATAATTGGCTTAGGACATGTAGTTCTATCAACTTTTCAAGAGCTAACATACTACATCCAACACTTGCCCTCCTTCGGTAATTAACTACAGAATCCTCCTGAGTAGTACTTACATGTCGTTCCCAGGAAACGTACAGTGTGCCGCGCTCAAAATGTACCTCTTACTGATAACGCTTCCGCCACATTGCCACGATTTGGCGTTTTCCGGACCAAATCCTATCAGCGCCTGTAACAATACACAAAACAAATTTAAAATGCGATTTAAACACCTTTGACACGTGACTAAGCGGTAACGTTGGTTCGGTTTTCACCTTCGACAGATTAGGCCGGAGAATGTTTGACAGCCGTGTGCTATCAGTTAACAATTCTCTTCCTCCCCCTCCGGTATCACTGATTTTGATTTACATGATGTCATCCTGAATCGTGGTAATAGGGACTTATATTGTAATAGTAGTATGCTTTCTGGTCTGGTTTCCATCGCTGATGCAGTGCTCTTTGCTGTGGATATTGGGCTGTGAAAATTATTCCTTTCTCGGTAATGTCATCTTCACGAGTTTCTATCTGGAAAGGATCAGTATTTCGTAAATCGTTTACTGTGTACATTTAGATGTCGCAACGGATAAGTGTGTCACTGTTCTTTTCGTGGCAGAATAAGGTTGCAGTTCCAGCCGTGGATGAAAAGTGAGGAGTTTTCCTACCCTTGTCTTGGAAGGCTAACATGACTTTTTTTAGAGACATTATGGATAGCATAAAACTAACTATAGCAGCGTTGGGCGATCTGAATGGATAACCCCCCGCTTATTGGAGAGCTGGAACTGATACGGGCCATAAGCTTGAAACAATATCGTCAACACTTTTACTTCCAGATTTCTTGTTCCGTCTTCAGTTTGATTACGGCAAATACTTATAAAAATATCACGCCTCTGTGATATCACCATCCTTCTGTTACTAAGCAAGAACTGGTTGTGCGGTGTGGTTATTAACTTGATTATAAGCAAAAATAATCCTCATTGATACATGTTCACACCTATAGTCGACAGGTCATAGGTCACTGACAGTCCTGCAGTAAGGAGTAACAATGGTTGGCGAAGGGCCAGTTCTATGATCGAGTAATCCGATTTATCGAGATAT
Organism: Magicicada septendecula; assembly: GCA_034769895.1. NCBI lineage: Eukaryota > Metazoa > Arthropoda > Insecta > Hemiptera > Cicadidae > Magicicada > Magicicada septendecula. The sequence continues at coordinate 136,432,435 of CM068375.1, forward strand.
CAGGTTCTTGCTGGTAACGTTCGGGAACTGCTACTTCGGTAGCTAAAGATCTTTACTCGATAAATTTACTATCTGCAAATATGTAGAACTTTCAAGAGGTAAGGACACTACTTAGGAAGATGATTCTAGAGTTAAAAATATAAAAAAGTGTTATATAAACATAGGTCGGACATTTTTTTAAATCGAGTCATGGCCAGATTAAAAAGTCGACCATATTTCTGGCCAGAAGGTAAATTAATACCATATGAAAATTTCTAGAACACAAACTATGGAGAAAAACTAGTAGTTACATGTGTTGTTGACCTGAAATATATTTGGCTCACAATAATTTAGTTAAATTATATGGGCCCCAAAACCGTCTTTAGTACTTTTTATGAGAACTGTTGGAAAATTAAAATAACTGTCAAAGAAACATCAACTGTCAAGTCAAAGAAACATAATTTGTAGATTTGTCGAACAAAAATTTTGTTCGATTGATAATAAATAGATAACTTTCGAATAAAATTTATAGAGTTTCTGATTTTAAGAAAACTAATGGAATAACGCCACTTAAACAAGCCTGAGAAATTTGACATTAATTATAAACGAAACAATGTTACGATTCTAATTTAAAAAAAAATTATCATCTGTACTGTTACAAAACTGCTGATGATGACAAACATTTGTATCTCACTTGTTAGGGTGACTAAATGAATCGAAATATAATATGTACATCACCGATTGTTTTCTATAACTAATCTAATGTACTTACAGTTTGTTGGCTGTTTGAGCTGTATTTATTTGTGTTTAATTGTTGAATTCAATTTGTGTTTATAATAAGTAAACAATTCTGTTTGAATTGTGAAACACGAAAAGATAAATATCGGCTGCAGAAATGAAGAATATATTATGAACTTCAGAGACTAGAGTTAGAAATTCAAAAATAAGGAAAGAAGATATGAGGCCTCACCTAGAAACGCAACAACTGATGTGGTCTCATCGTTAGATGACTGATAACAGATTTTTCTAAGAAAGAACTGAAGCTAGATCACGTGGCAGAAGAGAACGGGAAAAGAGAAATGGAAGGAAACAAGAAAGCAAATAAGAAGATGAAAAGTAAAAAATAATTAATCACTGATAACTGCACATGCGCATATGTATTCAGCATACGTATTCTACTTCTGTTCAAAATGATTACTGATAAATCTTTGAACGATGGTTAATGGGACGTGACATGACAGAACGATAAATGAAGAAACAGAACAAAAATAACGAGTTCAGGGCGCGCGCCTTAAAGTGAATAACATTTGTTTGCCAAAAATGGGACCCAAAATTTTAAGAATATCGTAAAAGTTTACGTGGGAGATCAAGTTATGTGAAATTTTCTTCAAAATACAAACTCAGTATCTTTAATAATGTGACAGATTTATACGCTCACCGCTCCTTGCACATTTTGGGTCGCCTTCGGAAAGTTTATAAGCTATGTTTGCAAAAAAATTGTATACATTTTATCAGTTATATATTGTTGTGGAAAGTATTAAACGTACTATAGTCATATAGATATTATATTCAACCGTCAATGTCTTACCCGTTATTGAAGTCTTAATTTGGTGATATCAATCTATTACCTTACTTTATTTTACTGATCTGTTGTATGTTATTTGTTTCCCGATTTAAGGCGTCAAATTGTTTTATTTCCAAAACAATTAAAATGATTCTTCTTATCTATTTCTCCTTTTTTCTTATTTTAATTTAATTCAACTCATCTTTATCTTGTAGACGATTTGAATTTCGTTCCCAAAAAATAGGGGTTACCAACCTCTATTTTTGGAAACAAATTTCCACCTTGGCTATATTAAGGAATAAATTGTCAGTAACATTAACATAAATTAAAGACACAATTGATAATAGTCAATACGGTATTATTTCTTTAGTGTTTTTTATTACTTTCTTTTTAAACAAAATGAAATATTTTTATAATATATATTTTGCTCGAGCTCTTGTTTATTACTCGCTCAGCGGTTGGCAATGGTGTTCACTTAGTATTCCGGGTCTGGCTGATTAAAATGCTATGTTTTATTTTAATTATTTTAAATCAGTTGGGTTCTTGTGATTGCAGGAAAATTAACAAAAGATCTTTAGAAAGTATAAAACTTCACATAAAACCTACTTAAATATTATACAGTTTCTTAATAAATTACTTCTTAGGTTATATTACATGTGTGAATCAAAGTTGGCGAATAGGTTATTAGTTCGTTTTAAAAAAAGATTCCAAGGTCCCATAATTTGATCACTATAAATTAAAAAGTGAATAAAGATATAAACTGATTGTCCCTAGTTTATTCCTTAAGTGAGTGTTTATATAAAGTTTATTAATGAGTGAAAAAGTGTCACAGCGTAGACTAGTCTTTTTTCATTTAGTTTTTTAAGTTAATTTATACTCATCACATTCCTTTATATCTGATTTGTCTCTCTGAGTTCATTTTTCTTTTATAAATTATTAAGTATATTTTTTCTTTCAATATCAAATAATTCTGGTTATTAAATTTCTTCTTGTCATACTATTATTATTCATCATCTCATTTTGGTTCATTACAATTTCATTTCTAGTTGATTTATTACTTTGAGCATGCATTTTTTGATCTGCTCTTCTCTGAATCTAATAATGGACTAACGACTTTTTCTGGTTGTCAAGGAAGCCAGCCTCATACTCCTGTTGGTTGAAAATATTGTTTACATTGTTAGATTTTGCTACTGAATTTTTACAAAATAGACAAATATTTTTAAATTAGTATAAAAATACTACTTTCTTATACTACTTTGAATTCCTAAGATAATAACATTATTGCATTGCATTTCTTTTATAATTTAATTAGAAACCAAACATGAATAGTTTCTGTTCAGTATTTACTTAATTACTATTTTAACAATTTGTTTTTATATTAATTATTTTATAACTGGTTAATTTGATATACATTATGTGTCCTTAAATTTATATTATCAATTCTAATAGTATTACCTACATTTTTTCCTTACTTTATTACTGCTATAATATCAAATTTTACAAATTACTGTTTTTTCACTATAGGCTTCTTATGCCTAGATCACCTGACTTTCTTTATACAGTTATTATAACATATTTCTTGAGTTTCATGAAACTGAACTATTTTAAACATAACTACAATAAATTAAAATGTAACATTTGATGATTCATAACCATTTTTAAAACATAATACTATTCCTTCTAACATGCTATACACACGCTATTCTTTAATACATGGCCTACAATCCTACTTTCATTAACTATTATTCATTAAACATGCTTTTGCACCCTTAGATATATTATTTTTAATACCAACAGATAACTATAACTATTACTTAACTATTATTTTTTTATTTTAAAATATGACCATTAATTCTACATATTTCATTTGTATAGGCCTATTATGCCTCAGTTTTTTTACAGTATACATTCATCATTTTTTACTCAAGCATTACTTATTATTCATTTTACACATTATTACTACTGCTGACTTTCAGTTAGTATATTTTTCTTGGTTCTGTTATTCACTGTAGTATTATATTATTCACTGTTTTTCTTTCTTTTCTTCACTTTGATCTAACCACACAACTCACCTTATCATTAACATTGGGTATTTATTATATAATGGGTTTATTCCATTCATATTCTAATAACAATATTATTTAACATTACTTAATTTACATTTATGTATTGGTAGTTTTACATGGAACTACCCATACTTTTGGCTATAGCTTTGTACTTTCATTATTACATTTACTATATTATTATTGGTTGACAAGGGGTTGTGATATGGTCATAAAGTTATTAATTTTTAGCCTGCCCTTTGCCAATCACTTGGGTTTTGTCATCGTCTCAGTCTTTGTCTAGTTTTTATGTCATCATTGTGCTATATTTTAATATTCTTGTTCATTAATTCTTTCATACTTTGACTTTCTTTATTCCTTCAATATTGTAACTCAATTTTCTATAAAATGGTAAAATGCTACATTGCTACTCACCATGTGTGGAAATTGTTTCGCTTTAGCTTCAGTAGCTCCGGCTACGTAAGGTGCACCTCTCCAGCATATTTTTCCATATTCCTGACACTCTGAAATATGAAAAAAGTTCTAGGTTCAGTAAAGGATTAAATAATAATTCGAGTTTGTAGATTATTGATAACTGAATACTAAATCAAATGATAAGTTTGGTGTTTTTATCAACTGATAATTGAGAAAGCGTTTGAATATCATTACAGAACCGTATTGTAACATTTACAGCAGCTCTAACAAATAAAATATGTTAACCTACAGTTCCAAGATATGGCCAATGAAAGGGGGTAAGGAAAAACACTTAGAGCATGCAAATGAAGCTGTTTTTGGAAACGAGTAGCAAAGAAGAATGAATAACAATCGAGCGAATTGTTGACATTATGGGTTTACCCATTCGTTTACACACGGTATCAGAAATGAACACAGCTGGTTAGAATGGACAAGTACAGAAATTCTCCAGGAAAATAGTAAGTAGATGTACATGAATAGAACAATGAGAATGTTCATTGTTTTGACCGCCTCATTTCCTAAGTATGGTGGGGGGGATTTTGCAGGTGGGGGGGTTGAAGATGTGAACCAGAGGTGGATGTAATAAGTATAGTATCACAAAGATATGGTGTTATACAATAAGGAAGTAAAGGAATAGAAGAAGACAAGACTATATGAGGATACCTTCATATTCATCATATGAGGATACTTTAATGTTTATAAAGACTAGGATGCGTATAAACTACGACTCTTATTTATGACTACTGTTCACTGTAAGGAAACCGAAATCGTTAGAATGGATGAAGTGAGAATGTGATAGATCATGATACCAGAAGAAAAGCGTGGCTAAGGAAGAGACGAGAAGAGAGAGAGGCTTCAGATCGTAGAGAAGAGCCAAGAAGGATGCAAGTCAAAAACTAAAGAGTAACGTGTAATGACAGAAATCGATGAACGCAGATGTTGGAGGGAAGGCTCATCATGGTATGTACCGCCAATCGAAAATAAAAAAAAAAGAGATCTGTGAATGGGAAGAATAATATTAATTTCACTTGCTCATGTTTGTGCACTGGCGCACCTTAGTAGTTAGAGGCCATGCCGAGAGAAGACATTAAACGAAGCTAAGTAATTACTTTAGAATAACAAAGGTGGTTATTGTTTCCTGTAATTTGTGGGATGTAGTAAACGGTCGCAGGCAGGTGTAACGTTATATAACACGTATACAAACGTTAGTTGTTACTATGGCGCTGTTCACGTTCATGACTCGATTACGTGTTTCACATCGCTACAGTACCGGCTTGAAAATGGTTTAATCAGCCGAAACGCATTGTCAGGAGTTAACGTTTACAGAAAAACAGCAACTTGCGTTATCAGGCTGAAGCGGCCTACACACGATCAGTTCGACGTGTTCATTTTGATGTGTCACATCGGACTGAAGCTATGAGTTGCCTACACACGATCACATCGGTGTGCCGTCAGTCCATTGCAGCTCAAAAATTGCCTTAATTGCCTTTTAAGATAGGCCTATAGGTAAATTAAGAGAAATACTGAATAATGTTACTGTTTACGTTACATAACGATCCCTTTAAGAAAAATGCTAAAAGGAAATGTTATTTTTTAGAGCTCAAAACAAGACTTTATAACAATATAATGGTAAAATCAGTCATTGTAAACAGCAACAGTTCATTAATTCGACCTGTTTTTTCAACTGTTTTTAAAAACATCATTTTTTTTAAAGTTCGTTTTCGTTGTGCAAAAACAACATAAACACCCACCACTAACCAGTCGGCTCTGTCAGACAGCGGATGCGCGGAAAGCTAGGTGTGAAGGACTGATCAGATTGAGTCCTACACACGACATTTCTACCTGATATCATGCCAAACTGACTCACCGCATGATGCGATTTCATCAGTCCGTCAGGTCACTATTTTGATGTGAGGTCAAATCATTTTTGTCCCTACTCAAACCTTTCGGTGTGTAGGCCGCTTGAGTAACACAAGTGCGACTGGTGACAATAAATATCAATTTAATTAATAAAGTTGTTTTAGTGGTTATAATCAAAAACAGAATTAACACTGTTGCACACCACTATAGGAAAGTTATTCCGATTAACGTTGTCAAGCTTTACAGCTCATCGCCAGATCGGAAATTTGAATTTTCAAAAATTTCCGATCTGTTGATGAGCTGTGAAGCTTGAAAACGCTAATCGGAATAATTTTTTTTATAGTGGTGTGCAACAGTGTAATTCTGTTTGTAAACATAAATTTGTAGAATAACCATGAATTTATAATACGTCTACGTACACTTACTCTGTACACATTTGGTGTTCTCGATGCCGGGTATCGGAGGCGGAGGCGTCGTTGTCCATACCGACGATTCCGTGGTCGTTGTACCTGCATCAATGGATTGTGTGTTCCCCGCGTTTGGCTGAGTCGTTGGCGGTTCTTCCGTAAATGGTGTCGTCTCAGTAGCACCGTCTGACCGTTCGGACGTGTCCCCCGACGCGTTTGGCTGAGTCGTTGGCGGTTCTTCCGTAAATGGTGTCGTCTCAGTAGCACCGTCTGACCGTTCGGACGTGTCCCCCGACGGCTTCTGCACGTTATTCTCCAGCTGTGGGATCGGAATCTGCGGTTCGTTCTGATTGTTACTTATCAATCGTTGAAACGGATTCCCGGACGGATTTTGTGGCCGACCAAACGGTGGGCCCATGGGATTACGAACGTTGTTCTGAAAGCGTCCAAACTGACTCTCCAAAGGTGGCCTTTGCGCATTATTCGGAAACCGACTAAACGGTGGCATTGAAGGATTTTGCGCGTTATGCTGTAACCATCCAAACGGTGGACCAGTAGGATTCTGAGGTCTGTGTTTCAAACGTCCTAACGTGTTTTCCGACGAGTCGCTCACTGTGGTGATCACGTCTACGTTACCATGTTGCAAACCTGTCGATCGTCGCATGTCGCAACACACAATCGGTTCGTTGCCTTCGAAGTTGCAGATCTTCGGGTGTCCTCCGTGTATGATATCTTCTAAGGCAGGTGGGCAGCTGCTGATTTTCTGGCACGTAGAGTATGGATTGTTGCAAATAGCATCTGAAATCAAAAGCGATACTTTTTTAACAGGACAACCAAAATTTCAGTTATTAAGGTATACAGTAGGTGGAGAGTCAACTGATGCGTAACTTGTTCGTGACTACCACGGCAAAGGCGAAGTTCTTGCCGAGGTCATTTTTTGAGATCAGTCGGAGAAGGCTAAACCAGCATGCAGTAGTATGTACAGTATGTTCTGCACGAAATGTTTCATTTTTTAGAATGAAGCGCTCACATACCTGGCGGATTAACATAAATCGAATAACTTTATGCGCGCGATTGACCTTTTGTCGCATCTTCGGAATAAAATCTGAGCAAAGCTGTTCTATCCGCATTAGTAAAGTCACATAGCCTCTAATATTAACTGGAAAATTTTCCGTTCCTGCTGGACCACTCATTGGCTATCTGTCTGAACAGTCATCCATTTTCCAGGAGTTTTGGAGACTTTTTTTTAGTTAGTTGGTGGGATTATGGTATCTGTTTCAATAACAAGTACTTGATAACTTAAGAAACTTGGTCAGTAATATGAGAAACAAGTGTCAAGCCAGAAATAAAGTGTTTATGACGAACTAGGACTATATAACTAGTAAAAACATGACAGCTCCAACAGTTCAGCCACTTGATTAAAATAAATGAGGCAGTGTATCAAAGGAATTATTTGGCATAAGTGGAGTATGAAGAGATTGAGGGGGACGTGCAATCGGGCCGTGCAAGACCAAGGAAGTAGCCGGAAAGAAAGTCACTGTAACTGATGAATATTGTAACGGTACATATAACACCACATCCACCAACGTACCGAAAATTAATTTAAAAGCCACCACTAGTAAGAATACATAAAAGGTCTGGAATACCACCATGGATACAGAAGAAGAAAGTACCATAAGTTTAAATAAGTGAAGCATCATTAAAAAGAAATCACTAGTAAATGCACCAATGAAGAAGAAAAGAAGAATAAAGACGAGACGACTGACATACCTTACCCAATAGATCAGTGAGAAGGAAAAAGAAAACAAAAGAAGAAAGAAGAATCAGTGAGAAGAACATGAGAACAAAAGAAGAAAGAAGAATCAGTGAGAAGAACATGAGAACAAAAGAAGAATGAAGAATCAGGGAGAAGAACACAACAATAACGACCTCAAGAAAGAAGAAGGAAGAAACAATGTGAAGAAGACAAGTGAAAACCACATCATGTATAAAATGAATAAGAGTGAGAAAGAGATCAGTGAAGAAAGAAGAAGGAAGATATCCAGACCAGACACAAGAAAAAAGGGAAAGAAATTGAAGTATAACAAACTAACATAAACCTTAAAGGAATTATTGTACTAAGAAGAAAGAAGAAATGTTAATTAATTACATGATATAAATCCCTAAGCTGTATGGTAAAGTCAACACTGACCACAACTCATTTAATGAATATATTCCTTGTCTATGTAAAACACATTATTATCAATAAGGACTAAATATTGTAAATAAAGAGTCACGAGTAAACTAAATAAGAATAAGATAAGTTTATTGTAGCTAAATGATGTGTAGTTATAAAATAAACAGGAGACTAGGTTCCAAAATATGAATGACCAATTGTACAGTGGGAGTGATGTTAGTACAAACCCACTAATTAACAATAAATAAGACAATACAAGAGTAAACTAAAGGTGCAATAATAATAACCAATGTACAAACATTGAATGAAAACCAGTCAACAAGATTAATGTAGAAATACACAGCCAGCAGCAATACATTACTGCTTACTGAACCTACAAAATAACCTAATCTGGGCATCCAGTTTTCAATAAAACTTAATGAAAACAAAATCAAAACAATATTAAACCAAAATGTATTGAGCTAGGAAGTAACTAGATAATATAAGGAATGTTTTGTACACGATAGATAACACAAGCCTGCGATGGTTCTGTTTTGTAATTTTTGATGATTGATTCCTATGTATGTTTGTGCGCTGAATCCAAAAATGACCTTAGTTTTTTTCCATCATGTCAGAATTTTTTGCAAATCGCAATTTGCCAAATGTAGTATATGTCGAAAAATATCACAAATATGAGACTTAATGACAGAGTGAAATAGGTTTGTTTCGTATAAAACATATTATTTTGCGGCTTATAATAGACATAATATAATAGAATATAGAAATATAGATAAATAAAAAACTCACGATTTTAGTCGTTGTGTCGACGTCTTTTTGGACCAGCCATGCTCTGTTTCAGGTTTTTCCGTGCATGTGCTCTTCTGGGATCATCTCGGTGCAACATCCAGCAATAGTCCGCCATCATTGTAGTATTCCATCTTCCTTGGTAATGCTTTTCCATTTCTTTGATGTCCTGATGAAATCTCTCATCCATCTCTTTACTAACAGCACTCAGATTCTCAGGAAAGTAGTCCAAATGTGAATGTAGGAAATGAACCTTCAAACTCATGGAACAGCCTAAATTTTGGTACTTCTGCAGCATAGTCTCAACGATAGACTTGAAATTCGGATCCTTCTTGTTGCCCAGAAACTTGGTTACTACGTCTTTAAAGGCGACCCAGGCTTCTTTTTCAGCAACTACCATTTCTTTTTCAAAATTTCCATCTTTGCAAAGTTTTCTAATGTCCGGACCCGTAAAGACACCCTCTTTTAGTTTTGCGGTTGACAAGGCTGGAAATTTGTTACAAATGTACTGGAAACATTTACCATCTTTTGGTAAGGCTTTCACAAATTGCTTCATCAAGCCTAATTTAATATGTAGAGGTGGAAGGAGAACTTTCGTCGACTCGATGAGAGGTTTTTGGAGCACATTTTTTACTCCAGGTTCCAATGAAGCTCGTTGTGGCCAATCTTTCTGTTTCCAATGATTTTCCCTGTCTCTGCTATCCCACTCACATAAAAAACAAGGAAACTTTGTGTACCCACCTTGCTGTCCAAGGATCATCGATATTACTTTGATATCACCACACATGATCCACTTATGATCGTCGTACTTAATTTTCTGGAGAACAAATTTTAAATTGTCGTATCGTTCTTTTAAGTGTACAGAATGCCCTATGGGTACAGCATGTCCTATGTATTTAAATCTGTCAGTACGTCTTATATTTGTGATTTTTTTCGATATATAACACATTTGGCTGGTCCAAAAAACGTCGACACAACGACTAAAATCGTGAGTTTTTTATTTTCTATATTTCTATATTCTATTATATTATGTCTATTATAAGCCGCAAAATAATGCGTTTTGTACGAAACAAACCAATTTCACTCTGTCATTAAGTCCCATAATTATGATATTTTTCGACATATACTACATTTGGCAAATTGCGATTTGCAAAAAATTCTGACGTGATGGAAAGAAACTAAGGTCATTTTTGGATTCAGCGCACAAACATACATAGGAATCCATCATCAAAACTCAAAAAACATGATGCAACCGAAAAAATGCAGGGCTGTGTAATAGAATAACTAAATATAAAAGCTATATTTATGTAATCCAAATATGACAATATGCTTGTAATAGCAAAGATACATTATGCAACCAAAATTATGTTATAAACGTATTATACAAAGATAGTAACTCAACTAACAACCTGAAGTAAGACAGAATACTGTTCAGATGAACAAATGCAACCAAAATAACTATCTAAACAATCCATATAAATGTAGTAACAACAAAACTATTGTAACAACTAGCTGCAAGCAAGGTTGACAGCTATTAAACCAAGATGATAACAGAATCAAATGCAGAATGAACTGCATCACAATAATAACAATATCATTGTGACTATTTTAACTATCATTTGGATAACAATCCGAATAGTATATGAAGAGTACCAAACATACAGCAAGGTAACTCCATAAAAGTATGACAAGCCTAATTAATAAACTATAATTAAGGCACTAAACTAATAATGTAGGGAAAAAGAACACTGCCAGTAGTGACTAAACCCATCAATGTATAAATATACCATGTTAGAACTTGATTAAATGTTATTATTAATAGAATATAAGAAAAACAAAAATGTATAATCATAAGCTTAAGTTTGAATCTATGAAAACGGACATAGTGTTAGTATTAAGGCAAATTAGTTTTAAGGGAAAATTGTACAGGAGATTAAGAACAAGTTACTACCATGGAAAATGGAATAAAAACAATATATTATTAATAATTAATGGCTTAATGGACACTAAGTATAAATACCAAGTGCGAATTCAGCAACCCCGAATCCGAAATATATGATGAGGGGATTCAAATCAATCGTCATAAAAAATCATAAACAATGAGGGTAATCACAATGTCATCAGTACAATTATAAGTAAGATATTGGACTTATAAAAATAATTGTATAATGCTGAACCCTTCCGCGTGGGTATGTCGACCACAAATTCTTAATCTTGTTCCCAAAAAGTGACGCGCTTGAAGGCGTCTGTTTTGACGAATTAAAATAAATTGACCAATCAGAGCCTATAAAAAATCCGAGATTCATCATTCCGACAAAGGAAGCGAAGCCAGTCTTTTACCACCCACGAAGCGAACTGCATGCTCGTCGTATCTCCAGAAAAACGTGCTTTTGACAGCAACCAGATGTAAACACACGTTAACCTCAAACCAGGAGTGGAGGTTATGTCAACTGAAGAAATAGTGCAGTATATTTTTAAGTAAAAATAATTCGGAGTACATGCGCATAAGAGTGAGTGCAGTGCAGTGATAAAATTTAATTAATTAATTAAAAAGTTTAAGAAAAAAAAGTGTAAACACTACGAACGACCAGTTACGCAAGTATCAAATACCCACAGCTATTATATTATGATTGTATGATAATAAATATAACAGAACGCCAATAGCGACTTGAATTAACATCCGATAAGCAATTAAATATCCTATTCCTAAAGGAAGGGATCTCTACAATACAAATAAACAATGTCAAAGTTGAACGATATAATTAACGACAATTTTAACGATTTGTATAACATGAATGTTTAGAATAAGTAAAGACATTGTATCATCAATGAAGGGAGTATGTGTCCTAATTCTATTAGTCAGATAAGAGTGTTTAATATTTTGTTTCTAAAATTAAATAAGAGTTACACCAGAGAATGGTATAAATATAATCAAATGAATTACCATTACCTGAAATAGGTACATCCAGTTTTGGAGATGATCATAATCCTTGACACTGAATTATAATGATTATTACTGTATCACTTATTAACAAATAAAAGGTTGCACTAAACTATATTCAAAGCCTATGTCTAACCATGAACAGTTGTTCATATTTTATATTTTTTAATTAATAATCCATGAATTCATATCTTATATGCTTGTTATAGCCGTAGCAATTTTATCAAATATGTGTATTTTGCAGGCTCAAAGAACCTACTACTACTACTACTACTACTACAATTATTAATGACATTACAAGTTTAATAACACTACATAACCTATTTGTTTGTCAACACATTTTTGTGACTAACCAAAGGCAGTCATACCAACTTGAGCTTTTTAAATTTTTTAGAGTCCATGTTCGAATTTAATTATTAATTGTTAACCAGAAAGAAGAGCAAACCATATAATTGTACTAAATTTCATTGTTTTAGAATTGAATAAATCATCGTTGTTATTTTTACCTTTGAAAGAGTTGGCTTTTATTGTAATCAGTAAATACAGCTTAGTGAGAAGAACGAGATGGTTGGTACCATACTTACAGTGCGAATCATTCAAATGGAATGATTTTTTTTTTACAACAGTACTGACCTACATATATTATTACAAGGTATAAGTTATCATAGATATCATGTTTGTGTATGTTTATGTTAGAGTATAGGCAGGACATTACTGATCTTCTCACCACCGCTGATCAACGGAGAGCCAATGGAACTTCGAATGGAACAATTCTAAGCAGTGAATAAACTTATTTGGAATAAGTTTATTATAAAACATTTATTTAAACCAATTAAACTGACAATTAAAACGTCGAAAAAGAGTGTAAGTAACCGACTTATTCATTACTGGATTCAACAATAGGTTGAATTGAGTGGAATAAGTCACTAAACAACCACATAATAATAAAATACGAGCTTGAATAATAATAATCAACAGATTGCAAGACCCCATATTAAATAAAATCAACCCTGAGATTAATACGAATAAATATTTAAACAATAGACGGATCTCGTCTAATAATAAATTGACGCATCCAACGTGTGGCAGAAGAACACCGACAAACGTCTAATTATAAATTGGCGCTCAACGTGGGGCGAAATTAGGTGAAAAATATTCAACCTAACTAATTTTCGAGGCAGCTGCAATACACAGAACCAAAAATGCAACGGAGAGCAACTTTTAAGAAACGCGCGACAGAAGTATATGAAGAAATCAACGTAGACGGTGAAAAAATACGTCGACAAATGGAAGAGGAAAGAAGACAGATAAGAGAGGAATCAGACCAATTAAGGCGCAAGATGGAAGAAGGTTTCACAAGAATCCGCAGAATGGAAACCCGACAAGAAAGGATGAACCAGATGCAGAGTTATTCGAGAGCCAAGCGGCACGACGGGAAAAAGAAGAAATGATTACCGCAACCAAAGACGGGAAGACGAGCGTAAACGAAGGGAAGCTTTCGAAGAAGAATTGAAAAGTGCTAAGAAATTGAAAAACGAGAAGAGACAGATAAATGAAGATTTAATGAAGAATAGAGAAAATACTAATTGAAATGAGGACAACATTAACGAAAAAATTGAGAACGACTATAGCAAGAAAGATTCCACAGAACTACTACAAGAAAATATAGATAAAAATTCCCAAGAACAAGATGGCAATAGTAATCAAAAAGAGGAGGAAATAATAAGTACCAACCAAGTGATCGAAACAATAATGAAGGATGACTATAATGAACGAGGTGAATCTCTAAATGAACACAGCGAAACCATGGGTAAGGAGATAGAAAGCCCCCCCAAAAAATAAGTAATAATAATGATACAACGGAAGTAAATGATAAAACAGTCCAAGAACCAATGAACGACAATAAACCGACAGCAATCTTAGAACATACAAATAAAGAACCAGAGCCAATAAATAAAAAATTGAGCGAAACCAAGGACACGAAAACGCCTAAAGGAAGGACTACCGCAGGTGACACCGTGGAAGGCCAACCCGGGGGACCCGAACCAACAGAGAGGACGGATTTCCAGGAAATGATGGTGAAATATATGAGGGAACAGTTTCCCCAAACTATAAAGAATAGCTTTGAGAAGGCAAGAGAAGAAATGATAAACGATATTAGACTATGGAGAGAAGAAATAATTCAACTATGGAGGGAAGAAATGAAAAACGATGGCGAACCAACGACAGAAGAAACACCAAATGATGAAATCATGGAACAATCAAATTTGCGAACTGAAAATGATGGTAAACAAGCAGAGAATGAACAAGACACTGATGCGTCATCATCTGAAAATAATCATAACAGAGACCAAGAAAATAGTCAACACACCGAAAGCAACACTAGAGTTGTAAAGAAGACCCAAATAATTGAGAAGGCGGAAGAATTATTAGCTAGGAACGAAGAATCCTGGAAGGCAGACTTAAATAATAGAATCGACGATACTAATGAGAAGGCTGAGGAAATCCAGAGGAAATTAGACCAAATAGATAAGAATATACCACAACAAAAGGAGGAGGAAAATTATGAGGGACAAATGGACCAGATCTTTGAAAAATATGCTAAGGCAATAAAGGAATTAAGGAAGGAGAGGAACCTGTTGGGGGAATAATCCAGCCAGAAAATGAGAAACGACGATAATCCGAAAACCGAAGCAGATAGGGGAATTAAGAACCAAATAACTAAGAAAACGGGCGAAAGAAGAATGATACGTCCTAAGAAAGTGAGACTTACAGGGGAGATATTAGAGATGACGAGGAATGGTTTAATTAATTTTAATAAACACCCAATCATTGATCATGGAATAATAACCAACGGTAAGAAGTGTGACAAGAACATCTTAAAGGCGTTCGAAGTGGATCACCATGTAACAAGGAAAAGAAATTCTATCAAGAGGGTAGTCAAAGTAAACACATCCAGAAAAAAAATACTCCTCAACAGATCAATGATGTCGTCGATAGTTGAGATGACAGGAACACCTGTGAGAAGCAAACCAAATGATGGAACAATTGACTCAACCTGTTATACCATTCGAAAGGCTGCCAAAGAAGAATTGCAACGCCAACCAGCTGACCAAGAATTAACTGAGAAGGGGTTGGATACAACCATAACTACAAACCTCAAATTAAAGGAAACTTTGACAACAACGAAGTGGAAGGACAAGATGATAATGAGGTACATTACAAATACCGGGAAGAACCCGAACACCAAAATGATCCAAACAACAAACACACCTAAGATGATTGACCATGGGTAACCAGAATACAAACGCATTGAGAAAAAGGGACGGAAATTTTGGAACTGGACCAAGGCCACCAATCAAAAGAAAAAAATTAAAATATTCCAGAATAAATGATTAAAACAACTATCATTTGAAGGAGTAGAGGAGAAGAACATCAAAGAGAGTAATAAGAGAGAAGGCTATTATAATGGAAAGAAGAGAAAGAGAAAAATGTTTATTAAATGAATAATGTAACCCCAAAAACGTTTATCAAATATTGTATACTCCACAAAAAACAAGAAAAAATTAAAATATTCCAGAATAAATGATTAAAACAACTATTATTTGAAGGAGTAGAGGAGAAGAACGCCAAAGTGAGTAATATGAGAGAAGGCTATTATTATAAAGGAAAGGAGAAAAAGGAAAATGTTTATTAAATGAATATTGTATGTAACACGAGAAAAAGAAAAAACTATTAAATAAACCATAACCAAAACAAGCAACTAGTGAACGCACTTAAGATATTTTAAACAATGTTTACTATCACTTTGAGAAAAAATTTCGTACTATCCAAAGTAAAATGTTAAAAAATATGACATTTGCTAGAAGAGAGAAGAAGACCATTAATGAGAATATTATGTAGAGGAGATAGTGAGAAGGAGAATTGACCGAGAAGAAGAAGAAAGAACCAATCAATATGAAGAACAATTTTGTCACGATAAGAAGAGAAGAAAAAATGAAGAATATTTACACATGCTATTTGTCAACAATATTAACTAACGAAGATCTGCAGAAGAGAAGAAGGAATCCAGAAGAGAGTGTATAATAAAATATAAAAGGCAAAAGAGTGAATAACCCCAAGAGTGTTTATAATTATTAGTCGAAAGAGACTGCTTATAAGTATTATTATTTAATGAATTGACTGTAGAAAAGTTCCAGCAATCATTTAACTGGGCAGGGATGATGTTCCCCTGATCTCAGAAAGAGTGTAGTTTTGAACGACGGAGTTAGGTAAGCCAATAGAGCCCATCCGAATCGATTTCAGCTACTAAGTTAGGGAAAAAATGTTAGGGAAATTAAATATTTAAGGGAAAAAACACAGCAGCCAAGAATATAATTAAACAAGATTCCAGAATTATGAAGAAGGAGGAGATGTAGAAAATATAATGAACTGAAGACAAGTGTAAGAGTAAATACAAAATATGAAAACATCATATGTGATTTAAGAGTGAAATGAAAAAAAAATTGATAATTTCTTCAATCATAAAACAAAGATATCAGAAATAATCAATTCTAATAAGGAGGCAATATGTAACGGTACATATAACACCACATCCACCAACGTACCGAAAATTAATTTAAAAGCCACCACTAGTAAGAATACATAAAAGGTCTAGAATACCACCATGGATACAGAAGAAGAAAGTACCATAAGTTTAAATAAGTGAAGCATCATTAAAAAGAAATCACTAGTAAATGCACCAATAAAGAAGGAAAGAAGAATAAAGACGAGACGACTGACATACCTTACCCAATAGATCAGTGAGAAAGAAAAAGAAAACAAAAGAAGAAAGAAGAATCAGTGAGAAGAACATGAGAACAAAAGAAGAAAGAAGAATCAGTGAGAAGAACATGAGAACAAAAGAAGAATGAAGAATCAGGGAGAAGTACACAACAATAACGACCTCAAGAAAGAAGAAGGAAGAAACAATGTGAAGAAGACAAGTGAAAACCACATCATGTATAAAATGAATAAGAGTGAGAAAGAGATCAGTGAAGAAAGAAGAAGGAAGATATCCAGACCAGACACAAGAAAAAAGGGAAAGAAATTGAAGTATAACAAACTAACATAAACCTTAAAGGAATTATTGTACTAAGAAGAAAGAAGAAATGTTAATTAATTACATGATATAAATCCCTAAGCTGTATGGTAAAGTCCACACTGACCACAACTCATTTAATGAATACATTCCTTGTCTATGTAAAACACATTATTATCAATAAGGACTAAATATTGTAAATAAAGAGTCACGAGTAAACTACATAAGAATAAGATAAGTTTATTGTAGCTAAATGATGTGTAGTTATAAAATAAACAGGAGACTAGGTTCCAAAATATGAATGACCGATTGTACAGTGGGAGTGATGTTAGTACAAACCCACTAATTAACAATAAATAAGACAATACAGGGGTAAACTAAAGGTGCAATAATAATAACCAATGTACAAACATTGAATGAAAACCAGTCAACAAGATTAATGTAGAAATACACAGCCAGCAGCAACACATTACTGCTTACTGAACCTACAAAATAACCTAATCTGGGCATCCAGTTTTCAATAAAACTTAATGAAAACAAAATCAAAACAATATTAAACCAAAATGTATTGAGCTAGGAAGTAACTAGATAATATAAGGAATGT
The DNA here is from genome assembly GCA_034769895.1 of Magicicada septendecula. Taxonomy (NCBI): domain Eukaryota; kingdom Metazoa; phylum Arthropoda; class Insecta; order Hemiptera; family Cicadidae; genus Magicicada; species Magicicada septendecula. The sequence goes on from CM068375.1 coordinate 136,450,345, forward strand.
TTTGTACACGATAGATAATAGAATAACTAAATATGAAAGCTATATTTATGTAATCCAAATATGACAATATGCTTGTAATAGCAAAGATAAATTATGCAACCAAAATTATGTTATAAACGTATTATACAAAGATAGTAACTCAACTAACAACCTGAAGTAAGACAGAATACTGTTCAGATGAACAAATGCAACCAAAATAACTATCTAAATAATCCATATAAATGTAATAACAACAAAACTATTGTAACAACTAGCTGCAAGCAAGGTTGACAGCTACTAAACCAAGATGATAACAGAATCAAATGCAGAATGAACTGCATCACAATAATAACAATATCATTGTGACTATCATTTGGATAACAATCCGAATAGTATATGAAGAGTACCAAACATACAGCAAGGTAACTCCATAAAAGTATGACAAGCCTAATTAATAAACTATAATTAAGGCACTAAACTAATAATGCAGGGAAAAAGAACACTGCCAGTAGTGACTAAACCCATCAATGTATAAATATACCATGTTAGAACTTAATTAAATGTTATTATTAATAGAATATAAGAAAAACAAAAATGTATAATCATAAGCTTAAGTTTGAATCTATGAAAACGGACATAGTGTTAGTATTAAGGCTTAGTTTTAAGGGAAAATTGTACAGTAGATTAAGAACAAGTTATTACCATGGAAAATGGAATAAAAACAATATATTATTAATAATTAATGGCTTAATGGACACTAAGTATAAATACCAAGTGCGAATTCAGCAACCCCGAATCCGAAATATATGATGAGGGGATTCAAATTAATCGTCATAAAAAATCATAAACAATGAGGGTAATCACAATGTCATCAGTACAATTATAAGTAAGATATTGGATTATAAAAATAATTGTATAATGCTGAACCCTTCCGCGTGGGTATGTCGACCACAAATTCTTAATCTTGTTCCCAAAAAGTGACGCGCTTGAAGGCGTCTGTTTTGACGAAGCCCGCCGGAGATAGACGAATTAAAATAAATTGACCAATCAGAGCCTATAAAAAATCCGAGATTCATCATTCCGACAAAGGAAGCGAAGCCAGTCTTTTACCACCCACGAAGCGAACTGCATGCTCGTTGTATCTCCAGAAAAACGTGCTTTTGACAGCAACCAGATGTAAACACACGTTAACCTCAAACCAGGAGTGGAGGTTATGTCAACTGAAGAAATAGTGCAGTATATTTTTAAGTGAAAATAATTCGGAGTACATGAGCATAGGAGTGAGTGCAGTGCAGTGATAAAATTTAATTAATTAATTAAAAATTTTTAATTAATTAAAAAGTTTAAGAAAAAAGTGTAAACACTACGAACGACCAGTTACGCAAGTATCAAATACCCACAGCTATTATATTATGATTGTATGATAATAAATATAACAGAACGCCAATAGCGACTTGAATTAACATCCGATAAGCAATTAAATATCCTATTCCTAAAGGAAGGGATCTCTATAATACAAATAAACAATGTCAAAGTTGAACGATATAATTAACGACAATTTTAACGATTTGTATAACATGAATTTTTAGAATAAGTAAAGACATTGTATCATCAATGAAGGGAGTATGTGCCCTAATTCTATTAGTCAGATAAGAGTGTTTAATATTTTGTTTCTAAAATTAAATAAGAGTTACACCAGAGAGCGGTATAAATATAATCAATGAATTACCATTACCTGAAATAGGTACATCCAGTTTTGGAGATGATCATAATCCTTGACACTGAATTATAATGATTATTACTGTATCACTTATTAACAAATAACAGGTTGCACTAAACTATATTCAAAGCCTATGTCTAACCATGAACAGTTGTTCATATTTTATATTTTTTAATTAATAATCCATGAATTCATATCTTATATGCTTGTTATAGCCGTAGCAATTTTATCAAATATGTGTATTTTGCAGGCTCAAAGAACCTACTACTACTACTACTACTACTACTACTACTACAATTATTAATGACATTACAAGTTTAATAACACTACATAACCTATTTGTTTGTCAACACATTTTTGTGACTAACCAAAGGCAGTCATACCAACTTGAGCTTTTTAAATGTTTTAGAGTCCATGTTCGAATTTAATTATTAATTGTTAACCAGAAAGAAGAGCAAACCATATAATTGTACTAAATTTCATTGTTTTAGAATTGAATAAATCATCATTGTTATTTTTACCTTTGAAAGAGTTGGCTTTTATTGTAATCAGTAAATACAGCTTAGTGAGAAGAACGAGATGGTTGGTACCATACTTACAGTGCGAATCATTCAAATGGAATGATTTTTTTTTTACAACAGTACTGACCTACATATATTATTACAAGGTATAAGTTATCATAGATATCATGTTTGTGTATGTTTATGTTAGAGTATAGGCAGGACATTACTGATCTTCTCACCACCGCTGATCAACGGAGAGCCAACGGAACTTCGAGTGGAACAATTCTAAGCAGTGAATAAAAAACATTTATTTAAACCAATTAAACTGACAATTAAAACGTCGAAAAAGAGTGTAAGTAACCGACTTATTCATTACTGGATTCAACAATAGGTTGAATTAAGTGGAATAAGTCACTAAACAACCATATAATAATAAAATACGAGCTTGAATAATAATAATCAACAGATTGCAAGACCCCATATTAAATAAAAACAACCCTGAGATTAATACGAATAAATATTTAAACAATAGACGGATCTCGTCTAATAATAAATTGACGCATCCAACGTGTGGCAGAAGAACACCGACAAACGTCTAATTATAATATATTGGTGAAGAAAAGTGCGGAACAGACAAGATGGCTCAATACTCCGACACCAAAAGGTACAAGGGAGAAGTCAAAGTATATTAAGCTATGGGTGCACAAATAATTCTCAAACGGGAGAAGCGGAAGTGGTGTGACGTAAACAAACTCCATTAATCTGCATACATTATTAGTTTGCCCAATTTTGTTCCGTAATACTAGGCTGCACTGACGGCTACTATTTTGTTGGTTGAAATAATGGCTGGCGTATGCGGAGAACGTATGCATAGCTGATTTCCGGCGTAAGAATTCTGTGCGCGATCACGCTGAAAGTAGGATTTTGACAACAGACATATCGGGTATTCTTACGGAGATGAGCTACCAACGAACGGAACGCAAAATGCTTACACATTTTGTCATCTAAATGAGACATTTTATTTAGAAAATCTGTTAATCGGTCCCACGTGCTCAAAGTCTTACTAATCTAAATAACATCCACAAGCGAGGAACGTAAGAGGTTCTTTAACAAAACCAAGAAAGAGTTTCTTTGATTGGGTGATTGCAGAGGTAAGATTATAAATAATCAGGAACTTAAAGCAGAGCGCGATCAACAGACCGACTTTATGGCTTAAAAATAAGAACTTTACAAATGGTGGATTGAGACGGCAAGATAAAAGAAACGGGATTCACAGTTCTAGAATGAGATAGAAACGGCCTGAAACAGGCATTGCTATAACACCATGACCATGGTGCAATATTACATTAAATGGCAGAGATCTTACGTGGATAGTGTTGAGTAGAAATTGTAAAGCAAATATAATGGGGCTGAGAAAATTGTGCGTTATACATAGTATGCCGTATTTTACAGATTCAAATATACGCCACACGACTGAGTATAAAAGGGCTCTTTCTGGAACCAGACAGTCAGTTATTTTGTTTCGGGGCGAATCATTTGTGTTATCGCAGTTGATGTGTGTTTTGTATCAGTTTAGTGGAAAGTGATAGCTGTGACTGCTGAGTATGGACATCTGTACTTAGTTACTTGTGTTATTCAGTGCGACACTGTTAATTACGTAACATTTATTGTTTTGTTACGTTAATGTACGTTGGGCAAACATAAACTTGAAGAAGTGTTGTATACGACAGTTTATTGTAGTGTTTATTTATTTAAATTGTCGCTAAAATAGTAATTAACGATTCTTCCTGTGTTCAATCACTCTGTTTCCACTGTTTGCACACGACGATCCGCGCGACAGTACTAACAATGTTTATTTTACTGAACTACTTCCGCTCGTAGAAGAAATGTGTATTAAGTAATGTCAAACCTTTCATATTGAAGAGATGAATGGTAAGACATGAAACGGTCAGCGTAGAACGTAATGGTGGCAGGAAAGGCAGTGAGATGTGAGGTGATCAACCATGATACACAACCACGTGATACACCATGCATTCATCTGTTCTGAACACAAAATAATTTTTCCTAAATCAACGCGTCAAAGCTACGCATGATCAACGAGATCTTCTGACACAGCGCAACCAGACACCCGTTTCATGTCTTAATTATTTTAGGTGTAAATAATTTGAGTACAATTACTACTACTATTAATACTACTACTACTACTACTACTACTACTACAGGAGAGAGAGAGAGAGAGAGAGAGAGAGAGAGAGAGAGAGAGAGAGAGAGAGAGAGAGAGAGAGAGAGAGAGTGAGTGAGAGAGGAAACAAATGTGCAAAAATGACAGACTTCAAAAAATAATTTTTTTCTAGTGTAAATAAAAAACTAGTAGAATGATGGGAGGCGTGAATAATTGTAATTAGCAATTGTGTTGAAAATATGTAATCGGTTAAAATTATTGAGTAAATTGTATTAAAAACATAGTATTTTTGTGTACTTATGAATGCCACTCGTAGAAACGTGTCCGACTCTTTGCCTCATTAGTCGCTGGTGACCTCGTTTGCAGACTGTGAAGGATTCGCGTCGTAAAATCAAGTGCGTAAAACCAATGTTAGTAATAGGAAAATCAATATCTGCTGAATTGCCTCCCCTTTTCGTTCTATCTTTCACAGACACATACGCACGCGCGCGCGCGAGCATTTTCATAGCCAAGATATTAACTGATACGTGTGGTAGGAAAAACGTGAATGCATCTGTTAATACAGGAATTGTCAACTAAAAGAATTATCAAACTGACACGACAGTAAATTAAAACGCGCTCGAACTTGATCAGATTCATTTTGTAAACAAATCAGGTTAAACAACACTCGATCATTTTTTTTAATCGAATAGAATCATTACCGTCTGTCTAACCTTTATGGACCTTAATGCGAAATGCAAATAATACAATTAAAGATTATTAAAACTAAAAGGAAATGGTTTCCTCGGGATAAATTACGTAAGAAATTAACATAATAGGCAACATCCTTTTGGAGCGGAAATCATAGTTTAATTATTTATGCTGAGAAAAGGTCATGTAGGAAAGGTCAAGTTATTGAACGAGAATGCTGGCGTTTCATAAAGTCATGGCCTTTCCAACTTTACTGCAGGTAAATGAAACATTGATTCTCATGGAAAAATACATTTAAAAAATACAAGCCTACAAAATAGAATTCTCTTAAGCTGTTTTGAGATAGACCTTAAGAGGCCATCTCAGAAACGAGAATATCAGATAAGATCCCAAGAGGTCCAAATCCCGAGGCCAAATAAAGGAAAGTAGACTAAATTGTAAGTCTCATGTGGAACGAAAGGTTAATACGTGTATATTACCAGCTAAGGATTAGCTGGTAAAAGAGATCATAACAGACCATGGAAACAATGGTCAGAGAGTCTGTGGAGTTGAAACAGGCTGAAGTTCAAACAATGAAATAAAGAAGAAAAGAAAGAAAAAGATGAAGAAGAAGAAGAAAAGTACTAATTCATATTTTGGACATATATCCCTTTCATTTCTCCCTTTATATTGCAACGGAACACAGGATGATAAGCTATGTTGTTTATATCAGAGCACATGGATGACGAGCATTTTCTTGTTTAAATTTGTTTTATGTAATATTTTGTCTTTTAGTCGTAAGTTTTGTATATATAAATGGATAAGCATGTAGGGTATACCAAACTCTTCATAAAAAGGTGTTCTATATTGTCATGTATTTTTTGTGTGAATTTGTGCGCGTGTGCGGGTGTGATAATGTGCGATCGCTATAGCTTCAGCGGTAGTTAACCGATTGACGTGAAACTTTGACAAGGAATTATTTAGGTAAATAGCTTCAATTTGTGTATACTCTGAGGTTCATAACTATTTTAGAAATATGGTTTTTTAAGTGAAGAAAACGCAATTGTAACTTATCAATGATAGGGTAATAAAATTCGTAGATAAATTCCATGCAGGACTTTGCTAAATTATACAAAGTTTTTCTTGATATTTGTATATCTGTTTGTTCCATCAATCATGTGACTTGGGCTTAAACTATCAGAATACACTAAATTCAGTGAGATTCATACGTTGTACAGTTAGAATGGACACAGTTTGTCTGTAGAATTTGCAAGGGGAAGATGTGCCCGGTGAAGAGAGTTATTCTCTTACGAACGTAGATATATCATATATAAAATAAACTTTGGTAATTCTTAACGAAGTTTTGCGTTAAGAACCAAGTGGGTAAATTTTTAGATAAAATTTAAAATATAATACAGTGCTTTTTTCGTGTAAGTTAAGATATCCGCTTAGGGAATTTAAAGACACTTCAAGATATCGTGGAAGGTATACATTAAACGCACCGCATTAATTAATACCCATATTAATCCTGAGATTAAGAAAATATAATGTATAAATTAAAAATAAACTGTACGAGTGAAATTTATAATCATTGTGAGTGAACAATTTATGAAAAAACTAATTAATGTTAGCAGTCAAACATAACAACGAGAATCATTGAAATATCGCCGATGGAGCCGCCTGCCATAGAAGAGGACGACAGGAAGGACTGACGCTGTAGAAGAGGACGACGAGACGAAGAGGACGCCAGGACGAAGAGGACACCAGGAAGGAGTGACGCTGTAGAAGAGGACGCCAGGACGGGAGCGACGAGGGGAGAGGAGGTCGTTGCAGCAACCAAGTAAAATCGATTTATATTATCGAACAATAGAAACAATTATTTCTATTATCAATACATGACAATTTATAATACAATATACATTTTTATAAACTATATTTGTGTGTATAATAAATAATTTTTCATCTCCTCCATAATAGACTTGTTTGTGAATTTTACACACTCACTATATCCTTTTTAGTATAATAAAATTTCATTTATTGCAATATGTTTCTCAGCTTTATGTAACTATTTTCGACTTCCGTACATAAAAAGAAATTATTTTTCGCAAGAAATGTTAATTTAGATTGTGTTCACATTTATATTCAGTTTTGTAAATATTCTGTAAAAGGTGTAACATTCTGTAATATGTAACATTATATTTACAGGATATTCTATAAGGAAAACCAAATAAAAAGTTTGATTTTTCATGATAGACAAATTTGTTATATACCATTTTACAGACAATAGTTTTACCGTTTTCAAGGACTGACTTGTCCTTAAAGCGTAGAGGGCCTCAATACAATTTCTGTATTAGTTAAAATTCACCTCGTATAAGGTGATACGAAATTTATTGTTTTGAATGTGTTCGCTTCCGACACAAGTTAGAATTGGTTTGGAATGATACTGCCTTCGCGATGCAGAAGCCTAAATATGGTAATTTAACGCCACGGAAAGGATAGAACATTCTCTAACCAATTTGTTCGTTTTTTCCCTCTTTTGTTGTGAAAGGCAAAATATACACCGCATTGTACAATTTCAAGACGTTTCCTAGGAGTCTGTGGTTTCCACGATCGGAGTTAACTTTCGTTTTTGTTTCGATTTTCCGCGCCCATTTCCTTAGTCCATTGTGAACTGTGGGTATACGTATTAAATTTTCCAACTCCGATGGTGTGGTAAAATTCAGTATATTAAATGAAGGAGATTTACGGGTATTTATCACAGCTGTGTCTGAACCGTCTGATTGAAATAAAAGATATAACATTGGATTACGTTCTTAATACCGAGAAAAAGTGGTTTAATTTATTGACCGGAACAAAAGTAAGATTTTGCCGAAGAAGATCGGATGTTAGAACGAGAGTAACTAACGACAGAAACCGAAAAAATTAAGAAAGACATGACTGAAATTCCAAGTCATTAATTTACCGTAGCACTGATTGCTCACAGTCAATTGTGTGTAATTTGACTCTTTAACACAGACGATTCTTTCTGTTGTTGGGAGCAGGACCGCCGTCCGTAGCTTTTATGAACCTCCAAACAAATATTCTGTAAGGGCTTTCACACCGATTTTTGTTACGTCTCCCAGGAATAGAATTACTCCACCAACATAAATAACTTTTAGTTTATAAATATGTGAATTCTATAACACTGTAGGAGGGTCTATGAATACTGACGTAATTTTTATTAACAGTAAAGCTACAACATAAAATACATTCTGTACAGTACAACACAGACATTAATGTTGTACAACCTGCGACATTTAGCCAGCAATTTTGTTGACATGTGAGTTCTGAAATAGTGACGTTCAAGATTATGTACTGAAGACTTAAATTTCTATTCTATTAAGTATATACATGTTACTGGCGGGACTACAATTAGTATGAATATGAAATTTATATTGAATTTTCTGTTTTTTTTTTTTAATTTAGTTATTTTCAAAGGACTGAATTAATTAAAGTTAAAAACGGAAAACAAGATTTTTCCCGGAATATTATGAGTATATTTCACAAAGAATTTGGAACCCCGATTTTCTTCAAAACGACAATTGGAATTATTACGCCAATTTTTAAGAAGCTTACAATTAGAATACAGAAACAAGATTACATGATAATTATATCATTATCATATAACAAGATAAATATCAATTATTTCTGTACACATGCTTCCTTACCTCCATAATAGGGATCGATCTCGTAGGAAAGTTGACAAGCGACGGAAGATAAGACGCTCAGTAACAGCGAGGTCACAACGTTCAACTTGATACAGCTAAACATTGTTCTGCGGTCGTGGCCGTCAAACGTCTGGGCAGGTGTGCGTGTTTCGGTTATATGTTTGTTGTGCGTGTGCGTGTGCGTGTGCGTGCGTACGAACCGGTTATACTCGGCGTGTTTTGTGTGATGATGAGACGGTTTGAACAAAAAAATATGTTAATGTGTCGCCGCTAGTAGTAGATTTATTTATATGAGCGTGTTTCCTCGTTGTCGGGCCAACTGACGAATTCCCGCCGCAAAGAAACCGACGTGCAAAGTGTTGAGGAGTGTTAGGAATTTCTTGTGACAGTCTGCTTTATCCAGTGGTTTTGAAAAAGGTGAACACTTAGTTTATGTGCGTAACCTCTCAGCTTCTTCACCTTCTCTCTCACGCACCACATCCTCTCGCTCCATTTAAACAAATAAACTCACGTAAACATGCCCACTCGTAATGTATACACTCATGTATGTTACTTGAAATTTGTTATATCTGAGATACAGTAAAACTGTATAATATTAAATGAAACATGCAAGAATTGAAACGAAAAAAATAGCAAAACAGCAAAGAATTAAGCACTGAATGTCTTAAATTAAGAAACAAAAGAATTATGGCTATTGCAATTGTTTATGTGACGTTCGGAAACTCTGAAAGTGTAAGGATAGATAGACTGACAGACAAACAAGTAGACTTACATGTAGACAGATAGGCACACACACGCTCTCTCTCTCTCTCTCTGTTTCTCTCTCTCCCAACCCCTCCCCCAGACACACAACAAACAAACATTGGTGACTATTTTTCTTTAGAGGTCACATACATGACAATAAGGAAAAGGAACAGACATATAGGGTTGAGAGATGATGGGTATGTGGAATACAACTCTACAACCCTCCAGCTCCATTTTACTTTTCTGGCTTTTACTAAACATTAACAACTGACATCCATATGTTAAAACTGGTATATACATTATTTAAATATCTTAATTTTTCAATTTCAATTTCAATTATTTTTTTAAAGAGATTTTTATTCATAACATAATACGGCTTTAGTGTTTTCGATTCTAAAAGCAGAAGTAGCATATTTAAAATTACTCGTGTAAGAGGGATTACTCTATGAAAATTTTCAATTTACGTTGTCACCCTTAAATGTTTACAAAAGTACGCAGAATAAGAATCTCACTACACTAAACCAGCAACTTCACAAGTTCTGAAGATCAGCACTACAACATCGAGGAGATCTCGTTGAGTGATCTAGTCCGAAGGGTATGCGGGCCAAGCAGTTAGTGAAATCAAATAAAAAAGAAATCACAGAGCAGTAGTGATGGTATCTGATCTGTTTTCTTCTACTATTGTGTTACAGTTTGTCCTCTCTGTTACTAGTTCTTGACTCCATTCGCTGAATCGAAAAACCATCCATAGAGTCCTATACATCGCCTTACCGATTACACAACATCTACGTCCATTTCACCACAACAAACTCGCCCACTGCTAGCGGCCCTATGCATGCACGCGCGGCCGCGCGCGCACCCCCCACACACACACCACTTTACACATTTCTTTCTCTCTCTTTTGTGCCTTCTACTTCTCAACGCTCGGGCTGTGCTGGCGTTATTTTCTCCTCATTGCCTCATTGTCTGTACTCTTTGGCTGAGTCCCCAGATCAGCCCAGGATTTGTCTTTGGTCGGATCTCAAAGATCACGAAAAGGGTAGTGATGGTATTCGTACTTGATGTTTGAAGTACACGTACACGTGTTACTGATGTACTGTTTCTCAGTCATCGTCCAACTTCGGTCGAAACTAGAATGTTAACCTCTGTCTGTCTGTTTATCTGTCTTCTCTGGTTCTGTGTGCCTGTTTCTCTATGTCTCTGTTTCGATATTTCTCATTCTTTCAGTCTTTCGTTGCTTTACTTCATGTTATGTTCAAGAAATTCGCCACTGGAATCACTGGGAGCACCTTCTCGTGGCATGTCCATCGGCGTGGCATCGCATCGGTCACCGTTTGCAGTCCTCAATTAAAATTGCTGTAGAACAAGTATGAATAATGGATCGAGGGAAATGAGACACGAATTAACATAAACGGAAAACGCAAAAGCATGACAAGACAGTTATCATCCTGCTGTACTCCCGCTGTATCAAATAAAATTAGTATTTATTTTATTTGATAATGTGTGCAGGTAGAATTGAGATTCATTTTAGACAAACCTACAAATATTCAATTAATATGCCTTGTTCTTCAAATGCTTTCATTATAGGTGTTGTACAGATTAAATCTAAACCTTTCTCTAATAAAAATATGCTATACAAATACAGTGTTTACGGCAGTGGCATAACTACGGTCTGTTACTGAGTTTGGGGGTGGGGGGATGAGACTAGCTTGAAAGTTGGATCTCACATTTTCCTCAGAACAAACAAGTAATTCGGGATAAGTTTAATTTTATAAATACATTTTATAAATTCTTTTCTCAAAGTTTGAGAGCAAACCAACGTGAAAGTATAAGGGTTATAAGTATGAAAAAGAGCTAATTGCAAAATATTCTATCTTGATTAATTGTTATTCAGATTAAGGGTAGAGTAAATTTTATGTCATTTGGAATCACTTTAATTCTAAATTTGTATTCTTAATTAATTTTGTGAAAACGAGTCTTTCTGAAGGTATTTTGAAAAACCCACTTTTAAGAGGCCTACCCCTTCGACTTAAGGTATGTTGTCCCAAGAATATTTTAAGTTTGTCTCAAAGTAAATTAGTTTTTAATTTTAAATCCTGCAATAAAATCTTCTCATTGCATCCGTCATACTACTAGTCAAGAAACTGCTAGATTATATGTGCAAAGAGGACGGTTCAAACCATAGAGATATTAGGCTACAGGAGTCATGACATATAGGCAACCCAGTAAAGGGGAACATAGACGAAAAAATATAAAGGTGAATTAATAGGCTCTGCCTCTGTTTACTGGGGCGTGGGCAATTGTTTATATATATATATATATAATGTGACATATAATCAACTGCAGTACACGCAATATTACCTATGCAGTGATACATACAGGTTGTATAGACAAATGATAAAGAAGTCTGTTATTACTGAGCTTGATATTTATTGAAATTGTCAAAACTAAATGGTCTTATATTATCTGTAACAATATACATAAATCAAATTAAAGTCAAATATATTGCAACTTACCGTCTGTGACTTTCTTTATGCAACGATGTTGACATGTTCGGGACACTTGTCCCATCATCAGACAAATTAAAGTATTGTCTTTGGTACATTTAAATTTTAGTAAAGTTTATGACTATTTTATTAACGTTGTAAACTTTAGGATGTTACTTGACAGATGAATTCCTCTCTTAGCTCCTTCTGCTTGAGTGTGTTAAGCTGCTGTGTTGTTTCTCTGGAATCCATTGTTTCTTCACTCTGCCATGGGTTCAGTTAACTTCACACATCTATCCATAAGATCTGATAATTATTTAATTATTATTGTCTCAGGGTTCGTTTATATAGATTTAGTAATTCAATTATATTATCAATTATCAATTATATAAGTGCACTGAACTTACACTTATCGCCATCTTGAAATGTTCTTGCATATATTTATGTTAAAACTCTGGTCAAGCATAACTTACGTAAGAAGACACCTACACCTTCTACTCATATGGACAGCACTATACAATACTGACTTGTACTATTAACATAATAATAATAATGGCTCCCGTGTGTACCACCGAACTAGCTTAGGAGTAGACAGGGTAGGATGCCCTAAAGTGAGCCGTACGGCATACAAGGAAAGCAGTGTGGCCAGCACTACGCTTCAGCCGCCCATTATTATCCCCAGGATGTTATTACAGGTACTCATTTTCAACAGGCTGAGTCAACCTGTGGGCTGAAAAACGTCCTGGGGACTTGATTTTTATGGTGCAGGCAGGTCCGGGAATTGAACCTGGGACCTCTAGATTAGTAGCCAGGTGCCATACCCACTGGTCTACTGAGCCGCCTACTATTACTATTAATTATATTATTAATTATATCCCAATACTAATTTTAAGTTGTCTGATAATCTCAGACTGGTATTTGAAATTATGATAATGATTTGATTTCCCCTGTGACACTCAGTTTGCAGCACCTCACACGATAATCTGGCAGGAGAACATCAACTTTGGTCATTGCTTTCTGAAGAACTGCCAAACTGAACCCTACAATTTCATGATTTGTCTGACATATCAAGGGTTTCGATTGGTTGAAAATGCCTTTCATGTGATTGTTGAAAATATGATAACTGCAAGCTCTGGTCAGGCTTTGCAGAAAGATCAGGTCATATCACTGTAGAGAATTCTCAACTCATCTAGAACAACAGTCTCTACATAATGGTGGAAATGATTCTTATTATAGCATAGGCATAGAAAACATTTCTTTCTTCCTAGGGCATTGGGTTATTTATTATTCATGGAAAAACTACAAATGTTTAAAAAAAAGATATCTTTTGTTGTTGTAACCAGTAGGAAACATACAGGTAACTCCTTTTGTAAGTGTGAAGGAAACGTACAGATTACTCTTAACTTCTTAGATAATTATAATGTAACAACTTATGAGCCTAAGTTATAAACAAATTAAACAGCACCCGGAATTTTCTCATGTCCTCTTCAAACTTTTTTTTCTGTAAATTCTACTGTAGTATGTGTCTGTAAATATTTTGGAGCAAATGACAAATCTGTCTACTTGTTTTCTCCAGATAGGAATACATAATTTCATAAAACGGCACTATGGGTCATTAAAACTAAATGTTTCAAAATCATTATGATAAGGGGGACACAATCATGTACGAATAGTTGGCTGGCTGCATGTAGTTGGCCATACATTTTGTTATAGTTGCCATACAAATCAGTTTCTCTGGCAGAGGCTGTGGAGTGTTTGTAGACATACTTGAAATGTTTTGATCGGTATTAGGTCTATGTACGTGCAAAGTAACAGACACATTTTAAGGTTTTTATTGTTGTTCTGTGTTTGAAATAGAACTAAAGTACTAAGGTTAAAAATATGAAAAAATAATAAATATGAATAGAATAATTGACTACACTACAAATATTGTAAACCAAGTTGGACATATTGCAGGCCAAATAAATACTTGAAACCTGTGAAGGCATACATACCTATTCAATAAGAGGACATAATCTCAAAAACTGGAATAAAAGTTTAATCCATACCTCAACAACAGACAACTAGCAATGTGTAAATAAAGTGTTATAGACTCACCAGTCTACTGCAAATTATATTGTTTGTGTTATATAAGTAACTAAGACAACACTTGTTTTTTAAGTTTTATTTGTTTACCTCCTTTTTAAAGTTCAGTCTGAATAGTATAAAATTTTATGCACCCATCTTCATGATCTACATGAACTCTTCTTAACATTCGTAACCCAAGTACTGGAGAACTTAACACAGATTACAAATGAAAATTGACAACAAATACTGTACTTTTCATCTTTTGTTCTATGAGATGCTGCATGTTGAAACATTATGTTCTATAGTGGACAGAACAATTGAGCGTTTAAACATGGTCTTTAGCAAGTAGGGGGGGGGGGTATAAATATGAAAGAAGACAGCTGTCTAGGTGTTGTTAGGTCTTTCAACAGGGTCTTTCAACCGCCACTCACAGGTAACAAAGATTAATTTTATTTTACATTCTTTTGTAGTTGAGTCTTATATTTCTCATCTTACATGTTGTGTCTAATCTTTGTAAGATTTATATTGTTATGAAAAGTTTTTATTCGTAGTTATGTATATATTGCTAATATTTTTTATGTTTTATTGTAAGTTGTTTTATGTTGTTTGCATTCTGAGGACGATGCCTGATCCCTGGGATCGAAACGTCAAGCGAGAACAACATTACGACGGAAGCAGCCTGAACAGACGATTTACCCGGAAGAAATCACTTATCGCTTAGAGGTTTTAAAGAAAGGATATAGTCACATCTTCTCATTTTCATAGATGCTAACACTGAGAAGACTTCAGACTATTCTCAAATTTTACTTTATATCTTTAGTCACTTCTTTAGTGTGTGCCATACAAATGGCCTTGCTTTTACTCTTCTTAGTATGTCTTCGTCTGTTGAACAGGGAATGTTTATTATTTTCTGCAGAACATACATAATTAAGACTGTAGCAGTGTAACTTATATAAATAAAGCATGAAGGGATAAATGTGTATTTACATTAAAAAAATTTAGAAAAACTACATCAGGGCAGATAACAGAAGCATAATGGTAGAAGGTATAGGTAGAGGAGTACGAGAAAGGAGAAGGAAATAAAGACACTAAAAACAGAAAAGCTCCTTAAATTCATGAAATCTGTGGTAAAGTGAGTAAAAGGTGCATTTATGTAGGCTAGTATGTGAAATATGTGAATCTGGTGAATTCCCATAGACTTTCATACGTGCATTACTGAACCAAAACCCAAGAAGACATCAGTGGTTACGAACAAACATTAATGCGCAAGAAATATGCATCTCATGCTTTGAAGATACTAGCAGTTATTATTTAGGAAGAACTGACAGAAAATCAAAAAAATAGAATTTATTTGGATTTAAAAACACAACACAGAAAAAGGACATAAGATGTGTGTGTGTGTGTGTGTGTGTAAATACATTCCTGTACTTGAGTTAAGATTTTAGAACTGTTTTGTGAAAGATAGAATAATATTATTTTAAGCTTTATTATTTCCCGAGAATCCAGAAATACTACTTTCCTTTTTTTTGATAGGAAAAAGGTAGCAAATAAAACTCATGAAAATGCTAATAAAAATAATTCAAAATTTTGTAATCACAATACATTTTTTATTTATGAATGTCATTATCAAGGATCTTTTTCCCAAACAATTGACTCTATCCAAGGAATGAAACTAGATACTCTTGTGTAAAGTCCAGGACTATCTTCCTGACTACATAGGAGACCAGTTGACGTTATTCCAACTTGTCTGAATAGACATCCAGGCCATGGATAAGACTGCATAAAGAAAAGAGGTCCACCTGAGTCGCCCTGAAAGTTATTAATAAAACAATAAACTCCATTGAATTTGACTGTGACAAATAAAAAGAAAAATGTAATATAAAAATTTACATGATTACTAAAAACCTCAAGTTAAGGTAATAATACTAACCTGACATGTGTCTTTGCTACCATCAGCTTCTCCGGCACACACTATACTGTCTGTCCTTACACCATCTGGGAATTGCGATCTTGACAAATTGTTCTGTAAGGTGCCCTTGCACATTTCTGGACTCACAAAACTGATATTTGCATATAAAAGATGGTTACTGGTTGGGCCAGCTGAAACAAAATAAGAGCTAGCTTAGTGCCATCATCTTCATCATCATCATTAACATTTGGTATTCTGGAATGTGGCAGGTTTCAGAAACCATTGTTGTCTCCATTGGTAGCTACTCCAGGTTTGAGTCTTTACCTCTTCACATGCTTCCTCACATCTTATGTTATATTTTCTCTCCTTTCTCCTACTGACCATCAGAAACTACAGCTCTCAAGATATGCCCAGTTCAGTTTCCCTTTATCTTTTTGATAATGCTCATAAGAGTTCTACTGTCACTGATTCTTTTCAGTAAATGTTAAATGATTAATTTTTACCCACCTTATTACTTTCATCCACCTCCAAATTCAATCCAGTCCTCTTCCTTTGTCTATTTTCTGACACAAAAACATAACACACTATATAAAACACTTAATCAGCGTCTTTCTCAGGTCCAGATTCAATCTGCAATAAAAAAATTTATTTTTTCTTATTTAATGCGTTCTTTTATTAGGACTGTTCTACTCTTAATATCTTGATTACTGGTCCATTAATTAGCCAACATGGTCACTCCCTTGTATCTCCTCTGTCCTCTTCCTTCCTGTCATATCTTCCTGATCATTTATTCTCATCATTTGTAAATGGCTATAGTAAGTATGCTGAAAAACCTAGTTGCATAGATACTTGCATAATTATGTTTTAAGTGTAGTGAGAATCTATTTTTTTTTTGTTCTTGCAACCTTAAGTCAGAGTTTTAAGCGTTGATGGTTAGATTCTGCAGTTATCAAGTCATGTGGTAATCTTTTTTTATTCTTCTTCTTAATCAGTATTCCTTTAACTCTCAAGTGGAGCATTAGACCTTGAAGATCGTTCTCCATCCACATCAATCAAGATCTCAAACCTCTGCTTCCTTCTATGTATTATTTGTTGCCTTGATTAATTTTTCTTCTGCACCTGGCTACTAATCTAGAGGTCCTGGGTTCTATTCCCGTGCCCACACCATAAAATCAAGTTGCGTCTTTCAGTCCCTAGGTCGACTCAGCCTGATGAAAATGAGCACCTGGGATAACATCCTGGGGATAATAATGGACGGCTGAAGCATCGTGCTGGCCACACTGCCATCCTTGTATGCCGTACGACTCAAATTAGGCAGCCTACCCTGCCTTCTTTGCTACTTCGGTGGCATACATGGGAGCCATTATTATATTATTCTTTTTGTGTTCTCCATTGCTATTTAATTCTCAGTCCTTTGCCTTCCTGTTCTTCTGCTTCCCTAAAGGTTCCATTCCATTGCTAGTTTGTTATATTATCATGAAGCTGTTGTGAGATTATATAGGAATTTGAGGAGGAATTGGCAATGCCATTTCTCTTCTTTACGTGCTGTTTGCCAGGGCACTGGTTGGTGAGGATTTTTGTTGGGAATCACAAATACCTCACAAAGCTCAAAATCAGGAAGGCTGAAGATGGGAACACAAGGCTTCCCGAAACATGTTTCAAATAAGAAGAAACATCTTGAGGTAAAGTCTTTATAAATATTAAATTAAATATAAAGATAAAACTATTGTATTGTTGTTAGTGCCATCTATGAATCTCAAATTTTCTCTTAATATTGAAGTTTTTAAATCAGGTTATACTCTTCCTGAGTAATTTAGACAACTTAATTCATAAACAAAAATTAACTACTTTGTAAATAATTTGGTTAGTCACTGGCTACCTTGTCTCCCCTGACACTTTGTCACTGGCTATACAAAAAAAAAGAACCATAGATAGGGCTTCAAAATAAAAGGCCACCTGAGCTAGCCTTTGTCCACCACTGCCACATATTACTCCTTTTCTTTCTCAAATACTTACAATCATTTTGACTAGATGTCCTTTTTTTCTCATTATTTTCAATTTTTGTTTCAGTTGTATTTATTTAGGTTAATTAAATGCTCTCGACATTGTTATTACCCCTTACAACTCTTTCCTTTAATCTGTTCCTCAAACCCCTTATGCATTATATTTTGGAAGAATGTACTTCAAAAGCCTCTAACATGCCTTGTCTCTCTCTATGGCTGGCTGAGACCATGTGGTTTATGAATATGGTCTATGTAGTCTATGAATTGGATGTATGCAGATGCTCACTCTATGCAAAGGGCTCTGAGGGTTTTTCTTGTTTTGAATCTAATGTTTCTTGAGGTTACGGATATGAACATTGCAAGCATAGATTTTTTTTTGCAAACACATTATCAGCTGTATTATTTGGATTTAATATTTTTAGTGGATCTTCTATCTGCTGAGATGCTGTTCTGTTAGCCAAATATTTGAAGGTCTTTACCTATCTCAGCTTTACATATTGTAGTTGAATATTCATTTTCCCTGTTATGAATTATGAACTGACAACCTGTAAGTTTTATTAACTAAAATTATTTGCAAGCAGGAGTTTCGGAATACGTTAAAATTTTACTTGTTTACCCTGTAACAAACCCTGTCCATTTTTCTTTATAGACAGGCACACACACACACACACACACACACACACACACACACACACACACACACACACACACACACACACACACACACACACACACACACACACACACACACACACACACACACACACACACACACACACACACACACACACACACACACACACACACACACACACACACACACACACACACACACAATTTATTACTTAATATGACTCACCAGCTTCAATTCTTCCCCATCCAGCGGCTTTTCCCTCTCTTTCTGCAATATCAAAGGTCGTATGAAGGCAAACAGGTCGAATGTAATCAGTAAAGACTATCTCTCTGTCCACTTTATACAGAGCGATGTCGTTGTACATCTGTGGAGGGTTGTACTCGGGATGGTTGATCCGTTCTATTATAGTGTAATCTTCGTGTTTAGTGTTGTCTGTTGTAGACGAGTGGTCAAGCTCTCCCAAACGCACCCATTTTGCAAAACCTCTAAAATTGTAAGAAAACAAAAACCCGGTATTAACCAATAACATAAATTGTATCCTGGATGTACTTACGCTATAATAGCAGTAATAAGGTTAATAGCAGCAGCAGCAGCAGCAGCAGCAACAACAGTAGCAGTAGCAGAGGTGGTGGTAGTTGCGGTAGAAAGCTTGTTAACTTACTGAACTATTAGATCGCAAGGAACATAACATAGACTAGACGTCGTGTAATTGGCTTTACTGTCAACAACACAAACTGAACAGTTATGTGATGGAAACAAGTCTGACAGACTGTATGTGCTTCTGCTGAAATTTATCACGCCTCTAGCGATGGAAAAATGATGGAAACATTAGATGAATGTAAACAATTTGCCCAGCACTTTCAGCAGTTTTCACTAGTTTTACACAGTGGTGGTTCACAACTGTAACTAGATGAGTTTGACAAGGGTGCACTTTGTCACACATTGTGTTTAAAATTGATCCTGTAAGATTTATGACGCGGGAAATCAATCCTGGAATTAAGTTAAGGCCTGAAGATAGCCTATATGTCTATGATCACTTTATTGTTTCCATATGACGAAATAATTTTGCATATCACTGAAAGGGGTTTACAGTACTCATATGTCGCTTGTACCTATTTTGTCAAAAATACAATTTAAAAATATTTGAAAACTAATGTAATGACTTTTCGGAGGATACAGCCACTACGTTCCAATATGATGATAAACAGACAACCCACAGAACAGGAAGCCTCTTCCAATTAGTGGAATTATTAATTTTTACTTCAATTTGGCGTCAGTTATTCCACTGGTCGTAGAGATGATATCTGGAAAAAGTCTTATGAAAAACAAACAAGGTAGAATACTAAAATAAACTTTACAAGCTAATTGGAACAAACCGATTATCCAATCTGCAAAAATGAAGGGTTGCACACTCTTCACGCGCGTAATTTTCTCAGTTGTTTTTGCCAGACTTGACCAGAACAAGAATCCAACGTGCATAACACATATCGCAGGTTACATACAAACAAAACTAAACGAACGTTGTATTTTCAAGAGACTTTGTACAATATTTCATTTTAACGTAACCGAAATAAATGATAAATTTCAATCATGACCATGTGAACTCATTTTTAAATACAGTGGGGATAGACCTAAATACGATAATTCGAATTTTCACAATGTTACGCATTAATTCCATAGCATCACAAGTAAACCTCCTTAAGTGAAGGGATATTTCGTATTTATATTTTGAGAAATTAACGCATGTCCAGATTAAACAACTGACTCGTGTAGTTCATTGTTTGGCACCAATTCTAACACCAATATATATTATTTTTTTCTTAAAAACCAGTCAAAATATTAGGATGCATAAGTTACACAAGATCGTAAATATCGCTAGAAAATGTAGTATATGAGGAAATAAGGGACAAACTAAATATTTCTTCTAAAAATGACAGAATACAACAACGGACAGCATAATGAAATGAACACATAGAGGATAGTTAAACAGTACAGGCCAGAAAGGAAAACAGACTTCGGACAGCCTAGGGCTTTTGTGAAATCGGAACAGAGTGCAAGCTTTCAGCTATCTTGAATTGGAGGGGCAGAAGAAGAAGACTTAATGACAAGAAGAAGTAAGAAAAACCACGTGAGTTACGTCGAGGCTTTCAGGAAGATACATGTTTGGCGCTTCTGACGTATTGCTGAAAGAATTATCAGCAGCAGATCCTGAGGCTTATATGTTGCTATGAGCCAACAGCTCTTTTTGATGAACGTTTCGATAAAGCTGGCACCGTAATTGAGAAGATGGATAACTGGGAAAATGTGAGAAAAGAGTTAACTGTTAAACTTGTTTTGCAATTAACAGTATTGTTCCTGGCTGTTTCTAAATCTAAAACACTTCTCCGCTCGTATAAACTTTAAGAAACTAGACACGTGCCCTTCTATTCGCTTAACACAAACAACGTTTTCGCAGGTATCCAGAAATACGGATGTTGGTGGCAAATAAGAAGTGTGGCAGTTTTTCTATCGTGCTTTTGTTGGGTAAATATACAATATATATACAAAATCTACTCTATGGAGCTTCAGATTATTGTTTATATAAGGAGAGAGCAACGACTTCAACACGTGTTGCTTTTTAGGGTAGAAAAACAACCTCGTTCCTAAAAAATATTCGTACAGATCTAAGGGTCAAAGGGATTTAGAAGTGCCAAGAAAAAAGTGAGCGGTGTTGGCGGTTGACCATTCCAGTTTTAGGCACCCGTCTCTTGTACCAACATTAAGTGTATCACCTGGCAACCATTGGGGTCAACCCAGATGCTGCAGTCATGCCCCGGGTGCAAAGGCACCCCGCAACAATAACGCAATGCAATGCAGCGGATCAATTTTGAAGTCGGAACAAGTTGAACTCGTACTGAAAAAGAAGGGAGGTACAGTATTGTGTCACTCGCTCTATACGATCCCAACTGCTACGTCATATATTGATGTGGGGAGAACGATTGTATGAATGATGCTTTTATGTTCAAAAGTTCGATTTTGAGTGATGATCCATTATAAGACAAGAAAATTGATTTGGCGGAGAAGGCATTGTTTATTGCTGTTCCTTTGAGGACGGACATAATGAAACAATTTGAAATATTTCAACTACTAATAGTGATACATAAAGGTTTTGTATCGTTTGTCCTGTTGCCAACGTAAGAAAATATATTTGATATATAACGGTACCTCGTTTCAAAGGCTTTAGACAAAGTAGATCCCGCTGTTAGGCTTGTGTTATCCTGCATAATTGGCTTAGGACGTGTAGTTCTATCAACTTTTCAAGAGCTAACATACTACACCCAACACTTGCCCTCCTTCGGTAATTAACTACAGAATCCTCCTGAGTAGTACTTACATGTCGTTCCCAGGAAACGTACAGTGTGCCGCGCTCAAAATGTACCTCGTACTGATAACGCTTCCGCCACATTGCCAAGATTTGGCGTTTTCCGGACCAAATCCTATCAGCGCCTGTAACAATACACAAAACAAATTTAAAATGCGATTTAAACACCTTTGACACGTGACTAAGCGGTAACGTTGGTTCGGTTTTCACCTTCGACAGATTAGGCCGGAGAATGTTTGACAGCTGTGTGCTATCAGTTAACAATTCTCTTCCTCTCCGGTATCACTGATTTTGATTTACACGATGTCATCCTGAATCGTGGTAATAGGGACTTATATTGTAATAGTAGTATGCTTTCTGGTCTGGTTTCCATCGCTGATGCAGTGCTCTTTGCTGTGGATATTGGGCTGTGAAAATTATTCCTTTCTCGGTAATGTCATCTTCACG
This sequence comes from Magicicada septendecula, assembly GCA_034769895.1. Lineage (NCBI taxonomy): Eukaryota > Metazoa > Arthropoda > Insecta > Hemiptera > Cicadidae > Magicicada > Magicicada septendecula. The sequence goes on from CM068375.1 coordinate 136,472,756, forward strand.
AGTTTCTCTTTGGAAAGGATCAGTATTTCGTAAATCGTTTACTGTGTACATTTAGATGTCGCAACGGATAAGTGTGTCTCTGTTCTTTTCGTGGCAGAAGAAGGTTGCAGTTCCAGCCGTGGATGAAAAGTGAGGATTTTTCCTACCCTTGTCTTGGAAGGCTGACATGACTTTTTTTAGAGACATTATAGATAGCATAAAACTAACTATAGCAGCGTTGGGCGATCTGAATGGATAACCCCCCGCTTATTGGAGAGCTGGAACTGATACGGGCCATAAGCTTGAAACAATATCGTCAACACTTTTTCTTCCAGATTTCTTGTTCCGTCTTCAGTTTGATTACGGCAAATACTTATAAAAATATCACGCCTCTGTGATATCACCATCCTTCTGTTACTAAGCAAGAACTTGTTGTGCGGTGTGGTTATTAACTTGATTATAAGCAAAAATAATCTTCATTGATACATGTTCACACCTATAGTCGACAGGTCATAGGTCACTGACAGTCCTACAGTAAGGAGTAACAATCGTTGGCGAAGGGCCCGTTCTATGATCGAGTAATCCGATTTATTGATATATCAGGTTCTTGCTGGTAACGTACGGGAACTGCTACTTCGGTAGCTAAAGATCTTTACTCGATAAATTTACTATCTGCAAATATGTAGAGCTTTCAAGAGGTAAGGACACTACTTAGGAAGATGATTCTAGAGTTAAAAATATAAAAAAGTGTTATATAAACACAGGTCGGACATTTTTTTAAATCGAGTCATGGCCAGATTAAAAAGTCGACCATATTTCTGGCCAGAAGGTAAATTAATACCATATGAAAATTTCTAGAACACAAACTATGGAGAAAAACTAGTAGTTACATGTGTTGTTGACCTGAAATATATTTGTCTCACAATAATTTAGTTAAATTATATAGGCCCCAAAACCGTCTTTAGTACTTTTTATGAGAACTGCTGGAAAATTAAAATAACTGTCAAAGAAACATCAACTGTCAAGTCAAAGAAACATAATTTGTAGATTTGTCGAACAAAAACTTTGTTCGATTGATAATAAATAGATAACTTTCGAATAAAATTTATAGAGTTTCTGATTTTAAGAAAACTAATGGTATAACGCCACTTAAACAAGCCTGATAAATTTGACTTTAATTATAAACGAAACAATGTTACGATTCTAATTTAAAAAAAATTATCAGCTGTACTGTTACAAAACTGCTGATGATGACAAACATTTGTATCTCACTTGTTAGGGTAACTAAGTGAATCGAAATATAATATGTACATCACCGATTGTTTTCTATAACTAATCTAATGTACTTACAATTTGTTGACTGTTTGAGCTGTATTTATTTGTGTTTAATTGTTGAATTCAATTTGTGTTTATAATAAGAAAACAAGTCTGTTTGAATTGTGAAACACGAAAAGATAAATATCGGCTGCAGAAATGAAGAATATATTATGAACTTCAGAGACTAGAGTTAGAAATTCAAAAATAAGGAAAGAAGATATGAGGCCTCACCTAGAAACGCAACAACTGATGTGGTCTCATCGTTAGATGACTGATAACAGATTTTTCTAAGAAAGAACTGAAGCTAGATCACGTGGCAGAAGAGAACGGGAAAAGAGAAATGGAAGGAAACAAGAAAGCAAATAAGAAGATGAAAAGTAAAAAATAATTAATCACTGATAACTGCACATACGCATATGTATTCAGCATACGTATTCTACTTCTGTTCAAAATGATTACTGATAAATCTTTGAACGATGGTTAATGGGACGTGACATGACAGAACGATAAATGAAGAAACAGAACAAAAATAACGAGTTCAGGGTGCGCGCCTTAAAGTGAATAACATTTGTTATTAGGCAGAACTAAAGACCCTGGCTTTTGCTCTAAAGAATTGTTAACAAGGCCGTTAGGAAACGTGATCCAGTGAGAAATATTAGCAGAATAGATTTAGTTTCGTTTTCGTGTAATCATTATTAGCCGTTATGGCCTCAATTAAATTAGGCGGAAGTTTTGTTCTTGACGTAAACTTCAAGAAAAACTCGAATAACTTGGTTTGAGTGTTTTTTAAATTATACTATTTACGTAGTTGGTTTTTTGTGGTTTGTACAACAAGCTAATTCCGAGCAAGAAACGCCACGGTAAAAATTAATTTAATCTGTTGAAAAAGAGTCATTATAAAATACAAATACTGTATGAGAGAAAACTCATACTGAAAGTAACTGGAATCGCTGTTTACTCGATTTTAACAGCATCGGTATTGAAAGAGAGCTAGAAATAAATAAGATAAATAATAGTAAGTAAGGAATTTTAAAGTTGTTTCATAGTGTTAGTTCGTAGTATAATTTCAGTATGTATAACATAGAATTTGTTCCAATAATAATAATAATAGTAGTAGTAGTAGTAGTAGTAGTAGTAGTAGTAGTAGTAGTAGTAGTAGTAGTAGTAGTAGTAGTAGTAGTAGTAGTAGTAGTAGTAGTAGTAGAGTAGTAGTAGTAGTATCGTTGTTATTATGATGATGATGATGATGATGATGATGACGATTATGATGATTATAATTATAAATAACAATAATAGAAAAAATAATAATGGCAACATCATCATCAGCAACAGCAACATCAACAATAATAATAACAACGACGACAACAACAAAAATGAGAAAGGAACAACAATAAAAATAAATCCACCACCAATAATGATAGTGATTCCATTCCATAATACGTGGATAACATTTTTTAGTGTGGTGGAATCAAATTGACACTATTGAGACTAAAACAATAGCAATCTTTAGTAAAAAAAAAATTACCGAAAATTAAAATAATTCATTAATTATTCTATATAACTAGAATAATCATTTTTTATTTCCTGCTGTTTAATTACAGTTAATAAAGTTGATCAGTTAGGTCTGTTAAGCTTACTAAAAGGGATTCAAAACAAATAAAGACTTGCCACTTCGCACATACCTAGCCAAAATTATAAATTACTATCATTTAAAACAATAATTATTACGCAGAAAACAATTACAAGAAAGCCACTATAGCAGCCTGCATGGAAGTAGTACCGTCAAGGTTACACCGCTTACTTACTGCGTTGCCACTAAGCAAGTTTCCCTTTCTTCCGAAAAATGCTACACTAGAATAGGAAGCTTAAGTAGGTCTACTTAATGTAAAGAATATAACAATGTGAATTTTAAATTATATATTTTACTTTGTTGTTGTCAATTAAAATCTTCCATTAAAATCACAATTAAAATAGTTTTTTGTACTTTAAACTGTTGAAATAAAATCAATGACAACAGAAGACTGAAAAAACAATGACACATTTTTATGGTTCATTGATGCCTACAGCAGACATTTTATAGATAAAATTTAATTTTATTTAAAGTAAAAAACATGTTAAAAACTTCCGATGTAACTGATTTACCCCTCTAGTGACTCACCCCTGTAACCATATTCAGCAGTGGTGTAGCCAAGAGGGTTACTGGGTGGTGAGGGTGTATCAGGTTACAATTTCCAACTGAGTAGGTTACCAAATGTGGTCTAGTATGTAAAACCTGCAGATAGGAAGTACCAAACACAAAGATGAGAGTTTTACGCTGCTCCGCATTCTCGGTCCTCTTCTACAGTGTACAATCTTGGATTTTGATTGAAGTCACAACTAAAAAATTGGTATCTTTCAAAATGTGCTTTACCGTAGAATACTGAGCATTTCATAGACAGCACATATAACTAATATTAAAGTTCATAGAAAGATGAAGAAAGAAAGGGAAATTATTAACACAGTGAAGACAAGAAAGTTTCAGGATCAGGGACATATCATGAGAAATGAACAGAGATTTTACTTATTGCAGTCCATACTACAGGGAAAAGTACTTGAAAAGAGAGGAATTGGGCGACCGAGAATATCATGGCTGAGAAATTTAAGAACCTGGTTTGGCATGAATACAACTGACTTATTCCGTGCAGCAGTACAGAAAGTTAAAATAGTCTGTATGATATCCAACATCCGAAACGGATAGGAACTATCAGAACAAGATAGGAAGTATCGGAAGTACATAGACAACGACCTTTAACTGGGGTATTTACTACTACTGCCAAGAACTCTCCCCGTGCTTGTCACAACAACCCGTCCCCATGGATAAATCCTAGTCTATGACACCCCATGGAAAAATCTTGTTCAACAATCGCCACGGAAATAATCACATGGTTCGGAATATTTTGGAAAATACAGTTTACACCTCATTACGCATCACATATATCATATTACGTAACGTGTGCGCACACTAAAGTAGTAGTTGACGATGCATAAAGTAGCTCACGTATAGTTTCCTGATTCTTGTATTTCGTTTTCTGCAGACGTTCGTTAGTTTTAATGGAAATAAGTTCTGTTCTCCGTCGTGAACATTGCTATATTCGTAGAAAAATGAAGTGGTATCGTTCATAAATTCAGAATGACGTAAATTTATTGTGCACAACTAAACAAACTTCTAATTTCAATTACTGTGAAAAAGTACGTGTGTTTTAAGCGTAGAATTTAATTAGAACTTAAGGCGTGTTGTACAACTGTGGTACCGTATGTGCGTTATGCACGGTCTCTCATCCCCTGCGGCTGATTGCTTAACAGGGTTTACTAGCAAGTAAAACATTTAACATGTAACATTTGATGATTCATGACCATTTTTAAAACATAATACTATTCCTTCTAACATGCTATACACATGCTATTCTTTAATACATGGCCTACAATCCTACTTTCATTAACTATTATTGATTAAACATGCTTTTGCACCCTTAGATATATTATTTTTAATACCAACAGATAACTATAACTATTACTTAACTATTATTTTCTTATTTTAAAATATGACCATTAATTCTACATATTTCATTTGTATAGGCCTATTATGCCTCAGTTTTTTCACAGTATACATTCATCATTTTTTACTCAAGCATTACTTATTATTCATTTTACACATTATTACTACTGCTGACTTTCAGTTAGTATATTTTTCTTGGTTCTGTTATTCACTTTAGTATTATATTATTCACTGTTTTTCTTTCTTTTCTTCACTTTGATCTAACCACACAACTCACCTTACCATTAACATTGGGTATTTATTATATAATGGGTTTATTCCATTCATATTCTAATAACAATATTATTTATCATTACTTAATTTACATTTATGTATTGGTAGTTTTACATGGAACTACCCATACTTTTGGCTATAGCTTTGTACTTTCATTATTACATTTACTATATTATTATTGGTTGACAAGGGGTTGTGATATGGTCATAAAGTTATTAATTTTTATCCTGCCCTTTGCCAATCACTTGGGTTTTGTCATCGTCTCAGTCTTTGTCTAGTTTTTATGTCATCATTGTGCTATATTTTAATATTCTTGTTCATTAATTCTTTCATACTTTGACTTTCTTTATTCCTTCAATGTTGTAATTCAATTTTCTATAAAATGGTAAAATGGTACGTTGCTACTCACCATGTGTGGAAATTGTTTCGCTTTAGCTTCAGTAGCTCCGGCTACGTAAGGTACACCTCTCCAGCATATTTTTCCATATTCCTGACACTCTGAAATATGAAAAAAGTTCTAGGTTCAGTAAAGGATTAAATAATAATTCGAGTTGTAGATTATTGATAACTGAATACTAAATCAAATGATAAGTTTGGTGTTTTTATCAACTGATAATTGAGAAAACGTTTGAACATCATTACAGAACCGTATTGTAACATTTACAGCAGCTCTAACAAATAAAATATGTTAACATACAGTTCCAAGATATGGTCAATGAAAGGGGGCAAAGAAAAACACTAAGAGCACGCAAATGAAGCTGTTTTTGGAAACGAGTAGCAAAGAAGAATGAATAACAATCGAGCGAATTGTTGACATTATGGGTTTACCCATTCGTTTACACACGGTATCAGAAATGAACACAGCTGGTTAGAATGGACAAGTACAGAAATTCTCCAGAAAAATAGTAAGTAGATGTACATGAGTAGAAAAATGAGAATGTTCATTGTTTTGACCGCCTCATTTCCTAAGTAACGTGGGGGGGATTTTGCAGGTGGGGGGGGGTGTTGAAGATGTGAACCAGAGGTGGATGTAATAAGTATAGTATCACAAAGATATGGTGTTGTACAATAAGGAAGTAAAGGAATAGAAGAAGACAAGACTATATGAGGATACCTTCATATTTATCATATGAGGATACTTTAATGTTTATAAAGACTAGGATGCGTATAAACTACGACTCTTATTTGTGACTACTGTTCACTGTAAGGAAACCGAAATCGTTAGAATGGATGAAGTGAGAATGTGATAGATCATGATACCAGAAGAAAAGCGTGGCTAAGGAAGAGACGAGAAGAGACAGAGGCTTCAGGTCGTAGAGAAGAGCCAAGAAGGATGCAAGTCAAAAACTAAAGAGTAACGTGTAATGACAGAAATCGATGAACGCAGATCATGTTGGAGGGGAGGCTCATCATGGTATGTACCGCCAATCGAAAATTAAAAAAAACAGAGATCTGTGAATGGGAAGAATAATATTAATTTCACTGTCTCATGTTTGTGAACTGGCGCACCTTAGTAGTTAGAGGCCGTGCCGAGAGAAGACATTAAACGAAGCTAAGTAATTACTTTAGAATAACAAAGGTGGTTATTGTTTCCTGTAATTTGTGGGATGTAGTAAACGGTCGCAGGCAGGTGTAACGTTATATAACACGTATACAAACGTTAGTTGTTACTATGGCGCTGTTCACGTTCATGACTCGATTACGTGTTTCACATCGCTACAGTACCGGTTTGAAAATGGTTTAATCAGCCGAAACGCATTGTCAGGAGTTAACGTTTACAGAAAAACAGCAACTTGCGTTATCAGGCTGAAGCGGCCTACACACGATCAGTTCGACCTGTTCATTTTTATGTGTCACATCGGACTGAAGCTATGCGTTGCCTACACACGGTCACATCGGTGTGCCGTCAGTCCATTGCAGCTCAAAAATTGCCTTAATTGCCTTTTAAGATAGGCCTATAGGTAAATTAACAGAAATACTGAATAATGTTACTGTTTACGTTACAACTGTTATTTTTTAGAGCTCAAAACAAGACTTTATAACAATATAATGGTAAAATCAGTCATTGTAAACAGCAACAGTTCATTAATTCGACCTGTTTATTCAACTGTTTTTAAAAACATCTTTTTTTTTAAAGTTCGTTTTCGTTGTGCAAAAACAACATAAACACCCACCACTAACCAGTCGGCTCTGTCAAACAGCGGATGCGCGGAAAGCTAGGTGTGAAGGACTGATCAGATTGAGTCCTACACACGACATTTCTACCTGATATCATGCCAAACTGACTCACCGCATGATGCGATTTCATCAGTCCGTCAGTTCACTATTTTGATGTGAGGTCAAATCATTTTTGTCCCTACTCGATCCTTTCGGTGTGTAGGACGCTTGAGTAACACAAGTGCGACTGGTGACAATAAATATCAATTTAATTAATAAAGTTGTTTTAGTGGTTATAATCAGAAACAGAATTAACACTGTTGCACACCACTATAGGAAAGTTATTCCGATTAACGCTGTCAAGCTTTACAGCTCATCATCAGATCGGAAATTTGAATTTTCAAAAATTTCCGATCTGTTGATGAGCTGTGAAGCTTGAAAACGCTAATCGGAATAATTTTTTTTATAGTGGTGTGCAGCAGTGTAATTCTGTTTGTAAACATAAATTTGTAGAATAACCATGAATTTATAATACGTCTATGTACACTTACTCTGTACACACTTGGTGTTCTCGATGCCGGGTATCGGAGGCGGCGGCGTCGTTGTCGATACAGACGATTCCGTGGTAAAAATCAATCGTTGAACCGGATTCCCGGACGGATTTTGTGGCCGACCAAACGGTGGGCCCATGGGATTACGAACGTTGTTCTGAAAGCGTCCAAACTGACTCTCCAAAGGTGGCCTTTGCGCGTTATTCGGAAACCGACTAAACGGTGGCATCGAAGGATTTTGCGCGTTATGCTGTAACCATCCAAACGGTGGACCAGTAGGATTCTGAGGGTTGTGTTTTAAACGTCCTAACGTGTTTTCCGACGAGTCGCTCACTATGGTGATCACGTCTACGTTACCATGTTGGAAACCTGTCGATCGTCGCATGTCGCAACACACAATCGGTTCGTTGCCTTCGAAGTTGCAGATCTTCGGGTGTCCTCCGTGTATGATATCTTCTAAGACAGGTGGGCAGCTGCTGATTCTCTGGCACGTAAAGTATTGGTTGTTGCAAATAGCATCTGAAATCAAAAGCGGTACTTTTTTAACAGGACAACCAAAATTTCAGTTATTAAGGTATACAGTAGATGGAGAGTCAACTGATGCGTAACTTGTTCGTGACTACCACGGCAAAGGCGAAGTTCTTGCCGAGGTCATTTTTTGAGATCAGTCGGAGAAGGCTAAACCAGCATGCAGTAGTATGTACAGTATGTTCTGCAAGAAATGTTTCATTTTTTAGAATGAAGCGCTCACATACCTGGCGGATCCACATAAATCGAATAACTTTATGCGAGACATTTTGTCGCATCTTCGGAATAAAATCTGAGCAAGGCTGTTCTATCCGCATTAGTAAAGTCACATAGCCTCTAATATTAGCTGGAAAAGTTTCCGTTCCTGCTGGACCACTCATTGGCTATCTGTCTGAACATTGAAGCATTTTCCAGGAGTTTTGAAGAATTTTGTTTAGTTAGTTTGTGGGATTATGGTAGCTGTTTCAATAACAAGTACTTGATAACTTAAGAAACTTGGTCAGTAATATGAGAAACAAGTGTCAAGCCAGAAATAAAGTGTTTATGACGAACTAGGACTATATAACTAGTGAAAACATGGTAGCTTCAACATTTCAGACACTTGATTAAAATGAATGAGGCAGTGTATCAAGGGTATTATTTGGCATAAGTGGAAAATGAAGAGATTGAGGGAGACGTGCAATCGGGCCGTGCAAGACCAAGGAAGTAGCCGGAATAAAGGAAAGTCACTGAAACTGATGAATATATTGGTGAAGAAAAGTGCGGAACAGACAAGATGGCTCAATACTCCGACACCAAAAGGTACAAGGGAGAAGTTAGGAGTATATTAGGCTATGGGTGCGCAAATAATTCTCAAGCGGGAGTAGCGGAAGTGGTGTGACGTAAGCAAATTCCATTAATCTGCATACATTATTAGTTTGCCCAACTTTGTTCCGTAATACTAGGCTGCTATTTTGTTGGTTGAAATAATTGCTGGTGTATGCGGAGAACGTATGCAAAGCTGATTTCCGGCGTAAGAATTCTGTGCGCGATCACGCTGAAAGTAGGATTTTGACAACAGACGTGTCGGGTATTCGTAAGGAGATGAGCTACCAACGACCGGATTGCAAAAATGCTTAGACATTTTGTCATCTAAATGAGATATTTTGTTTAGAAAATCTGTTAATCGGTCCTACGTGCTCGAAGTCTTACTAATCTAAATAACATCCACAAGCGAGGAACGTAAGAGGTTCTTTAACAAGACCAAGAAAGAGTTTCTTTGATTGGGTGGTTGCAGAGGTAGATGATAATTAATCAGAAACTTAAAGCAGAGCGCGATCAACAGACCGACTTTATGGCTTAAAAATAAAAACTTTACAAAAGGCGGATTAAGACGGCAAGATAAAAGAAACGGGATTCACAGTTCTAGAATGAGATAGAAACAGCCCGAAACAGGCATTGCTATAACATCATGACCATGATGCAAGATTACGCTAAACGGCAGAGATCTTACGTGGATAGTGTTGATTAGAAATAGTAAAGGAAATATAATGAGGCTGAGAAAATTGTGCGTTATAGATAGTAATTTTACAGATTCAAATATACGCCACACGCCTGTCCGTAAAAAGGGCTCTTTCCGGAGCCAGACAGTCAGTTATTTTGATTCGGGGAGAATCATTTGTGTTATCGCAGTTGATGCTGTGTTTTGTATCAGTTTAGTGAAAAGTGATAGCTGTGACTGCTGAGTATGGACATCTGTAATTGGTGACTTGTGTTATTCAGTGCGACACCGTTAATTACGTAACATTTATTGTTTTGTTACGTTAATGTACGTTGGGCAACCATAAACTTGAAGAAGTGTTGTATACAACAGTTTATTGTAGTGTTTATTTATTTAAACTGTCACTAAATTTGTAATTAACGATTCCCCCGTGTTCAATCATTGTGTTTCCACTGTCCAAACACGACGATCCGCGCGACAGTACTAACAATGTTTATTTTACTGAACTACTTCCGTTCGTAGAATAAATATTTATTAAGTAATGTCAAACCTTTCATATTGAAGAGATGAAATGGCAAGACATGAAACGGTCAGCGCAGAACGTAATGGTGGGAGGGAAGGCAGTGAAGGAAGTGAGATGTGAGGTGACCAACCACGATACACAACCACGTGATACACCATCCATTCGTCTGTTCTGTACACAAAATAATTGGTCCTAAATCAACGCGTCAAAGCTACGCATGATCAACGAGATCTTCTGACACAGCGCAACCAGACACCCGTTTCATGTCTTAATTATTTTAGGTGTAAATAATTTGAGTACAATTACTACTACTATTAATACTACTACTACTACTACTATTTCTACTACTACTACTACTACTACTACTACTACTACTACTACTACTACTACTACTACTACTAATACTACTATAGGAGAGAGAGAGAGAGAGAGAGAGAGAGAGAGAGAGAGAGAGAGAGAGAGAGTGTGAACGAAGAGGAAAATATAATTTTTTCTAGTGTAAATAAAAAACTAGTAGAATGATGGGAGGCGTGAATAATTGTAATTAGCAATTGTGTTGAAAATATGTAACCGGTTAAAATTATTGAGTAAACTGTATTAAAACCATAGTATTTTTGTGTACTTAAAAATGCCACTCGTAGAAACGTGTCCGACTCTTTGCCTCATTAGTCGCTGGTGACCTCGTTTGCAGACTGTGAAGAATTCGCGTCGTAAAATCAAGTGCGTAAAACCAATGTTAGTAATAGGAAAATCAATATCTGCTGAATTGCCTCCACTTTTCTTTCTATCTTTCGCAGACACACACACGCGAGCGTTTTCATAGCCAAGATATTAACTGATACGTGTGGTAGGAAAAAAAAATTAATGCATCTGTTAATACAGGAATTGGCAACTAAAAGAATTATCAAACTGACACGACAGTAAATTAAAACACGCTGGAACTTGATCAGATTCATTTTGTAAACAGATCAGGTTAAACAACACTCGATTATTTTTTGTAATCGAATAGAATCATTACCGTCTGTCTAACCTTTATGAACTTTTATGCGAATGCAAATGATACAATTAAAGATTATTAAAACTAAAAGGAAATGTTTTCCTCGGGATAAACTACGTAAGAAATTAACATAATAGGCAACATCCTTTTGGAGCGGAAATCATAGTTTAATTATTTATGCTGAGAAAAGGTCATGTAGGAAAGGTCAAGTTATTGAACGAGAATGCTGGCGTTTCATAAAGTCATGGCATTTCCGACTTTACTGTAGGTAAATGAAACATGGATTCTCATGGAAAAATACATTTTAGAAATACAAGCCTACAAAATAAAATTCTTTTGAGCTGTTTTGGGATAGACCTTAAGAGACTATCTCAGAAACGAGAATATCAGATAAGATCCCAAGATATTTACAGTCGGATGCCAAGTAAGGAAAGTAGACGAAATTGTAAGTCTCATGTTGAACAAAAGTTTAATACGTGTATACTACCAGCTAAAGATTAGCTGGTAAAAGAGATCGTAATAGACCATGGACACAATGGTCATAGAGTCTGTGGAGTTGAAACAGGCTGAAGTTCAAACAATGAAATAAAGAAGAAAAAGAAAAACAGAAGAACAAAAATAAGAAGAAGAAGAAGAAGAAGAAGGAGGAGGAGGAAGATAAGAAGAAGAAAACTACTAATTCATATTTTGAAACTCTTTCCCTTTTGTTTTTCCCTTTATATGTTTCTCAGCTGTATGTAATTATTTGTACATAAAAAGTTCCGTACATAAAAAGAAATTATTGTGCACAAGAAATGTTAAGTTAGTTTGTGTTCACATTAATACTCAGTTTTGTAAACAAACATTCTGTTAAATGTGTAACATTATATTTACGGGATATTTTATAAACCAAATAAAAGGTTTGTTTTTTGCATGATAGACAAATTTGTTATATATTTTATGGACATTCTTTTTACCGTTTTCAAGGGCAGACTTTTCCTTAAAGCGTGCAGGGTCTCAATACAATTTCTATATTAGTTAATATTTCACCTCGTATAAGGTGATACGTAATTTATTGTTTTGAATGTGTTCGCTTCCGACACAAGTTAGAATTGGTTTGGAATGATACTGTCTTCGCGATGCAGAAGCCTAAATATGGTAATTGAACGCCACGGAAAGGATAGAACATTCTCTAACCAATTTGTTCGTTTTTCCCTCTTTTGTTGTGAAAGGCAAAATATACACCGCATTGTACAATTTCAAGACGTTTCCTAGGAGTCTGTGATTTCCACGATCGGAGTTAACTTTCTTTTTTGTTTCGATTTCCGGGCCCATTTTCATAGTCCCTTGTGAACTCTGGCTGTATGTATTAATTATTCCAACGACGATGGTATGGTAAAATTCAGGATATTAAATGAAGGAGACATCGGTATTTATCACAGCTGTGTTTGAACCGTCTGATTGAAAGAAAACATACAACATTGGACTACGGTCTTAACACCGAGAAAACGTGGTTTAATTTATTGACCGGAACAAAAGTGAGATTTTGCCAAAGACGATCGGAACGAGAGTAACTGACGGCAAAAACCGAAAAAAAATAAGAAAAACATGACTGAAATTCAGGAATTAATTTACCGTGGCACTGATTACTCACAGTCAGTAGTGTGTAATTTGACTCTTTAACACAGACGATTCTTTCTGTTGTTGGGAGGAGGACCGCCGTCCGTAGCTTTTATGAACCTCCAGACAAATATTTTGTCAGGGCTTCCACACCGATTTTTGTCACGTCTATGTCTCCCAGAATGTCATGTCTTGGTCAGAGTCTCCCAGGAATGGAATTACTCCACCAATATAAATAACTTTTAGTTTATAAATATGAGAATTCTATAATATCGTAGGAGGTGCTATGAACACTGCCGTAATTTTTATTAACAGTAAAGCTACAACATAAAAGACATTCTGTACAGTGCAACACAGACATTAATGTTGTACAACCTGCGACATTTAGCCAGCAATGTTGTTGACATGTGAGTTCTGAAATAGTGACATATTTCTTCATGTTTCTACAGCTTTTGTTGTTCAAGATTATGCTTAAATTATACTTAAATTTCTATTCTATTAAGTCCCACATGTTACTGGTGGGACTACAATTAGTATAAATATGAAATTTATATTGAATTATTATTATTTTTTTTTTCAAATGACTGAATTAATTAATGTTAAAAACGGAAAACAAAATTCTTCCCGGAATATTATGTTTATAGTTCACAAAGAATTTGAAACCCCGATTTTCATCAAAACGACAATTGGAATTATTACGCCAATTTTTAACAAGCTTACAATTAGAATACAGAAACAAGATTACATGATAATTATATCATTATCATATAACAAGATAAATATCGATTATTTCTGTACACATGCTTCCTTACCTCCATAATAGGGATCGATCTCGTAGGAAAGTTGACAAGCGACGGAAGATAAGACGCTCAGTAACAGCGAGGTCACAACGTTCAACTTGATACAGCTAAACATTGTTCTGCGGTCGTGGCCGTCAAACGTCTGGGCAGGTGTGCGAGTTTCGCGTTATATGTTTGTTGTGCGTGTGCGTATGCGTGCGTACGAACCGGTTATACTCGACGTGTTTTATGTGATGATGATATGGTTTTGAACAAATAAAATGTTAATATGTCGCCGCTAGTAGTAGTTCTATTTATATCAGCGTGTTTCCTCGTTGTCGAACCAGCTGACGAATTCCCGCCGCAAAGAAACCGACGAGCAAAATGTTCAGGAGCGTTAGGAATTTCTTGTGACAGTCTGTTTTATCCAGTGGTTTTGAAAAAGGTGAACACTTAATTTATGTGCGTAACCTCTCAGCTCCTTCACCTTCTCTCTCACCCACCATATCCTCTCGCTCCATTTAAACAAATAAATTCGCGTAAACATGCGCACTCGTAATGTATACAGTCATGTATTTTATGTAAAATTTGTTATATTTGAGATGCAGTAAAACTGCGTAGTATTAAATGAAACATGCAAGAATTGAAACGCTGAAAATAGCAATACAGCAAAGAGTTAATGTACTGAATGTCTTAAATTAACAAACAAAAGAGTTATGGCTATTGAAATTTTTTATGCTGACGTTCGGAAACTCTGAAAGCGTAAGGATAGACATACAGATAGACAAACAGTTAGACTTACATCGTGGGTAATTGTTTTTTACACTGCAAATACGTATATTGTTTAACAAATTGTGAGCAATTGTCATTGTTAAGAAAACGCGCAATTTTTATTAGTTTGCAAATGTTGTAATGACTTATATTTCTACAATCATTTATAAGCCTTATTTCATCACAAGTAACTGGCCTAGAAGTAGATTTACGTTAAGTGGCTACGGAATTTCGCTGAAATTTTTAATAGCACTGGGGGGAATGAGCCTCCTGACCCCCCCCCCCCCGAGTTACGCCACTGATTCATGGTATAGCTTAAAGAATTAAAAGAAAATGGAGATAGACAGAACATTTGATTGAGGCAAGAAAGTGGCACATACGTAGTGACAATAGGTGCTAGATGGAGAGAGACCACGACGACGGTCCATTACAAGGTGATCAGGTGATGGGACTGATTGAGGAAGCGTTAGCTCAGCAATGACGAGAAACTATTAATTATGAATATTAATACGCATTGTTTGTAGCGTATTTAAATACAAACACAGTATGCATATAATTTATACGTGAGAATGGTTTTGTGAAACGGACGATCGTTTACTATCTGGTGAAGTAGTTTTATTGTATCACTAAAGGAAATAATAATAAGGTAAATATTTTGAAAGGAAGGTGCGAAGCTGTTGTTGCCAGCGAACTTAAGTGTTGGCTAGTCGGAGCAGGTCAAGAGTTTAGGCCAGTGAAATGGATTTTTAAGACAGGTCAAGGGATGCATACAAGAAGAAATGGAGACATTCGGAAAGACCTGTAGGGACAGAATTGAACAAAACAAACTTTACTGGAAACAGAATATAAAACGGACGTAAAATAATACCCAATTATACCCGAAATTGTTACAGTTGTCTAAGCTCTGAAGTAGAGAAGAGGCAGAAGAAGAATTAATGATAATAAATAAGTATTAAATTCTTGGATTGTGTTGTATATAAACAAACTAATACCTGAAGAAATACAAATCAATACAAAACATGACACAATATTCAAAGCACTCAACATCGAAAATACACAAAATACTAATACATACACCACAATCACACACAATAATACCACTTTAAAATATAAGAGACCAACAAGAAACCAAAATAGCATCCAGCCAACACACAACCAGACGCAAGATCACGAAGGTTGAGGATGAGAACACAGGGGTTCTCGAAACATGTTCCTAATAAGGAAAATAAAATATCTTGAGGTAATTTCAGTATAAATATTAAATATATATATATATATATATATATATATATATATATATATAATAACGATTTTGGTATATACGAGAAAAGGTGTAGGATGTTTTTTAAATAATAATACTTCTTATATCTTATTGAGTTTGTAAAATAATTTAAAAATTTATTAAATAAAATCTCAAAATTACGAATTAAAAATTCGTCATTATTATTCTTATAACGTGTTTTTGTGTGTGCTCAGTATACACATAATTATTGTAACTATACAAATAACATTAACATAAATATTCATAAATCTTAAATTCGTAAATTCATAATTCATAAATTCATAAACATTCGTAAATCTGTATTTATAATACACAAAATATAAATTGACATGTATACATAAACATGAATAAATATAAGTTTTTATAATCTAAAAATGTGCTTTCGACTTGCTCAGATACTATTCTTTTTAAATTTCATATTTTTTAAAAATTATTAGTGCTTTGCTTTGTGTATGTAGATATCAATATCGTATTCAGGAAATATCAATCAAATTTCAAATCAAATAAATATTTATGATATATCACAATTTCCAAAAAATAATACTAATTTTGCAAATGTTAAAAATCATTATAAAATTCCTGTCGTCTATTACTATAATTTAACAATTTAAATTTTACAATTACTATTTACACGACTAGAGTATATCATTGTCTCTTTACTCTTTTTTTATGTCTTTTATAACCCCTTTGTTGACGAGTAAAATGGTTTCATGTCACCTTATTGTTTATGCGGTGATACTCAGTAATTGCTCGTCATGGTCCTGAGTCCTGTGTCCTGTGTCGATCCTCCGTCGTCGTCTAGTCCTCCTGGTGTCCGTCGTCCGGTCCTCCTGGTCCATTCAGCACTCAGATCACTCGTACGGTGTTATCTACATACTGGTCGGGTATCGACCTCGGATGCTATGCAGTCGGGCATAGCCTTCGTGTGCAGATGTGTTTCAGTAGACTGGGGGTCGATTCTTGCGATCCTCGCTTATTTATACTGTCGGGCGCAAAAACCATGTTTCAACCACTCTGTGCACGATTTATATTGTTTTAGTTTGTCAAGCGTCCCTTTACAGATTCGTTTATTTTTCGTACTTATTTTAATTTTATTCGCAACATGCAAAGTCTTTTGGTTATTACACGAGTTCAAACGATCGGTAATTTTTGTATGTATAATTGTATATTAATAGTTTCTTCATACTTTAATTATTCTGATTACTATTCACTTTCATGTACACCGCATAAAAATGCATTGTTTGTTTCGCACTAAATTTTGCACATGTGTGCGTCTTTATATTATTAATAACGTGGCATCATTTGTTTTGTCATATTTTTCGCGCACTTACCAAAATTTAAATAAATTTGTTAGTTAATTTACATTTATTTAGGGACTGACGCCACGCCGGTTTCTACTTGTTTCACACACACATATCACTTACACTATACACACTCTTAGCTTGTGTGTGGCGTGATATGCCTGTACCGTCCTGTACGTTAGGTGTCCCCGTTCACTGGTTACTCACAGCTTTCAATACGCATTTTTTAGATATTGACATTATTAATTATTCATACTAATTTAGCAGTTTTTTAACTAATTGCGACAATGCACAGTAACGTACGCAGACGTACTGTTGCAATATATATATATATATATATATATATATATATTACATTTAATATTTATAACTAAATTTACCTCAAGATGTTATTTTTCCTTATTTGGAACATGTTTCGAGAGCTCCCGTGCTCTCATCTTCAGCCTTCGCGACACAAGATCGCGAAAGCTGAAGATGAGAGCACGGGAGCTCTCGAAACATGTTCCAAATAAGGAAAAATAACATCTTGAGGTTAATTTAGTTATAAATATTAAATGTATTATATGCATCAAGAAACGGACTGTAGCAGAAAGTGATTGAATATATATATATATATATAGTAGCATGACAGATTATCCACATTATAATGAATGAAAAATGATCATAAATAAATTTAAAATAAAATGAAATCAAGGAAAAATCCAAATACAAACAAATAAGTACCACAGTAAAATGCAATCATAATTTGAGGAAATAAAAATAAATTAAAAACAACTAAGTTGGCGTCCAACTGAAGGGGCTTTAATTAGCGATTGATAGGCCACATAAAATAAGAAGAATTTGCCCGATTACTAATTAGAGCTTGGCAGCTGTTATCAAGTCAGAAGAATTATTAAAATGAAGAAACGGGCGTTATCCAAGAAAAGGGCGGCAGAAGCGGAAAAAGAAGTCGAAGAAATAAATATGGATGACAAAGAGGCGACTCCGGTGGAAGATCTGGAAGGAAGATTACCTCCTACAGAATCGAAACAACCCGCACAACCAGAGGAACAACCCGACATACCAACACAAACAGGGGATATCAATGTCCAAGACAAACAGTTAGAGAAACCATCACAAACAGAGAACGCGACGATACAAGAAATGTTCCGAGTGATGATGGAAATGAATAAGAAAATGGAGGAAGATAGTAAGGAAAGGAAGGAGGACAACCAATCATTAAATAAGAAGATGGAAGAGAATCAGAAGAGTATAGAAACAGTAAATAAAAATGTAGAATCATCAAATTAAGAATTTGGAGAATTAAGTAAGAAGATGGATGAGAACGACAAATCGACAAAGGAAGAATTCAAATCAACAAAGGAAGAATTCAAAACAACCAAGGAAGAATTGAGTAATAAAATTGAAAACTCAAATAGGAGAATTGTGGAAAACAGTAAGAAGATGGAAGAGAAGATGGAGGAAAACAGTAAGAGGATTAAAAGTGACAACCAACAGTTGAAGGAAGAGTTAAGGGAAAATAACAAGAAGATGGAAGAGAAGATGGAGGAGAAGTTGGAAGAATTGAAAGAGGATAACCAACTTTTTTTTCCAGTTTTACAATCTACTCATTTTACAGAGTAATAAGTAAAAGTGATGTATACGTCGTCACTTGAGGTGGGAACCATCCAGCGATGATTACCACGTTCACCGGGTCAGGTCATCTGGCCACTGTCTCTTCAGCCTTCTTACATCCAGTGATGGATTGAGGAGCTCGTTGATCAGGTTATTGCTGTGTCCTATGTTGCGGTTCCTGTACTTAGCGGCGTGCATCTTGATGAGATCAGAAATGTATGGAATGTTGAGGTCTTTGTGAAGAGTATAATTAGAGATGAACCAGGGAGCATTCGTTATGCAACGCAAGATTTTTGACTGAACTGTCTGCAGAATCTTTGTGTTGGAAGGTTTAGAGCGGCCCCACAATTCTAAACCGTAAGTCCAGATTGATCTGAGCACAGCTTTATATATGATGACTTTGTTTGCCAGAGATAGCTGAGATTTTCTACCTATGAGCCAGTACATTTGCCTAGCTTTTAAGTTGAGTTGTTGTTCCTTAGATGAATGTGGGCTTTCCATGTTAATTTGTCGTCCAAATGCAGCCCCAGGTATTTAACTTCTGATTTTATAGGTATGGGGGCATCGTTTATGGCGACTTGTGGACAAGAGCTACGTTTCATGGTGAAGGTTATTTGAGTGGATTTTGCAGAATTAACTCGGATCCTCCACCGCTGGAACCAATCTTGCAGGAGGTAAAGATGGCTTTGCAGTTTCTCAGAGGCTCGTTCCGGGTTGGGATCTACTGCGAGGATAGCGGTATCATCAGCGAAGGTGGCGGTGGTAGTGTAGTCTGTCACAGGTAGGTCGGCAGTAAATATAAGATATAAGTATGGCCCCAGAACGCTGCCCTGAGGCACTCCCGACTTTATAGGAGAGATTACTGACACAGTGTCTTCGATTTTGATTTGGAAGTGTCTACCTTGCACATATGATTTCAACAGTAAATATAGTTGATCAGGAAGTTGTTTCTTCAGCTTGTACAGAAGGCCCTCATGCCAGACTTTATCAAAAGCCTGCTGAATATCCAGGAAGACAGCTGCGCACATCGTCTTCTTTTCCAGGCTATCCCTAATTTTGTTCACTATTCTGTGGCATTGCTGCACTGTAGACTGTTTTTCTCTGAACCCAAATTGGTGTTCAGGGATCAGGTACATAAAGGGCACTATTTGTTTTAGTCTGGTCAGGAGAAGTCGTTCAAATATTTTTGACAAGAGTGAAGAAGGCTTATTGGCCTGTAAGATGTAGGGTCAGTAGGGGGTTTGCCAGATTTTGCGACCATGATAATGTGGGCAAATTTCCATTGGATTGGAAAGTAGCACAGTCTGAGCATACTGTTGTAAATAGTTGTAAGTAATACTAACGCTTTTTTGGGAAGATGTTTCAGAACTTCTCCAACTATTAAATCGTACCCGGGGGCTTTATGTGTCTTGTTTTATCTCCCTGAGAACTTCAGAGAAGGCAAACGCTTTGATTGGAGGAGATAATTGGCAGGGAGCATCAAGGTAAGTTAGAATTTCTGAGTCATCAATTCCTGATGAGGTTGGGGTGAAAACCTGGGAAAGGTGATCTGCGAACACATTCACCTTATCTTCATTTGCTCGAGCCCAACTGCCGTCAGGTTTACGAATGGGGGATACTGGGCTTACCGGGCGTTTGATTTTTTTTGTCGCCTTCCATATTGAATGATCATGGGGTGTTAAACATGTTACGTAGTGTTCAAACGATGCGTTTCGGGCCTCTTGCATAGCTGCGCGAATTCTATGGGTGAGCCTATTGAGAATTGTTTTATACTGGGGATTTCTCGTTCGTTGCCACTTACCGCGAGCTTGTCGTTTTTCTTGAATAAGTTGTTTGATGTGCAGAGGTATATGATGATAATCAGGTAAAACGTTTCTTCTTTCTGGTGTAGCTTGCCATGCAGCATCCTGTAGTAGTTTAGTAAAGTATTGAACGGCTTCTTCAATGTCTCTGGAATCCGCAATGCGAAAGTTAGAGTTGATATTCTCATTGATAATGTATTCAAATAAATCCCAGTTAGTCTGCTTAGTGCATAAAACAGGTGGAGGTTCCCTCCAGATTACATTAGTGCTTAATGTAATTATAATGGTGCTATGGTCACAGCTTAAGTCGAGATTTGGTTCGATTTTGGTATATAAGTGCGAGATTCCTTTTGTTATCGCAAAATTAAGAAGATCTGGAATTTTATTTAAGTCTGTGGGCCAGTACGTAGGTTCTCCTGTTGATAAGCAGCTGAGATGAAGATGGTGTATAGCTGCCAGTAGATTTCGACCCTTTGGTGTGATAAGCCTTGAGCCCCAGGCAGTATGCTTCGCATTCCAGTCTCCCGCTACAAGAAAGAGTGGTCCCAGAGTGGCGAAAAACTCTAGATATTCGTCTGTTGATATGGAATGGCGTGGTGAGCTGTATGTAGCTGCTAAGGTCAAGGGCCATGGAAGGGCGAGAACTTTAATGATTGCACTTTGGATTTTTGCAGTGACATGTGGCTCCATTACATAATGATGAAGAGTGTTTCGTATGATGACAGCTGAACCTGCGTGA
Source organism: Magicicada septendecula (assembly GCA_034769895.1). Lineage (NCBI taxonomy): Eukaryota > Metazoa > Arthropoda > Insecta > Hemiptera > Cicadidae > Magicicada > Magicicada septendecula. The sequence goes on from CM068375.1 coordinate 136,493,983, forward strand.
GCTGAACCGTCAGGGTGGTTAGCATAGAATATGTTATAATAAGGTATTTTGAAGACTGTTCGATCCGTTGAGTGGGTTTCTGAAATTAGGAGGATGTCAATTTTATTGATATTCAGGAAGAGGATAATTTTTTGTATGCGGCCTGAAAGCCCATTCGAATTCCAGACAGCTATTCTTAGTGCCGGGGTCATTGCTGAGGTATTCTATTTATGACTGTAGATAACATGTTGAGGATAATGCTGTTTTGATTAATGAGTTGAGCGAACATAGTTTTGAACTCACTTAGGAAAATTGCCAGTTGGTCCATTACTTCCTTGTTAGTGGGGTTTGCGTGGCTGTTGCTAGTCATTTGTGTCTTTCTACATCCGCCCGTGATTTGAGCATATGTAGAAGTTGTATTTCGCGGTGGTGGTAGAGGGGATGGAGAACTCTGAATCACATTAGATTGTGTCTGTGGAGTAGCACTACTTAGCAGTTGTGGATTGCCCCTAAGTTTAGATCTTATCAGGTCTTGGTAGACAGAACACCCTTTATAATTGGCTGGGTGACTGCCATCGCATAGTGCTCAGGTAGCAGGGGTATCCCTAGGTTTCTTGCACGTTTTAGTGTTATGAGATTTTCCACACTTTACGCAGATAAATGATTTTCTGCAGTAAGTTTTGGAGTGGCCATAACCAACTATTAAGAGAAGAATTAAGGGAGGTCAACCAGGAGAATCTGGACAAGTTAGACGAAAGGATAGAGATCTTAAAAGAAGGGTTGAGCAAGGAAATCAACGATAATAAGGAATCCACAAACAAGAAATTAGAGGAAGAAACAATAGTAATAAAACAACAAATAATGGAAATTGACGAAAGATGTAGCTAGACTGAGCGAAAAGTACAGGGTTTAAAGGAAGAATTTGAGATGATGCACAGTGGTTTAATTAATATAAATAATATCCCAATGACCAATGATAAAGAAATCATGAATTCCAGAGATTATGGGAGGAGATTAAAAGTAATTTCAGAAATGATTTACCACAAAACAGAAGTTTACAACTTGGAAAAGACCAGAGGTAAATGGTCATGAGAAATGGTAAATGGTAAATGAGAACACAGGAGTTCTCGAAACATGTTCCAAATAAGGGAAAAATAACATCTTGAGGTAAAATAAATATAAATTTTAAATATTTTATATATATCAAGAAACGAACTGTAGCAGAAAGTGATTGAATATATATATATATATATATATATATATTTATATTGTAACGATACAACTGCATAAGTAAATATAATATAAATCTGTGATGCCCCACGTTGGAAGCGATATTTCTTATGCAACGATACGATATACATAAAAATAGGCGTGACTGGCCTCACGTTCAAGAGCGACAAATTATGTAACAATATAACATTTAATTTGGGTTTCAGGTGTATCTGTAATAAGAACTCTATGTAACTTGTAACGGTATTTCAAATTTATTTGATATTAATAAAATTGTGCACATGGCACTTACTTCGACTTAAAACATTCGTTATTATTTCGTTATTATGCCGTAAGGCTTAAGCTATATACATCCTTACTGACTAAATATTCTATTCTACTAATTATTGTATTAACGAAAAATCTCACTTCCAGACTGCTCAGTCAATTAGTGTGTTTCAAAATATCAATATTTAAATATTTTCTTATATATTGCAATGTAACTCAAAAATATCAATAGTTACTGAATTTATCTTTTGTTTCTCAGTACTGATTTATATTTAACGCTAATTTTTACTCAAATGCTTTGTATTCTTTTCATTTCAATACTAATTTGAGCTCTTGTTTACGTTAATCGTATTTCAATAACATCTATGATTTTACTTCAAATTTTACAATAAACATAGACTCTTACTTTTAAATAGAACAAGAATGTCCTTAATTGTCTTTACGTTAATTGTTCGATTAAGAGATAAATAAGTTGTTTATCACCTTATCGTCGTCAATCATACTCAATCATTGGATCCCTCTGTAATCCTCCTCGTCTCGAACTTCAGCATCACTCTCTCTTCTCCTCTTGTCCAGCGTCGACTCTCTCTCTCTTGTCCAGCGTCGACTCTCTCTCTCTGTCCAGCGTCGCCTTTCTCTTCTCCTCTTGTCCAGCGTCGACTTCCTCTCTTGTCCAGCGTCGACTCTCTCTCTCTGTCCAGCGTCGCCTTTCTCTTCTCCTCTTGTCCAGCGTCGACTCTCTCTCTGTCTGTCCAGCGTCGTATCGCTCTCTGGAACTTCTCCTCGTGCTGTTTTGGACGTCAGTTGATCTTCTGATGTGGATCTTCTTATGTAATTTTGTTACTACTTAAATATTTTTTGTTTTACAATCCAGTTACATAACTGTATGTAACTGGAAGGATGAAATTATTTACAAAAATTTAAATATTCTGTGCGGACGGGCAGAAGCTCCCGCTGCACCGTAGATGATTTAAGAAAGAGAACCACTGTAGCTTGTGTGTCCTATTTATACCCATGTCTTGGTCAACACCTGCAGTGGTACGAAATCGACATGTCTGAAATTGTTTCTGGGTTCAGTTCCACCACTCCTTGTCAATTTCGCTATTTCTTATATTTCTGCGAATTGCAGAGTCCTGTAAGTATACTCTTATACTTATCTTATAACTATTTTTACAACACATGTTCACTGTAATTTTGGACATTGCAACTTAACCCTTTCGATTTGTACAGAGTTATTTCACTATTACACTCGTACGGTGTGGCACTTTCACATGGTTTTCGTACACAGTATTTAGTAAATTTTCTTACATTTTATTGTGTTTTTGGATTTTACTTCTTAATTATAGTTTATGAATAATTACGGAAAAACAGTATTTATGCAATTATTCATCTTGGGGTGGTAAACTCGCCTGCATAGACCTGCGTTCACACACACTAGCAAAATACTGGTGTACACACTTTCAGTTACATTTGTGTGTGTGTGCACGTCGATTCAGGTCGAAACACCTGTTCATATTTTTGTCTGAGCCAAGCTTGCAATCCCTGACATGCTTATTTCTAATATATTATTAATTATTTACAGTTTATTAGGTATATTTAAATTTTTATATTCAATGCTCAGTACATCACTTATTTGTACTGTCGCTATATATATATATATATATATATATATATATATATATATATATATATATATATATTGTAACAATCTATTGTGGTCGTACCTGTTGAAATGTATCACACTTGTTTATTTTGTGTATTAGTGTGAATGTAGTGTGTTTGCCTCACACTGGTTGTTACATAAATCGACGTCACTACTGGAGTCCGTAGCGTTGTCAATGTCACCAGTACAACGTACCTGTTAATTCATAGGGATTACGATTCCCGGGTGGCGCCAAATTGTTTCTGTTAAAACAATTAAAACATTTAATTTTTAAGGTAATACGTGATATTAGCTAGACAGCTGTGACGTTCGAATTGTTCCCGCTGCTACACAGGTTGTCGACTCGGCCGCTCGTGGTGAGCGCTAGTTGGCTGTTGCTTAAAACTTCGCTAACACACATATATTCTACAAAATTCCTATGAAATAACAAGATAGTAATGTTCTGTACTGCGTTTTTTAATACATATTTAATTATCAATAAATATGACAAATGAATCATAAACAAATTTATAATATTATGCTTAGAGCTTGAAACACAAATATCTCAAGGTTGGCAAAATGGATTTCAAAACCTTATCGTTGCCGACACGGCATTAAGTTACATACAATATTACCAGTTTTAAAATCTGGAGTTCTTTTGATCATGAAAATAGACATAAACGTTGATTACATGGAAAAAAGTACACTACTATACCTTATGCGTACTTAGGATTTATAATGTGTTTGTACAATTTGTTCAGTAGTGTCGTATTTCTGTTACAGTAGTTATGTTCACAAATAAGGTTATCTCTATAAATGTTTTTTAATGTAAGTAAATTATGCCTTTACCTTTGAAAGAAAATACTACTTTTTAAATAGTGAGAAGTTTTATCATTTGAAAATAATTTAAGTAATTTGGGGTTTTGGGAGTAAGAAATTATTCGGTACTTATCAGTTCATCTCACGTTGTCTGTATCGTCATCAGGATAGGCGTATATTTTTCGAATTTGGGCTGGTTGAAGGCTTCCAACATCTTCTTCAAACTGGTCTGGGTTTTTTCTTTAATTAGTTTATTTAATTTCGTTCCTGGACATAATTAATTCTGTATAGATCGACGTCTCTTCATATTGGGTTATCTTGGTTCACTGATTCGACTTTTTATAACTGTTTAAATTAAAATTTTAGTTTGTCCAATTTTTCGTGTGGCTTACCCACGCTTCGTTTCTTCAGCGTCTCTCTAATTTAACGGAAAAATAATCCCTCAAACGTCTCGTTGTCATAGTAACCAATAATTCAATGCTTGGTTAATTACTCCTTACATACATTGTTAGAAATATTTGAATTTTTATTCAATTTATTAAGTATTTTCCTAATGATTTTATTCCCTTATAATTCCTTTGGGATAATAAATGACATCACTATTATTTTTCTTTCCTTTCAAAGTTTACAATGATACCTCATAAGGTCATATTCTGTTACACCTTAACTATAGTCTAATTATTTGACATTTAATAAATAACATATCTTTCTTAAATTAAATTATTACAATAATATTTCTGTGTTGAAATAACTGATATATAATTACTGTCCATTCACTGTTCTTAGATTAGTAAGATTTTTTGTGAAATTGATACAATTTGCATTTGAATGTCTTTGGCAGTTAACTGTTTTCATAGTCACAAACAGCCATTATTGTTTTTTAGTGTATTTCCTTTTTTAAATTACATTCTGAATTCAGCCTGATGGGCTTCACTTATTTGTTTGTGTTTTAATTACTATTCAACATAAATTTTCATTACTGTTCATTTAAAATATAATAGTTAGGTTTATGGACTGTAAGTCCCTTTCAGCCATATTCCTTCTTTAACATTGAATCAACTATTCTTTACAAGTCATAAATTATTCTTAGTACTAACATTGATTTCTTTCTTGTCTTATAAACTAGGGTGATAAACATTGTCACTTTCTCTAATATTATGAAGGTTAATTCCCCTTTCAATATGGGGTGTTGTATTCTTTACAATTTTAATCTTTAATAACAAACTTTACTTCTATCCTATCATGCCATGTTAACACAAGTTGTTGTACTGGGCTTTCTCCCTGAATATTATTACAAGCTTCCTTAATATTAATTTGGATTACTATTTCTAATTACTTCTAGGTATATAACTAATTATAATCTCACTCCAATCATTGGTGGTTTATCAATGTTTTACAGAGTGTCTATTTGCTTAGCATTCTATTTTGAATGTTTCACATCCACCTTCACTATTTTTTAGGGCATTTACACTTCACTAAAGCACTTCACTTTGGTTCACTGTTTTGTAATTAGTGTTATTTAATGGGTAATCCCTATACCTTCTCCTACCATTTCTCACTATTTTGTTTTAGTATTATATTTACTATAAACAATATTAGGCTAGTTGTGTTTTGGTTGAATCTAACCTTTCTGTCAGGGTTAGTGTACTTTTCCTATACTACATTGCTTTACAATTGTATTGTCTTAAAAATGGGTACATATGTTAAATTAATGCTAATAATAACATTGGTTTCATTAATACATAATTATTCAAGGTTTATTGACCGTATTCTATCTCTAAACAGACAATCTTTCCCTTTTATATATGTGTGTTAGTTTCCCCTTGGGTTTTATCTGTCTCCTCTTCATTCTTCCTCTTCTTCTTCTTCAATCCGGTTCGGTTCTCCTCTTCTTCTCTTCTGGTTTAAATTCTGTTTACTTGTATGTATCTGTCCTCTTCTTCTGGTTCTTCTTTAGTTCTGTGTCCATCATTGTTTTGTCTATCACATTTTTCTTAAGTATGTTACGTGGTTCCCTTCTTTATGTTTGTGTTTTCGGCTCAATCATGTCAAAATATTTACATTTTAATAAGTATGTTACGTGGTTCCCTTCTTTATGTTTGGGTTTTTGGCTCAATCACTTCGGTTGGGTAATATCGTTGTACGTCTTGTCAAAGTATTTACATTTTAATCATTTTTTACACATTTTATTTCATATGAAGTAATTTTATATCAAGAATTATCTTTTTTATCACTGGTACGAGATTTGGCTTAATTGTATTGTTACAATATATATATATATATATATAATTTTCTGTATAAGTAACTCGACGTTTCTTGCAGTAATTATATAAATTTGTGATGTTATTCTATTTGTTTCTTCTGCAAGTAGTATAATATCGTATATTCTTTTTATCACCTGACGCACGTTTCACTGAAAAATATCAGTATCATCAAAGGTTTCTAAGTATATTAATAACAATCGAAATAATTCTATTAATATAAAATTAACGAATAATCGAATTTGTATCGATTTTAAAGTAAAATAACTAATAATCAATTTAGGTCGATTAGTTAACGATTGTTTTAATGTTTATTTTCTTCACCAGCTGTTTCCTCGGTTATATTTGAAAATTTGTTGTTTATATTTTATTCATTTTTATTTTTTAGTAAATTTATAATTTTAAATAGATCGTCTTGTTTTGTTTTATTTGGGTTTGTTCTTTAATTAATAAATTATTGTTATTGTGTTTGTAAATGTTAAGATTTTCCCAAATATTCATTTTTTGACCTTTTTGTATGTTTTTAATTAATTTTATATTTTCAATGTTTGGAAATTGGTGGTTATTATTTAGACAATGTGTGGCTAAATTTTATTTATAAATATTTGGTTTTAAATATGCATTGCGGTGTTGAACGAATCTATCTCGTAGTTTTTTCTTCGTCTGGCCCACGTAAAATTTATTGCAATCTGGACATTCTATTTTATATATACCATTTTTATTGTAAGTATTGGATTTAGTTTTAGGTTTTATTTTATTAAAAATTATATTATCTGTATTATAAGATATTTTTAAATTAGTATCTGTAAATATTTTATTTAGTTTTTGAGTTATATATCCGTAATACGTGAAGGTTGTATATTTTATATTATTATTAATAGGTGAATTTTTAAATGTTGTGTTCTTGGGAATTTTATTAGTGATTTTATGTTTAATTTTATTTTCTAATTTATTAATAGTTTTTATTTTGTATCCATTTTTTACTGCTATTTGTTGGATAATTTTTTTTTCTTTGTTTCTTTCTGTATTATTTAATGGGGTCCTAAGCATTCGGTATATCATGGAATTAAATACTGCCATTTTGTGTTGGGGAGGATGATTAGAAGTATTTGGTATTACTAAATCAGTTTGAGAAGGTTTCCTGTATACTGAGTATTCAAAATTTGTTTCATTTTTCTTTATTGTTAAGTCTGAATAATTTAATGTATTATTAGATTCTTCTTCTAACGTGAATTTTATTTTGGAATGTAAATTATTTATGGAGTTGAATATTTTATTTATATTTATACCATTGTTTTGGGAAATGTACAGAGTGTCATCAACGTATCTAAAATAACAACCTAATGGGTCGTTTAATTTTATTGTATTTATTATTTGTTCGTCGAGTTTTTGTAGGAAGATTTCTGATATGATAGCGGAGGTTGGGGCTCCCATAGCAAGGCCATCTGTTTGATAGTACAATTTGTTGTTGTATTGAAAATAAATTTGATTTAAAATTATTTAAAGTATTAGTTAACTGTTTAATGTATGTGTTACTTTCGTTATTTGTTTTCAGATTATTTATTATAATATTTATTGTTTCTTCAATGGGAATGTTTGTATACATGCTTGATATGTCGAATGAATATAATTTTGTATTTCTGTTTACTTCTACGTTTTTTAGTTGTTCCGTGAGTTCGATACTATTTTTTATATTGTATTTTGCTGGAAGATCAATTTTATGTTTTAAGATTTGTGTTAGTAATTTTGATATCTTATAATTTGGTGCGGTCCTAGCGTTTATTAAAGGTCTGATAGGTTTATTGATTTTGTGTAACACAAATCTTAAAACATAAAATTGATCTTCCAGCAAAATACAATATAAAAAATAGTAACGAACTCACGGAACAACTAAAAAACGTAGAAGTAAACAGAAATACAAAATTGTATTAATTCGACATATCAAGCATGTATACAACGATATTATACTACTTGCAGAAGAAACAAATTGAATAACATCACAAATTTATAGGCCTATATATATATATATATATATATATATATATATATATATATATATGACATTTGATATTTATAATTAAATTTACCTCAAGATGTTATTTTTCTATTTGGAACATGTTTCGAGAGTTCCTGTTCTCTCATCTTCAGCCTTCGCTATCTTGTTTCTGGTGAAGTATTTGTGTGTTGGTTGCTGGATGCTATTAAGGTTGTTTCTTGGTCTTTGGTATTTTAAAGTTGTATTATTGTGTGTGATTGTGGTATATGTTTTTTATTTTATGTATTTTCGATGTTGAGTGCTTTGAATATTGTGTCATGTTTTGTACTGATTTGTATTTGTTCTGGTATTAGTTTGTTTTGTGCTTTATGTTTGTATATTTGTAAATTTTCCCAAATGTTTATTATGGTGCCTTTGTGTGGTATATGTTTTATTAGTGATACATTGGTTATGTCTGGGAATTCGTGTCCTGTGTTTATTGCATGTATGCCTAAATTGGATTTATATATTTCTGTTTTTTTGTATGCGTTTAGGTGTTCAAAATAACGTTTTTTCAGCTGTTTTTTTGTTTGTCCTATGTAACATTTATTGCAATCTTGGCATTCAATTTTGTATATACCGTTAGTTGTTGTATTATCTTTGTTGTGTGAGCTATTTAGAATTTGTAATTTATTTTTATTAGTTTTTTATGCTATTTTATATCTGTGTTTTTAAATAGTTTTGTTAGTTTTGTCATTTTATTATTTATGTATGTGAATGTGGCCCATTTTTTGTTGTTGTTATTATTTATGTGTTGTTCATTTTGATTAATTCTTAATTGTTCAGTTTTTATTTTATATTTGATTTCATTTTCTATTTTGTTCACAGTATTTTTATTGTATCCATTTTCATAACCAATTTGGTATATTATATTTCTCTCTTTGTCAGTTTCTTGTTTGTTTAGGGGAATTTTGTACATTCTGTTAAATAGCGAATAGAATGCCGCCATTTTATGTTGTGGTGGGTGGTCAGAATGGTTAGGTATAATGATGTTAATGGAAGTTGGTTTTCTATATATTGCATATTGTATGTGGTTGTTGTATCTTGCGATGGTTATGTCTAAATATAACAAATCAACTATTTAGAATTAATCAAAATGAACAATACATAAATAATAACAACAACAAAAAATGGGCCACATTCACATACATAAATAATAAAATGACAAAACTAACAAAACTATTTAAAAACACAGATATAAAAATAGCATAAAAAACTAATAAAAATAAATTACAAATTCTAAATAGCTCACACAACAAAGATAATACAACAACTAACGGTATATACAAAATTGAATGCCAAGATTGCAATAAATGTTACATAGGACAAACAAAAAAAACAGCTGAAAAAACGTTATTTTGAACACCTAAACGCATACAAAAAACCAGAAATATATAAATCCAATTTAGGCATACATGCAATAAACACAGGACACGAATTCCCAGACATAACCAATGTATCACTAATAAAACATATACCACACAAAGGCATCATAATAAACATTTGGGAAAATTTACAAATATACAAACATAAAGCACAAAACAAACTAATACCAGAACAAATACAAATCAGTACAAATCATGACACAATATTCAAAGCACTCAACATCGAAAATACATAAAATAAAAAACATATACCACAATCACACACAATAATGCAACTTTAAAATACCAAAGACCAAGAAACAACCAACACACAAATACTTCACCAGAAACAAGATAGCGAAGGCTGAAGATGAGAGAACAGGAACTCTCGAAACATGTTCCAAATAGAAAAATAACATCTTGAGGTAAATTTAATTATAAATATCAAATGTCATATATATATATATATACATAGGCCTATAAATTTGTTTCTTCTGCAAGTAGTATAATATCGTTGTATACATGCTTGATATGTCGAATGAATACAATTTTGTATTTCTGTGAGAGTATTTCTGAAGATGAGAGAACAGGAACTCTCGAAACATGTTCCAAATAGAAAAATAACATCTTGAGGTAAATTTAATTATAAATATCAAATGTATCATATACATCAAGAAACGGATTGTAGCAGAAAGTGATTGAATATATATATATATATATATATATTTATTCAAACACTTTTTGTTACAGTCCGTTTCTTGATGTATATAATATATTTAATATTTATAATGAATTTACCTCAAGATATTTTTTTCTTATTAGGAACATGTTTTGGGAAACATTGTGTTCCCATCCTCAGTCTTCCTGATTTTTTTGGTTATTACATGATGTTCAAACGATCGGTAATTTTTTTATGTATAATTGTATATTAATAGTTTCTTCATACTCTAATTATTCTGATTACTATTCACTTTTATTTACACCGCATTATATGTGTGTGTGTGTGTGTGCACTGAACGACAAGACAAAATCCAACAGAGTATACAGCAGTGGAGAAATCAAGTAGAAAGAATGGATGATGAACGACTTATTAATATACTATGTCACACGAGGAAGAAAGAGTAGGCCTATAGGACGACCGCGCAGAAGGTAGAATGAAGTGTTAAGTTGCAACAGGCAGCCGCTTAATCCGTGCAGTGCAAAATGTTGTCTATGACGTATCCGTGTTTTAAACAATCAGTAATTGTCTGACGAGTCAGTAACTTTTCTACACAGCTTCTTCATAGTCTCTGTTTGTGTCTACAAACGGAGGTTTGTAGGTAATCAAAACCTAGTTTACGTTCAAGTAAAATTTATTTAACTTTTACCTATAAATATAGTCTTTCGAAGTCAGAATACTTTACTTGTGTGTGAATGTGACAAGTTGGGTGTCTCGTGAGCATTACAGCCTTAGCAATGAAAGTTCAGTCTGAATCTCTCTGTTGGTCTGTCTTCCGAGCAATAAGATTCCGTAAGATTTCACGGCTGCAGTAAGCTATCGAAATCGTAGATGTAACCTTCAAAATAGTAACTAAACAGATACAACCTTGTGCACTTTATATGACGATCTTATTGACCGTATGAACCAAAATAAAATTCGATCAACACGTGTCAATTTATTTACTAACACTGTACGTACTCAGGGACGTATCTAGGGGTTGGCGAAAGAGGCCCCCGCCAAGGACGCAGGTGTCCGAAGGGCGCAAAATGGGTTTGAGGAAAAAAATTGAGATTTTTCAGGTACATCAATGCAGTTTGTCAATCAAAGAACAACTTACATGACGTAAAATATATATTTAGATCTTTAATACCCTTTCGCCACCATCATAGAATAGAAAGCCAAACATACAATCGTAAAGTAAAATAATTCAGAAGACATAGCTTCTAAATCTGTAAAAGTTACAAGCGTGAGTGATTGAATGCGTAATGATGCGTAAGCGGGAAATTTTTCTTTGTCTCAGCGGGGAGTTTAAAGTGTTGTTATCTTGGCAACGCTGAGTTGAGTGAATATCTGGATGTGATGAGATCGCGAGGGCGCAAATTTAGTTTGTTGTTATAAGTCAGTTCCTATTTTCTTTCGTTATTAGTTTGGATTTCGATTTGTCACACCTATTACTGTGCTACAGATTGAAGGTAAGTCTAAAATATACTACATATAGTTTGATTTTTAGTACTGGCCTATTAACTCGTAATATGAAAAATTATAAACAAACGCAGTATAGCAAAGACTAGGAAATAACTTAGTAAACTCAAGTGGCGTCGCACCGTTTTTCAAGAAAGAAAGTGTCTTTTAACATTGCTTTAGCCTTTAGGGCTAAGGGCTAGTAATTGATTTTGATACCAGATTCCAGATTTGTTTGTTGTAGAGTAGCCTATAGTTATTACCGACACAAGGCCTGTATTGCTAGGTTACGCGGACGGACATGGCGTAGAAGAGAGAAAAAGACAGCAGCGCTGTTTTCTAGCAGTTAGAGCGAGTGGAAATTTATAACTACTACTTGCTTCGTCGCGAGTCTGTTGGTACTGCCTTTGTGGCGGCGTTTTTCAAATTTGCGTCGACATCGATGTGCGCGTTAGTCTATCGCGTACTTTGTTGTTGTTTACGTCTCGCTCTCGCCTCTACGCCTGAACGTAGTAAGTAAAATGTTGTTTCCGTCTCGACATTCCGGCCACTTGGCGCGCTCGTAATCATGGCGTACTAGAGTACGTGGCATAGAAAATGCATTACAAGTAACCTGTCTACGGGCGGCTGGCTTAGGCTGAAGCGTGCGCTGTTTTTCTTTTCTAGAAAAATTTACCTTAAGAAAATAAGCTAAAAATAAGCTCGTATTACAATTACAGTAGGTCTCATACCTAAAGTTAAGCTCGGAACCTTCATAAAACAATTTGTTTTATCGTTTTATGGTGAATTAATTTGTTGTATTGTGGTCTCTAGAGTACAAAGGAAACGTTCGTTCGTTCTTTTATTATTATTATTTTTTTTTTTGCAGTTTGTTAGGTGAGTACGTAAATTAATAATGAAGTTTTGGAATAGCATACTTGTATATTGTTTCAGGATGGGACCAAAAGAGCTGTCAGGCAGTGCTTTCAAAAAAGCCCGGATAGCTAGAGATGAAAGTGCAAAGAAAGTGGCGCTCAATATGAGAAAATGGTTAAAACAACAAGTCAAATCTGCATCATCTACGCCACCTGAGGACAATGAGCAGAGTAATGAAGAAGAAGGTTTAGATCAAGAGGATAAAATTATTGACGAAAGTAGTGATCTTGAAGATGAAAATGCAGGAGTTACCAGAAAAGTTGAACTAACAGATGAGGTGGAAAAAGAAGAAGACAACGATCTTGCAGAAGAAAGTACTTCTAACGATGAAGAAGATCCCCAAGAACAAGTTATTGATCCCGATGATAATAGGAGAAAAGTACAAGAAATAATCTACGATGATCCTTGCAAGTGGCCAAATGTTTCAGATTCAGTTCGAGTAAAACTCGTAGAACGTGGCCCACAAATAGTAGACCTGGAAAAATTGTATTTCCCATCTCAGATGATGCTTAAGTAAACAGTGGTTTTTCAAAGATCTTCCAAACGGCGAGAGTATGAAAAAACAGTGGATGTTATACAGCAAATCTCAAAATGCAGTTTTTTGTTTTCCATGTATTCTCTTTAGCAAAGAGTCAAACACTGGACCCTTTGAAGATATAAAACAAGGGTTCAATGATTGGAAACACCTCAATCCACACATCAAACTACATGAAAATTCTGAAATGCACAGAAAGTGCTATGTTGAATGGAAAGAGCTAGAAGTAAAGCTCAGGCAAAATTCTTCTTTGGACGCGGATTTTCAAAGATCTATTAATGCAGAGACAGAAAAGTGGCACAAAGTATTGAAAGTAGTAGTTGATGTAGTTTTGTACTGCGCTAAAAACAACCTACCACTAAGAGGATCTCAGATTCTATAGCTGATCATAACTGTGGGGTGTTTTTGAGCACGTTAGAACGTACAAGCCACTATCATCCTCAACTGAAAACCCACATTGAATACGTTAATTCCAGAAAGAATGCCACAATCTATTTTCACCACTGATTCAAAATGAAGTGATTGAGCTCCTTGGGAATAGAGTGCGCTCGCACGTTTTAAAGAAAGTGAAATCCGCAAAGTACTTTTCAATTATTTTTGACTGTACTCCTGATGTTTCGCATTCCGAACAAATGAGTGAAGTCTTAAGGTACGTTGATTTTTCTAGTGGAGAGTGACAAATTGTTGAAAGTTTTGTTGATTTCGTTGTGAGCCATAAAAAAAACAGGTGAGGGAATTTCAGAAGAAATTCTTGCAAAGATGAAAGAAGATGGATTGGATATCAATGATTGTCGCGGGCAAGGTTTTGATAATGGGTCGAACATGGCAGGCATTTACAACGGCGTGCAGGCCCACATTGGTCGTATGAATGATCTAGCTATGTTTGTACCATGTGCCGCGCATAACTTGAATTTGGTAGGTGGTCATGCAGCACAGGTATCTCCAATGATGATTACCTTTTTTGGAGTGATACAAAATATATTCTGTTTTGCTAGTGGTTCTACCATTAGGTGGGAGTTCGTAAACAAATATTTGGATACCATTCTAAAGGGACACACTGACACTCGATGGTCATCAAAAAAGGCAGGCCATCACTTCTGTTGAAAAAAACATGAAAGGTTTATACACTGCTCTTCAGAAAATGACCAACAATCAAGAATGGAACAAGGACACTGTCTATGGGGCCTCTAGTATAATAAAAAATACTGATTTCAAATTTATTTGCCTACTTCATATGTGGTCAGAGATATTGATATCAGTTGATTATACGAACAAGTTGTTGCAACAGAAAGACACATCCCTCGATATTGCATCGAAGCTGTTGGACGGATTGTCAAAGAAAATCCAAAAAAGGCGTGATGATGGTGTAGATGCTATCATAGAAAAAGCTGTGGCAACATGCGATGAAATTGGCGTTGAAAGTAACTTTCCCACTCCCACTGATAAACGCATCAAAAGAGTGAAGACCTTGGCATCAGAAATGGCAAAAGATGAAAGCTCCCTCGGCTTCATATTAGCAAAACAAGCATTCCAACAAGAATGTTTTTGTGTTTATGACAAGTTGATCATCGAAATGAAAACCAGATCAAAGGCATACGAATCAGTATCTGCATACTTCCAATTTTTATCAGGGTCGTCATTGAAGAAATGTACCGTTTCTGAATTGGAAAACTGTGCCAAGGACTTTGCCCTAAAGTACAACCGAGATGTTGACGCTGTGGAAATGGTAAGAGACATAGGGAGCTACAAATTTCATATGACGGAGCTGCTTAAAGACGTAGCCTCAGCTTCCCACTTAGATCTATTACAGTCCAGAAATACCTACCAACTAAGAGATGCCTATCCTAATATTGAGATTGCCTTGAGAATTTATTTAACAATGCCCGTGAGCGGGGCATCTTGTGAAAGAAGCTTTAGCAAACTGAAACTAATCAAGAACTACTTGCGTTCAAGAACCGGCCAGGGACGCTTGACCAGTTTGGCAATTCTGTAATTGAGCACAAAACAGCAGCAAACCTGAACTTTGATGACATCATTGACGAATTTGCATCCATAAAAGCCAGGAAAGTGAAATTTTGAGCATATGTAGATTGTGGAAGTGAAACCTCCGATGAGTACACAATTTTTGGACTGTAAATATTTTTTTGGAGAATGTTCTTGAGATTTTATTGTTATTGTGTTTAATTCTTGTGTGTTATTAAATTACATTTTCAGATTGATCACAGTTGCACACCACTATGTAAAAATTATCCCAATTAGCGCTTTCCAATCTGACGATGGGCTGTGAAGCTTGAAAGCGCTAATTGGGATAATTTTTACATAGTGGTGTGCAACTGTGATCAATCTGATTGTGATTTCAACCACTAACACAAATTTCTTCATTAAACGTAAATTACATTTGTCTAAGTTCCAAAGTTACCTTCACACACTATTATTATCCTTCCAAAACCATAACTCGATTCAGATAATTTGAAACAATACTACTGATTAAAGTTTTTAAATGTTCTATATTTTTTATTTAAGAAATATTATCATTACTTTGTCTCTCATAAAGTCTGTCCTTAGTTCTACTTTTACCTCGATTAAGAAGAAGTTTTGTTAGCAATATAAGGCCTATGTTATAAAATAAAAGACGTATTCATTCAATTGAATATTCATTAATGTTTTAGAAAAACACTTTAGCTGTTGAATTTGTTATTTCGCTAATATAAAGCTATATAAGAGTGTCATTGAACAACATAAGTAATTTATTGTCATTTTTACTTGAATGGCAAGGGCGCAGTATGGGCTAGATACGTTCCTGTACGTACTTACTAACGTGGGATTTCCTGGGTCGACACGTGTATAATGTTGTATGTTTGTTAGTTTGTTCTTGGTTTTCCTTATGGTGTTGCAACCGTCCGTTATAAAAGTTGTTTATTCGCAATAATCGTATTTTTTATAGTTTCATTCAAGGATTTCTCTCATTTTCATCGCCATTGCCACTACATCGTTACCGGCGTTTACATCATCATTACAGCTTCCATTTTTCTTCTTCCAAGTAGTTCAACGTTGTTTTTTTCATTACACCTGCTGACAAAAGTTTCTATACTCAGCGGCGGCCCTAGCCCTTTATTAGGGTGGAGCGAGAAGAACCCCGTTCGGCGCCCCTTATTAGGACCTTTTTTTTGTTTAGGTTAAGTTAAGTAAACACCAACTTTTCAAAAATCAATACGTTTATTGAATAAAAATTAAGTTGCTATTCATATTGCACTCTTGCCGCATGATAAACAAAAATACGGCGAAAAGGCACCAACAAAATTTTATTTTTTTCACAATCGGATTTTGGCGCCTCTCCTCATCCGGCGCCTAGAGCGGTCGCTCCTCTCGCTCTACCCCAGGGCCGGCCCTGTCTATACTCCTATTTATTTTTACGCTGTATGCTGACGAATCCATGTTTTCTGGATCCACATTTCTTCCAGTATTGTTTCCCTATGCCCATTCTAATTCTTAGGGGGTTAGTAACGATTACAGAGGAAAACTGAAAGCTTTGTCTCTGTCATTTCAATTATACCCGTACCAACCTCCCGCTCGCGCCCCAATTTTTAAATTTCTTATTTTGCCCGATCTTGAAAGGTTACAGCTTCTTCTCCAGTAATCCGGCTTTATTGATTTCAGTCGATACTAATTTTTCTTGCAATTTGTCACACTTCTGATTACTACATAGTAAGTAATACTTCCCAGTATATGTATCGCTTGGAAGTCAAAGATTAAAGGTTTCTTGTAAATGCCCCTTTCAATTTTTCTTGCTATATTCAACTCCAGATAATAAAGTACAATAGGGGAATCGTTGTTCTTTCTCTTCTAATGCTGTATGATATTAGCTTTTACTATACCACCAATTTACATTCCAGTCTAATATTCAAGAATTAAGTAAATGTTGTGACGGAATTGTCGTGAAGAAGGCACCACCCAGCGATGATTCTGCTGTAGACATAGTAACCAGAACGATCATGGTCTTCAGTTAAGTCGTGAGGGTCATAGCTTCTTCAGATGCCAACGAGGCCTGGTGCCGGCGAGCTTCTATGTAAGGTGCTTCGTGAGTCTTGGGGAGCGGGGGATAAGTCGCACTTGGTATTCTGCACCGTACCGATGGATTTCGTCAGCAAATAATTGAGGTGTATAGGTCTTCATGGATGATTAAAAATTACCTTAATAAACGTCTTGCGACTTCTCCTTATTTTGTCCTGACGCGTTTCAAAACCTAAGGTTTCATCTTCAGAGGATAATTACTCTTCCGTCGTCAAACGTTAAAAATTAATGACACATAGACACACATACACATAATTTACACTACAAACTTAGGCCTTTTCACATTGCACAGTGCGCACTGTATGGAGGTCCAGTTCATAAAAGTATTGAGTATGAACTGGACCTCCATACAGTGCGCACTGTGCAATGTGAAAAGGCCTAAGTTTATAGTGTAAATTATGTGTATGTGTGTCATTGTGTCATTAATTTTTAACGTTTGACGACGGAAAAGTGATTATCCTCTGAAGATGAAACTTTAGGTTTTGAAACGCGTCAGGACAAAATAAGAAGAAGCCGCAAGACGTTTATTAAGGTAATTTTTAATTATTAAAATTACGCGACTTGGATACCAAAAAACATGTTTATAAAACTTCATGGATGGTTTGGTTGGTGAAGTACCGCTCCCCGTTCACCAGTGTTTGTAGGATTTTGGGCTGAGCTTATTGATATTGTTTTTGGCAGCACATCCCCGGAATCGAATCCTATGTCCAAATAGATATCAGAACGTTCTTACAGACATATTTTTGTTTTTGATGAACAGGCTAGATTTAACCCAAGAAGCCAGTACAAGATTTTATCTAAAGTTGAGAACAAGTTGTTGTCGAGTGTGTTGGATGTGTTGATATCAGGAATGAGATTGGTGAAGGTGCAAGTCAACATATTTGGTTTCCTAACATGCGGGTATGGGCACACGTTTGGTTTAAATGGGGCGTACAGCCATTTTGTGGTGGTGTAATACACTTCTTGATAGGCCTTTGTAAAAGAGTTAAATTATTTATTTGAAAATTATGTTGGCCTACGAGCATGTGAGAAATAAGATTACAAACTACCTTGATCAATAATAATTTTAATAATTTATTTAATAGTCTATAACGCTTATTCCAGTGTACCGACTCTTGATTTTACCTCAGGGCGCCAGTAATAATAAACACAAATTAAAGGATATTAATTAACTTTTAATGAACCATTTGCATTTATACATTACAAAATTTCTTTATATGACTTGAATCATTTTATCTTACAAATTGAATACTACATAATAGCAATGAGTCCTTTTCTGACAGATTGAGTCACTATATTGAATACAAACATATATTTTTATCAAACAACATAGAATTAAATGTTCATTATTCGTTACTTGCGTAAGAATTCTTCCAAAGTGCGTAGTCCTGAAGATGTTGTAGATCGGTGAGTCGTCAGCAGCCGTTGTCGTGTGTTAATCCTGGTTAAAACTGCACAAATTCACTTTACCACAGAGGTACACTGCACTTTACATATGGATTATACATATAACTATGTCATATAATTATACACTCTGGACACAAAGATTATTGAATTGACCTTAAGTGCATCTAACACAGTCGCGTCGCGTATGGCTCGACTATTTCATACCGTCGTAACTTTACTCCAAACTCATTTGCATTCTTCCTTGATTTACCACAATGTATTGAATTAATGGAACTTCATATATATTATTACTTCTTGTTGTTTATTCTAACTCCGATCATCCACTCATTTACTTATTACGGTTTAAGAAACTTTATAACTTTAGTATTAGTAATTATCGCGTTCCCGTACTCTGTTACTTCTGCGAATTTACTTATTCTTACATTACTTATTAAAATAGATATTTAACGCAAAACAGCGTACGCCAGTCTCTTCGTGTAATTCCGCCGATATCAAGAAGACTAACTTATTTCCCTCTAAGTTCATAATATACTTGCTTTGAGTTTCCCTTACCTACGATCTACACCAAAACGTTCCTATAGGTTTAAACTACCGCTAAATACAAATTCGCCCAATCTGCTTAACTAAAACCTCCCGCGCAACACATGACGTTTTTCTGATTCGCCCAAAGTTTTTCCGTGTTCCACGTGCTTAAAAAACTAGCGTATATCGTTATCTCTCTCACACAACGCTCTCTCTCGTCTAACGGTATCTATTGTTATATGCACTTAAGTTTACAACGTTTGGGGAACACCCTTACTATCTTAGCAAATAATACATTTTATGACAGTTGTGTCCCAAAACGTGACTTATTAAGCCCCAGCGCCGGCGTTATAAACCTACCACTTTACTCTACAGATTTTTTACAATTTAATTTTCATTCAAATAATGCCGCCTTACTGTTCTGGCGTCTCAATACCTCTCCGCTTTCTAAAACACACCCATTTATTTGCGTTCAGCATAGTTGATTGAGTAAAATTAGGAATTGCTCAAAATTGCCGTTATATAAGTCCCCCCATAGAAGTAGCATTTCAATTTTATCAAAATTGTACACTAGTACTATTGACGCGTCCCTAAAATTATAATTATAAGTACCTTGATCATATATTCTAGTAACTTGACATAATTAATACATTCATTCATTATAATAAAAATTAACAATGTATTCAATTTAATTATTTGCTTCAATTTCTTAGTCTAACTGGGTGAGTATCTTATTCCTACACTACTCAGTTATTCCTGAATGCTAAACATAAGGGTTGGTCGTTGGTTTATGGTTTGTTTACAAACAAACTATCCGTCAGCTATGCCTGACTTGTCTAACTACTTTTAAATGTGGGTGGCATACTTTCCCTTTCAATAATATCTGTTACATACAGCAATTTCCCTTTTTAACATTTTGTGACATTTCTCATTTACTTATTTTTCTAAACATTCGTAATTTCTTACATGACTAACTTTCATTATACGTTATTACATTGACTTCCCTTACATTTAATTTGATACTTACTACTACAACATTAATATTCGGATGTGTGCTATTACATTTTGTTTTTCAATTTTTATGTGACGTTACGGGGTGTGTGTGTGTGTGTGTACATTTTGGGTTTCTTCCTCCATTGCTTCAATATCTGCTCGTTTTTTCTCTCTACTGCTGCTACGCTCTTTATCTTGTCGTCATTGCCTCCTTACCTCTATATCCTTTCTATATATTTCTTTTATTCGTTCTGCTTCTAGAAGTCCTTCTCTGCGTAACTCTCTTTCCTGTCTTTCTTCCTCTTTCTGTTTTTCTTCTTTACAAGATTCATGTGCTTCCTTGTTTTGATGACTTCGAGACCCTGAGCGGCTTAATAAAGAGCTTTCTTCTTTCACAGCTAGCTTATCCCTATGGTGTCTTCGATGGTCATCTCTGTGAGACCGTGAATGATGATGTCCTTTTCTGTGACTGGATGATGCATGACGACTTCGTGATGAATCTTTTTCTCTGCGGCTGTGAGCTCTTGATTTATGTACATGTGTTTGGGGTGGTTTGATCTCCCACGGATCTGCTGTAGCACTGAAACTCTTCGACACTCCGGCATCCCTGAATAGCTGGCAAGTACGGGGTTAATGTATCTTTTTCGAATTCTATTGCTTCGTCAACATCATGATTATTAACATATAAAGGAGACGTTTCATCTTCACCTCTTCTATCCATATTTGAATTCCTCTTTTCATCAACATCCATTATTACAGGTGATTCTGATTCATCTGACATAACTACTGTTTCTGTTTCTTCAGACTTACGGTCAATTTCATTTATATTTTCGTGCACTTTCTTCATTTCTTCCAGCATTTCGGCTCGTAACTCCTTGATTGCTGCCGTATTGTCTTCGCATCTTTTGTTATTTATTTCAATTTTTTCACCTACGACTTGAATGTTGTTGCTATGCCGTTCGTCCAACTCTATAATCTGCTGTTTAGTATTAATACTAACCTCAGTAATCTTATCGGTATTGTTTTGGATTTTGTGGTTAGACTCTACTTGGCAGTCTTGGAACAGTTTTTTGATGTTTGTTCTCTCTTGTTCCAATTGTATGGCGACGTCGTTTCTTATTTCTATGTGTTGTTCATGGATTTGTTTTTCCATTTGTTGTAATGTTTATTCTAATCGTAATTCATGTTGTTCTAACTGCGCTTTTGTTTGTGCCAGCTGTTCTGCTTGAAGTGACAGTTGTTTTTCAGTTTTTCTAGATTCTTCTTGTATTTGTTATGAGAGCTGTTTTGTTGTTTGTTTTGCTTGTTTTAGTATCTGTTCTTCTAATTTTTTCGTTAGTGACAACTGTTGTTCTAGTAATTGTTGTGAAAGCTGTTCTTTTGTATTTTTCGATTCTTCTCGTATTTGATGTGTTTGACGTAAGAGTTGTTTTTCTGTTTGTTTTGATTGTTTCAGTAGTTGTTGTAGTATTGTATATATTTCAGTGTTTTTGTCTGTCTCTAGTGGTGTCTGACTTGTCGGTCGTTCTCGAATTTCTGTTACTATTGTTGGTGTAAATTGTTGTGCCTCTGCGTTCTCATCGTTCTGTCCGTTTTGTCCCCGCGTCCCTGACGCTTGATCCTCCTCTGAAATGTCTGCGAGCCTGTCTGGATCGCCTAATTGATTATTTACTTCGAATTCCATGTCGTTGTTTTGGGTATCTGTATTTGTGTTCATGTTGCTGTATAGATTGTGAATGTTGTTTTGTATGTCTTTCTCTCTCCTACTTCTACTTCGCGTAATCATAAACTATGTTTTATACTATTTCTATTCTTAACTTCTACTTGTTTTTAATTTATAATTTATTTAATAGTGACTCAATTGTCCCACGTCCCAGGCGACAGAATGTAATACACTTCTTGATAGGCCTTTGTAAAAGAGTTAAATTATTTATTTGAAAATTATGTTGGCCAACGAGCATGTGAGAAATAAGATTACAAACTACCTTGATCAATAATAATATTAATAATTTATTTAATAGTCTATAACACTTATTCCAGTGTACCGACTCTTGATTTTACCTCAGGGCGCCAGTAATAATAAACACAAATTAAAGGATATTAATTAACTTTTAATGAACCATTTGCATTTATACATTACAAAATTTCTTTATATGACTTGAATCGTTTTATCTTACAAATTGAATATTATTAAATAGCAATGAGTCCTTTTCTGACAGATTGAGTCACTATATTGAATACAAACATATATTTTTATCAAACAACATAGAATTAAATGTTCATTATTCGTTACTTGCGTAAGAATCCTTCCAAAGTGCGTAGTCCTGAAGATGTTGTAGATCGGTGAGTCGTCAGCAGCCGTTGTCGTGTGTTAATCCTGGTTAAAACTGCACAAATTCACTTTACCACAGAGGTACACTGCACTTTACATATGGATTATACATATAACTATGTCATATAATTATACACTCTGGACACAAAGATTATTGAATTGACCTTAAGTGCATCTAACACAGTCGCGTCGCGTATGGCTCGACTATTTCACACCGTCGTAACTTTACTCCGAACTCATTCGCCTTCTTCCTTGATTTACCACAATGTATTGAATTAATGGAACTTCATATATATTATTACTTCTTGTTGTTTATTCTAACTCCGATCATCCACTCATTTACTTATTACGGTTTAAGAAACTTTATAACTTTAGTATTAGTAATTATCGCGTTCCCGTACTCTGTTACTTCTACGAATTTACTTATTCTTACATTACTTATTAAAATAGACATTTAACGCAAAACAGCGTACGCGAGTCTCTTCGTGTAATTCCGCCGATATCAAGAAGACTAACTTATTTCCCTCTAAGTTCATAATATACTTGCTTTGAGTTTCCCTTACCTACGATCTACACCAAAACGTTCCTATAGGTTTAAACTACCGCTAAATACAAATTCGCCCAATCTGCTTAACTAAAACCTCCCGCGCAACACATGACGCTTTTTCTGATTCGCCCAACGTTTCTCCGTGTTCCACGTGCTTAAAAAACTAGCGTCTATCGTTATCTCTCTCACACAACGCTCTCTCTCGTCTAACGGTATCTATTGTTATATGCACTTAAGTGTACAACGTTTGGCGAACACCCTTACTATCTTAGCAAATAATACATTTTATGACAGTTGTGTCCGAAAACGTGACTTAGCCTAAAGTATAGCCCCAGCGCCGGCGTTATAAACCTACCGCTTTATTCTACAGATGTTTTACAAGTTAATTTTCTTTCAAATAATGCTGCCTTACGGTTCTGGCGTCTCAATACCTCTCCGCTTTCTATAACACACCCATTTCTTTGCGTTCAGCATAGTTGATTGAGTAAAATTAGCAATTGCTCAAATTTTCCATTATAGTGTGTGCCGTGTTTTTGGGTAAAACCCGGCTGTTTTCTAATGGTCAATGAGATGAAAAGCTTAATCACCGAATTTGTTAGTTAATTAGTGTGGCGGGGCGTATCACGTTGTCAGTGCGTTCGCCGTACTGATCTGCGCGCGCTCTGGGAGCGAGGCGGCAAGGTTGGCTTTTCGTTGCAAGCTGTGTCAGTTCACATTCGGCAGCGGGCGTCTACAGACTTCTTCCCGGCAGCGTTGAGATACTTTATCTGTGTAAAATGCCTATTCTTATGGATAAATAAACGCTATGTGACTCTCTGGTAAGTGTATTGAATGTATTTTTACTTATTGTATCATAAAAGGAATTACGTTTAACTTAAAATTAACGGAGATGTGAGTGGATATATGTTTAAAGTCACCACGTGCTGGACACAGGTTGATCAATGATTATTCACGTCTTTGAATGTTAACACAGGCTGAAATATAGTATGTTATAATTTATATGTCTGTATATTATTCTAATTATATCAAAGGGGGCGTAAGGAAATTATTTTGTAATTTTTGTTGGAACGGGCGTACTTTACGAACCTGTTCAAGTTGTTAACTTATATTGAAATTGTAGTAAGATGGTCAATTAGTTGACGAACAGTTTGTGAATAACTATTTATTTTATACTAAATTCTATGCAGTAGGTAGATTTTGATGTATTGAGGTCTTGGGAGGGTGTCATGGTAGTTTCAAAGAATACTTAAATTTGAAAAAGGTTAAAACTGGTCATGATGTGCTGTGTGAGTTTATGCTGGGGGAGATGGGTATTGTGAATTATGGAACACTAGAGTAATTACCAATATGAATGTTTAGGGTTCCTGACTAAGACGAGAATCTGATTCGCTCCATGTGTGGCTGAACAACTGCCACCAATGCCATAAGCACATCTACTCTCCGTCTTGGCCGCCGGGAGGAAGAAATGGACGCCACGCCACAATACCCACGAGATTGGTTCCGGACTATACGCAGGTGATATTTATGCCTTAAAATATTTTTGGCCTCTGCAGCTAATACCATGTGACATTATTCTCGGAATAGCTCCAGTTAGATTTTCGATTGTGCACAAGTCCAGCGGGACATTAGGGTTACAAACTTTATCAGTTTTACTTTCCGAATGCTTACGCCCCCGGAATAAGTGTAAACCCAGACGGGGCCATGTGTTCGGCGAATTTTATTGTTATACCTCTTTTAAACAGTAAAAGTTGTGTGGAATCTGAATGTTATTGATTCATATGGGTGTTGATCATTTATGCATGTGTGCTGGGGTACTTAACCGGCTGGTGGTACCCATTTTACTTTGGGGATTTTATTGATTTTTATATATATGGGTATTTGTTTTTTTTATAATTTAGGGGTTTGGTGGTGCTTTAACCTGAGGCCGTCACCTGTTGGTGCAGTGGTCTGCAGGTACCCGACATGTTAATTTTTGTTGAATCTGGTTCGGGCGCATGGCCGTGCCTGAGGTCAAGTCAGTTCTCTGTGAATGCCTTATATATGTTTTATAAGGTTCAGTCCATAGATTTTACAATTTTATAAAATTATTTTTGACTGTTTAATAATTCTTTAATAAGTAAATTCATTATTGTTTTTTTTACTGCCATAGCCAGTGCATGATTTGTTGAGTTTTTATATATAATTACACTATTAGTTCTCACTACTTCAGTTTATAAATGTAAAGCTATAAAATCAGCCTCAGTTTCTATGTTATTTTCCAGTGGTTACGTCCCACTTGGTTTTTCGCTCAAATTTTTGTATTTTGTAAAAGCATGAAAGAAAGTGAGAACTTACCATTTTATAACACCGTACAGTCATGTTGACCTTGTGATGGCACCTTACTATTTGGGAACAAAACCGAAAGTTTTATTTATGTATTGTAACCTAAGAGTTGTACAGGCTACCTTGCCAATTAAATTTGGCAATTTCTAGTCCTTGTAATTATTTCGTTTTGTTTTAATTCGGTTATACTCTTACGAGTTAATAGGTTTGTTCTCTTTTTAATGAAAAAGTTCAAGGCTTACTGGGCACTTGAACTGATTACTGTAGTCTGGGGGGGGGTCTTGCTGACTGATACAGGGGTTTTCCACATTCCTGTTTGGGGTATGATGAAAATATATAGGCTATCTGCCAGGTGAACATGTGTGTGTGTGGTATATATATTTTTCTATGTGTATTGATGTATGTAGATCAATTATTGTATGCGTATTTTATGTGTATGTCAATTATGTATTCTTGATGTCAGTGGGTTATGTACGGGGTATATTATGCAACCATATTATTATAAATTCTTAAGAGACATGGAAGCAATTGCACTGTGATACTAGATGTTGGATTATGAGGGGGGTAGTTGAATAATTATATGATGTTGAGCTTATGTGATATTTTATATATGTATATTTTAAAGATGTTAAAGATTGCAAAAAAGAGTTTATTACATTACATTGTGATGCTATTTTGGGGAAGTGGATGTTACAAAATTTTTCAAGAATGATACATTACATGGTGTATATTCTGAACATTCATGTTATAATGTCAAATAGTGGATTTGAGAATTTTTAAAATGTCAGTTTAAATTATACTAAATTTATATTAGATTAAAAGAATTTGGCTTGCGGTCAATATATATATATTTTTTTTTATAATGAATTTGGAAATAATAAAGACTGTGATAATTGCAAGTCCCGTCTCACTGGACCCAGCGCATTTTTGCTTCTCTAGGCCTTCCGCCTAGTTTTAAATAACTAGTGGCCCCTCTCAAAAAAAAAAAAAAAAAAAAAAATTTAGGTAATTTTTTTATAAAGCAAAAAATTTTAAAGAGGGGTTTCAAATGGTAGCAGAGCGTGGTTGATTCTAGGGTCGAACCCTTGGGTCCTTGGGTGTGACGGGGCTTGCAAACTCGGAAATAGTTTGAAAAACGTCAAACTTCAAAAACATTTGAAAATGAATATAGGTGTAGATGCAATGGCAGGTTTAATATTTTATGTATATATGTATTGTGAATGAATAATTGTTATTCGATTTGCAATCGTAAACCTGATGCCGCCACGTGGCATGCGTTTTTAGTTGGAATTTTTTTGTTGAGACTGGAACTTACCGGAGATCACGGGGGGGATTGCCGGGGGAATAGGCTGCCTTATAAATAGTTATGAAATAATAGCGCGTGAAGTTAGCTGGATGCGGTATGGCCCGACCGGAAGTCGGTATCGTCACCGACAAGATTCAGTGTCTGAAGTTTATAATAATATGTCCTTGTTGAATGTTATATGTTGTGGTAGGTGTTCGGTGGTGTGGATTGTAGGTCTATGTTAGTGTCTGATGTTGTTTCTCCTCTTGAGTGTGGTGTCTGATGGAGAGCTGGTTCTGAAGTGAGTCAGGTTTTCGCAGCGCTAGGGAACCCGGGGGTCCACTTGATGGAAGAGTTATTACTCAAGTTTTTCTGTTTTTGTAAGTCATGTTTGTGTTAGGTGTTTCGTGGTGATTTATGTTTTATTGTTTTGTGTTGTGAATTGTGCAATTCTGGCGGCGGTATGCTATCAGAGATTGCCCCACCCCATTTCAGGGGTTCTCCAGAAACTTTCGGTGGTGAACGGAGTAGATGAGGACAAGTTGCTGGTCTTCTTGGACCTGGTCCTGCAGTTGGCAGATTTCCCGGGGGTGTCCGATGGGGAGGTCTTGTCCCTTATATACCCGTATTGCCGGGGTTCATTGGCTGGGTTGGTCACCAACACTCTGCGTCGGGGCGGCAGTGTCGACGATTTCTATGGGGAAGTGTTGGATTTCTTCATACCCCATCGACGACGTGCCCAGCTTAAGTTTGATTTATTCTACCGCCTACAGGCCAACGGAGAGGCGTTGCGGGACTTCGTGCACGATATACGGAAAGCTGCCCGGGTATTAAGGTTGGGGTTGCCCGAGAGGGACAGTATGCAAGCAATTCTGGAAGGACTGCATCCCCAAGAGAGATTTCGTTTGATGTTCGCGGACCGTCTACGTTGTTTCGCGGATCTGGACCGGTTGTGTCTGGTTTCTAGTACTGTCCAGGCAAATGACGAGTCCCGGGGAAGAGCTGGCAGAGGTGACCCATACTCAAGGAGTCCATTAGAAAGAGCTAAAAATGACGAATATGGTGGTTGGTGGAGAACACAAGAACCTGTAATGAAAGCTGAATATTCCGGAAGTAATGGAGGCTACAAGGGGGTGGCAAGTGTGAGGACGGTAACAACGGTTACAGTAGAGAAAGCAAATAAGGATGAATTTAACAGGGGAAGAAGAAATTATACTGGTAAAACAACATCGGCCAGTAAGGAGTCTGTAGCAAGGCGTTATTCCTATTTGGAAAAGGGTGAAAGTTTAAACGTTCCAGATGACGTACGAGGGCCTGATAGAGTAGTGGATGAAGAAGGTGAAGAGGAAGAAGAAGCGTGGAATGGCTTCGGGGGATCAACACAGGACAACAAGAACACGTCTGTTGATACTGAATTACAGGACTCAAAGAGGACGTCATGGTTGAATCCAGATGCCGCAGAATTTGTTCCGGTATCTCCATCTCGGTTCATGAGGGATCCACATCCTGTAACATCATCATCGCCTACGCCGGGATGTGAGAAGTCACTTGATGGTGTAGCTGTACCATCGCCAGTAGAATTTAATTTAGACATTGCACATGGACCTGGACAGCTGGATTCCAGGGTGGGAAATATTGAGGACGCTATAGTTGCTGAAAGTGGTGAAGGAGAGGAATCGAAGGAAGAGGCAGAAGAGGGGTCTGCGGATGCTGCACAGGGAAGTATAGTTATAGGTGTTAGGGAGACTGAAGTTTCCGAGGTTGCGGATGGATACGGGGTTATCCATGCTGCAAAAGTTTCTGAGGTTGTGGATGGACCCGGGGATGACCATGCCGCAAGTGTGGTGGAAGGAGATGAGGTAGAAGTTGAGGAGGAATTTGGTGGCAGCGTTGTGGACTGTGCGAGTGAGAATGATGTAGTGTGAGGAGATGTGCAGATGCCTTCTGTAAGTAGTGCTGAGGATTCTGATGAACGGAGAGAAGTTTCAGGTGGACCAGATGAGCAAGTAGAGGAGGACGAGGATGTGCAGTGTTATGATGGTGGTAGTGGACGTGATGGCGATGATGTTGATGATGAATGTGTTGATGAAAATGAGATTGGAGAGGAGGTTAGTGAAGAAGTTTGTGAAGGATCTGGTGACAAGGGCGGTGAAGAAATTGGTGAGGAGCTGGGTGAAGATGCTGTTGAAGATGGATCAGACGAGCAACTGGAAGGTGGTGAGCAGGTGCAGTGTCACGATGTTGATTTGGATTATGGGGACGGAAAAGGGGAAATAGTAGAAGAGGAGGAAGAGGATGAGGAAGAGAAGGAAGGATTGGAAGAAAGAGAAGCAGGGAAGCAGAAGCAGAGGAGTTAGATGATGAGGATAATCCAAATCGGGGTGAAAGTAGTGAGGTAAGTTGCCTTGATTCTGATTCAGAGGAAACAAGTCAGTACAGTTCAACACGAAATAATTTCGCCGAGAGTGGTGTCCAGAAGGAACGAGTACCTAAAGTCCATCATAGAAAGGTGAGAAGAAGCGGTTAACGGGTAGCGGGTAGATGTTCCCCCCAGTCCCAGTGGTGTTCGTCTACTTCAGGGTTGCGCCCCTGCCCACGCGAGCCTTGGTTTCCTCCATTCATCCTTATTTCCGGAGGGAGCCATGTCCTTACCCTTAGTCCTAGCTATTGACCTTTCAATGATCCTTGCCTCTTTTCATCTTCCCGATTTTCCTACCCCTTCCCTTAGAAAAACATAAAATAAAATAAAAAAAATTAGAAAAGGAAAAAGAAAAAAAAGATATTATAACGATTCATATTGTCGTCCTATCTGAGCGTTATATGAAAGTGTCAAACGGAGCGAGTATAGCGACGTAAGCAAGAGAGAGAGAGCGTATAATTGCAGCCATCTCTGTCTAACCTCGTCACTGCTACGACAAATGCCGGTACAGACATGAAATTTTACTCAATTGAATTTATGTGTTAAAACTGCAATATCTTTAAAACCAATAAATATACAGCAATTCTGAAAACAGCATAGTGTTCAGCAATTAAAGCTCTATAAGTAGCCAAAATATCAACCAATATAATTAACATTTACAGAAGATATACAGAAGAAGAACGCCAAGCGAAATAACTCGAGAATTAGGCTAGGTACGAATTAGGTGTTTTCACACACACACAGATAAAGACCTAAGCAACAATATTCTGTGATCAGATCTTTGAAAACACGTTTGCAAATACCTGTAATCAAACGATTTGCAAACAAAGGAAGTACGATTTTAGCCAGTAATTCTGTGCCGTCTCAGACCTGTCAAGGGGCGTTTGGTCGACCTGTCCGATATTGTTTCAACTGGAAAAACGCATGATTTATTTGGAACAACCAATCAGAATCCTGCATTTAGAACAGACGCCAACTCTGACGGAGGGTAGCGAGCACTCTTCGTTCGGATCTTCAATGCGCTAGACGTGTGTAAATTACGTGCTTAATTTCACAAACACGCAAAGTTTCATTTAAGTAAAAAGTTCGAGAAGTAGTCCGCAGTTGCAGAGGAACTAGTACAGTTCGACAACAACTCTCGCTGTGTAACACCACATTAATTAATTAATTAATTAATAATCAATTGTGAAGTGACTGGTGCAACAGAGAGCTACAGCATCTGTAATTGCCCAGATCATCGTTCAACAGTATTGGTCAACATCATTTCTTCTGTGCTGAACCATCAAAAGGAGGATCTCTACAGATTCCCACCTACGGTCGACGCATCAAACAGTAAGAAATAGATTCATTGATCAATGAAATAAATAATAAATAAGTAATAAAAAAAATAAACAATTTTAAAAGACACTAAGTAACTTTACACTTTGTATTTAATTTGGAAAGTGAGGTGTAGTATTGAACGTGAAAATTATTGCAGACCTGTTCTTTAGCACTGGTTTGGGAGATATAAATTTTCTTAATTAAACCAGATAAGAGCAAAAGGTCGTTTGGACGTTTTAATGTTCACTTTTCACGCACACTCATTAATTATAAGAGTTAGGGTAGCAATAAGTCCTACAATTAGCATTTTCAAGAAGTTAACAAAATAATTAAAACGGTAATTAAACAAACTCCAACAAAAATTTTAAAGTGTTATTTGTAACGATTCCCCTTGAATACCACATTCACTGAACGAATCCTGAGAAAGTGTGTCTCTATGCTCTGAGCTAAGCTGAAACCGTGTCATTTATATCTGGGATTTGTTCTGGCGCCCAGGTAAAGTAAAATCACGGGTAAGTAACGTTTTATTTTTCATTAAATATATTATATAAGTGTGTTAGATAAAAAGACGCGTTGTATGTTTGGCGCCGCAACTAATGGGCACGTGTAAACACGATTAAACTCCCAAATATATATATAAAAATAAGTTATGTATATGTTTGTCGCCGCAACTAATGGGCCCGATTAAATTGACAAATTATATAAAGAAAATTATATAATTTGGCGTTGCTTTTACCCAAGTGACTAGTTTAAATTGTAATATTAATTAATTTGAAACGAAGTGGAATTTAAGGTTACAAATAACTGTTGAAGGGTTAAATATTAAAATAAAATTTGGTCAATAATAATAAAATTAAAAAAATGGCTAAATCACCACCAGTAGATATGGCAGCAATTGAACAGATGTTTAAGCAGTTGACCACTAAAATGGATGAAACAAAGAGTCAATTATCTAGTGAAATAGAAGATACTAATAGTAAAATGAAAAGTACAAATAGTCAATTATATAGTAAAATAGATGAAAATAATCAAAATTTAGAAGAAAATAATCAAAAATTAATAAATGATGTTAATAATAAAATAGAGCAAACTAATAAATATTTATCTAACGAAATGAAACAAATAAACGAAAATTTATCTAGCCAAATAGAACAAAGTAGTAAAGAAGCTACATTTAAAATAGATGAAGAAATAACTCATTTAGCTAGTAAATTAGATAGTACAAATGGCAAAATAGGTGTGAGTAATATTAAGTTTGATAAGCATACTGAAGAGGTTAAAACTACATTAGAGGAATTTAGGAAACAAGTAAACACTATTTTTCGCCGTTAAGACGAAAAACTAAATAAATTTAGAAACGAATTTCATGAACGGTTAGAACAGAAAGTAACCCTCATTAACCAACAATTCAGCGAGGTAACTGCTGAATTAAAAACACAAACGCTTCTAAATAAAGAAGAAATCCAGAGTACTAGGGAAGAGTGTACCCAACTGGGTGAAAATATTAAAGAGGTTAAGAAACAAGTAGAGAGTAAGGCGGACCGAGACGAAGTACATCAAAAGGTGGAACAGCAATTGAAGGTAATGCGGGAAGATCTGACTAAGGCAATGAAGTCACAGCAAACCAGAGTCGTGAGGTGTGGCGGCTATAAGGAAGAACCGGAAAAACCTTGTATTCTCAGGAAACTCACATGAGAATCCTGTGGAGTTCCTAAGGCTGTTTGAGGCTTATGTATCTCGTGTAAACCCACTGATGGACGACGAGGACAAGAAGGACATGTTAGGCCGATTCCTCAAGAATTGGGCAGGTACGTGGTGGAAAGTCATCTCGGACAGAGTCCAAACCTACTCTGACTTCAGAGAAAAATTCCTTGCTCAATACTGGAACATTCAGATCCAAAGAAGGGTACGCGATCATCTGGAATTTGGTAATTATCACCCGTCAATGAATATGATAACAATCAACTATGTGCTAAACGTAATGGCACAAGTAAAGCATCTAACACCACCAATAGAGGAGAGAGACCTAGTGTATAAGCTAGAGCGTCATTTCTCAGAACGCACTAGAGTAGCAACCACTACTAGAGGAGTGGATACTCTAGAAAAGTTTATAATGGTCGTGGATGAATGTCAAGATCTAGAGAGGGACCTGAAGCGTGTAAATAATCAGCTGAGTAACCACTCTAGAGGCGATCATCAGGAACCAACTTTCTACCCAACGAAAAGAAGAGAGAATGAACGCCCGAAAGAAAAAAGGTTTACCCCATATCCGGGTAACAAACCCCAAAATCGGCAGGAATTGGAAGAAAAGGGTAGAAGTAGGAGCGTGGAAAACCGAACAAATAAAGGGTTAAAGGTATGTAAAACAGCCATAACATCTACCGAGCCGCAACCGTCTACTAGTAAAATGAATACGGGAAACGGGAAGCCACTGCAGGTAGAAAACAAACAAAACTAAACCTACCATTACCTGCAGTGAAACAACCCAAGAAAACAGGTAAAAAGAAAGTAACAAATAATATAAAACAAATGAGCGATAGGGAGTTCTTGTTAAAAGAAGAGCAAGAAGTGGGTAGAAGCCATTATCCTGAATGTCCGGAAATAATTTGTAAAATCAGTAATCTACTAGTACGAGCGCTAATAGACACTGGCAGTGAAGTAACCTGTGTCAGCTCAAAGTTTGTAGAAAATAATAGTCAGTTGCGTAATTGTCCCAGACTACCCGTAAAAAATTGTAATGTACACGGAGCCACTGGAGCCAAAATGCAAAAGATCACTGAACAAATTTATTTACCTGTCAATTTAAATGGTAACCAAACCCAAATTGTAGCTCTAATAGTCCCGAAACTCGTTCATGATTGTATTACTGGGGTAGATACGTTACTTGAATGGAAGGCAGAAATAAATTTCAAAAGAAATACCATCACGATGGAAATTGATACAAAGAAAATCAATGTAAACATTAAAGAATTTAAGCAGTGGAAGTCGGTAAGTGTCATAAAAGGGTATAGAGAGAAACCGCTAGTTGACGTTAGGAGTGACCAGCACTGTATTGATGATACTCCAGAAATCAACATCGGGACTGAGTTGAACGAGCAACAGAACCAAATTCAGCAACTCGTTTGTGAGTATATGGATGTTTTCAGAACAGAGCCTGGAAGTGCTAAGTTCTATGAACATCAGTTAACACTTACTGAAAACGCATCATTTGTGCAAAGGACTTATCCAATCCCTTTACACTATAGAGAAGAAGTGGAAAAAGAGGTCCAACAGATGTTAGCGAATGGTGTTATAGAGAGAGCAAGAAGTCCCTATATTAACCCTTTAGTAGTTGTCACCAAGCCGAACGGGAGTATCCGCTTATGCCTTGATGCCAGGAAATTAAATTCTTTATTAGTACCTGATTACGAGTGCGCAAGGAGTGTGGAAGAATTGTTCCAAAAATGTAATGGAGTTAAGTACATGACCAAACTGGGCTTAACATCAGGATTTTGGCAATTTCCAATCCGCAAATGTGATAGACAGTATACGGCATTTTTGTATAAAAACAAGTGCTACCAATTTAAAGTGGTACCTTTTGGCCTGAGCACCAGCTTAGCTGCTATGGTAAGGTGTTTAGACAGTGCCTTAGGTAATGAGGTAGAGAAGTATACACTAGTGTTCGTAGATGATATTCTATGTGTGTCACAAACATTCGAGGAGCACTTATAACATTTAAGAAATATTTTTGCAAAATTAAGATCAGCAAACATGACTCTGAATCTACGGAAATCAGAGTTTGGTAAGGAGAAAATTAAGTTTTTAGGTCACCGAATCTTAGTGGAAGGAATAACCACGGACCCAGAGAAGGTAAAAGCCATACAAGAATTTCCGACTCCAAAGAACTGCAAGCAGCTAAAGTCATTTCTAGGTTTACCTAACTACTATCAGAGGTTTACAAGTAAATACGCGGAAAGTACTGTTCCATTGTTGAAGTTGTTAAACAAAGGGATTAAATGGAGGTGGACAAGGGACCACGATGAAGCGCTACAACAAGTGAAAAGTCTTTTTATAAATACTGTTGTATTACATCATCCAAGGGTAGGAGAAAGATTTTACTTGCAAACAGACGCCAGCAATATTGCTATAGGAGCACACTTGTATCAGATAGATGAGAAGGGCCAAAAAGCGGTATTAGGATTTGTAAGTCGCACACTTAAAGGGGCGGAATTAACCTATTTTACGACAGAAAAAGAGCTATTAGCGATAGTGCATAGCCTGTCAAAGTTTAGAAGTTATATTCTGGGTGCTAAACTTACTATAATCACCGACAATAAGGCGTTAGTATTTTTAATAAAGTGTAAATTGCTAGGTGCTCGTCTGACTCGTTGGATCTTGGCTATACAAGAGTACCAGTTTGAAATAGAGTACTGTAAAGCGAAAGACAACTTGGTAGCAGATGTACTCAGTAGAAATCCACCATCAGAAAACAACATGGATACAGTTGACAGTAAAAGTAGTAGCACTGATATTGGTATTTACGCGGTAAAGCATGTAACAAAAATGAAGTAGTTAGACGACTTAAGGAAATAGGGACTCATCAACAACAAGACCCTAGGATTAGTGTAGCTTGGAGAAGTGCAGTTACCAACACCAAACCAGGATTTTCCATATATGAAGGGAAGCTATATAAGCTATGTTCCCATAGGTGGAAATTATAAAAAAACAAAATTATAGGAAAGTACCATGGTGATAGTTTGAGGAAATATAAACAAAATATAGAGCAATAAAGAAACAATGGTTTGAGCCAATGTGGTATGTGAATATAACGTAGTCAAACAAATATTTATAAATGTCTTTGAAGCGATGTCAATGTTAATAAGTAGTAGTTAAATAAATGTTAGTATTTTCGTTTTGATCATTGCCATCAATTAATCAAACTTGTGATTAAAGCATTAATGGTCATATAAATTTCCAATATGTGTATGCCATGTTAGGTTAAGTAACATATTGTAATATTTAGTTATAAGGTAGATGTAAGCAAAATTGTATTAGTGCAAGTTTTGTGCGGGAAAAACCAAAAGTGCGAAAGATTATGTGCAAAATTTTAATTAGGGTAAAACTATACACTAAGAAAAAAAATTAATGTATTTCTTAAATAATCAATTTTTTTGTATACCGAGTGGGGGTATATATAACGATTCATATTGTCGTTCTATCTGAGCGTTATATGAAAGTGTCAAACGGAGCGAGTATAGCGACGTAAGCAAGAGAGAGAGAGCGTATAATTGCAGCCATCTCTGTCTAACCTCGTCACTGCTACGACAAATGCCGGTACAGACATGAAATTTTACTCAATTGAATTTATGTGTTAAAACTGCAATATCTTTAAAACCAATAAATATACAGCAATTCTGAAAACAGCATAGTGTTCAGCAATTAAAGCTCTATAAGTAGCCAAAATATCAACCAATATAATTAACATTTACAGAAGATATACAGAAGAAGAACGCCAAGCGAAATAACTCGAGAATTAGGCTAGGTACGAATTAGGTGTTTTCACACACACACAGATAAAGACCTAAGCAACAATATTCTGTGATCAGATCTTTGAAAACACGTTTGCAAATACCTGTAATCAAACGATTTGCAAACAAAGGAAGTACGATTTTAGCCAGTAATTCTGTGCCGTCTCAGACCTGTCAAGGGGCGTTTGGTCGACCTGCCCGATATTGTTTCAACTGGAAAAACGCATGATTTATTTGGAACAACCAATCAGAATCCTGCATTTAGAACAGACGCCAACTCTGACGGAGGGTAGCGAGCACTCTTCGTTCGGATCTTCAATGCGCTAGACGTGTGTAAATTACGTGCTTAATTTCACAAACACGCAAAGTTTCATTTAAGTAAAAAGTTCGAGAAGTAGTCCGCAGTTGCAGAGGAACTAGTA
The DNA here is from genome assembly GCA_034769895.1 of Magicicada septendecula. Classification (NCBI taxonomy): domain Eukaryota; kingdom Metazoa; phylum Arthropoda; class Insecta; order Hemiptera; family Cicadidae; genus Magicicada; species Magicicada septendecula. Next base: position 136,530,338 of record CM068375.1, read on the forward strand.
CAGTTCGACAACAACTCTCGCTGTGTAACACCACATTAATTAATTAATTAATTAATAATCAATCGTGAAGTGACTGGTGCAACAGAGAGCTACAGCATCTGTAATTGCCCAGATCATCGTTCAACAGTATTGGTCAACATCATTTCTTCTGTGCTGAACCATCAAAAGGAGGATCTCTACAGATTCCCACCTACGGTCGACGCATCAAACAGTAAGGAATAGATTCATTGATCAATGAAATAAATAATAAATAAGTAATAAAAAAAATAAACAATTTTAAAAGACACTAAGTAACTTTACACTTTGTATTTAATTTGGAAAGTGAGGTGTAGTATTGAACGTGAAAATTATTGCAGACCTGTTCTTTAGCACTGGTTTGGGAGATATAAATTTTCTTAATTAAACCAGATAAGAGCAAAAGGTCGTTTGGACGTTTTAATGTTCACTTTTCACGCACACTCATTAATTATAAGAGTTAGGGTAGCAATAAGTCCTACAATTAGCATTTTCAAGAAGTTAACAAAATAATTAAAACGGTAATTAAACAAACTCCAACAAAAATTTTAAAGTGTTATTTGTAACGATTCCCCTTGAATACCACATTCACTGAACGAATCCTGAGAAAGTGTGTCTCTATGCTCTGAGCTAAGCTGAAACCGTGTCATTTATATCTGGGATTTGTTCTGGCGCCCAGGTAAAGTAAAATCACGGGTAAGTAACGTTTTATTTTTCATTAAATATATTATATAAGTGTGTTAGATAAAAAGACGCGTTGTAATATCAAAAGGGAGTTAGAGAGTTTACCGAGAGTGTACCCTTGGATTGTGGTCTCTTGGAGATCATTAGTTTCCCTGTTTTGAGAAATTACGATGGAGTGATAGTGTGCTGTTGTATCGTTGCTAATTGTTGTAGATGTTGATTGTTGGTTATTGTAGGGTCCGAGCCATGCCGCATTCCCCGGTTGTTTTCCCTGTGTTTCTTTTGGGCTTGAGACTTGGTTGTATATATATGGTGTATCGACTGTTGACAGAGGAGTAACCCCCCCTTGCTAGTTACGGTGCGTGATTAAAATGTTAAGTAAGAGTTGGGATTGATGTGCGCGTGCCCTCCATGCTGTCTTCTCTGTCTGGCTAAGCGGGGCCGTCCGCCCTAATGTAGGGATGTGGGCCAGCCATATGGCAAGGATGGTCATGCCTTGTTGACGCATATGGCTGGTCGGTCCAAGAGGTGGACGAGAGGTGTAGTACAGTCACTCACATACCAAGGTGGGTGATACCTTGTTTGGTCTTCGGACGGGTATGTGAGTGTGACCGGTAGAAGTAGGTGATGGTCACCAGAGATGGTGACGTGTTGGGGCGGTCCCGTGGGGGTTGGCATGGCGGAGAGGGTCGCGTGGGGATATGGTCGCAGTGATGTTGCTCTGTTTTCCTGGGAGCCATGACCAATGAATACACTGATTGCCACTCGTATTTTAATAGACTATAGGGATACACTGCAGGGTACCCCTGAGTTCAGGTGAGGCAACCAGGTTGCCCTTTTGAAGTGGGGGTGTGCCGTGTTTTTTTTAGGAAATCACGGCTGTTTTCTAATGGTCAATGAGATGAAAAGCTTAATCACCGAATTTGTTAATTAATTAGTGTGGCGGGGCGTATCACGTTGTCAGTGCGTTCGCCGTACTGATCCACGCGCGCTCTGGGAGCGAGGCGGTAAGGTTGGCTTTTCGTTGCAAGCTGTGTCAGTTCACATTCGGCAGCGGGCGTCTACAGACTCCTTCCCGGCAGCGTTGAGATTCTTTATCTGTGTAAAATGCTTATTCTTATGGATAAATAAACGCTATGTGACTCTCCGGTAAGTGTATTGAATGTATTTTTACTTATTTTATCATAAAAGGAATTACATTTAACTTAAAATTAACGGGGATGTGAGTGGATATATGTTTAAAGTCACCACGTGGTGTACACATGTTAATCACTGATTATTCACGTCTTTGAATGTTAACACAGGCTGAAATATAGTATTTTAACTATTTTATAATTTATATGTCTGTATATTATTCTAATTATATCAAAGGGGGCATAAAGAAATTATTTTGTAATTTTTGTTGGAACGGGCGTACTTTACGAACCTGTTCAAGTTGTTAACTTATATTGAAATTGTAGTAAGATGGTCAATTAGTTGACGAACAGTTTGTGAATAACTATTTATTTTATACTAAATTCTATGCAGTAGGTAGATTTTGATGTATTGAGGTCTTGGGAGGGTGTCATGGTAGTTTCAAAGAATACGTAAATTTGAAAAAGGTTAAAACTGGTCATGATGTGCTGTGTGAGTTTATGCTGGGGGAGATGAGTATTGTGAATTATGGAACACTAGAGTAATTACCAATATGAATGTTTAGGGTTCCTGACTAAGACGAGAATCTGATTCGCTCCATGTGTGGCTGAACAACTGCCACCAATGCCATAAGCACATCTACTCTCCGTCTTGGCCGCCGGGAGGAAGAAATGGACGCCACGCCACAATACCCACGAGATCGGTTCCGGACTATACGCAGGTGATATTTATGCCTTAAAATATTTTTGGCCTCTGCAGCTAATACCATGTGACATTATTCTCGGAATAGCTCCAGTTAGATTTTCGATTGTGCACAAGTCCAGCGGGACATTAGGGTTACAAACTTTATCAGTTTTACTTTCCGAATGCTTACGCCCCCGGAATAAGTGTAAACCCAGACGGGGCCATGTGTTCGGCGAATTTTATTGTTATACCTCTTTTAAACAGTAAAAGTTGTGTGGAATCTGAATGTTATTGATTCATATGGGTGTTGATCATTTATGCATGTGTGCTGGGGTACTTAACCGGCTGGTGGTACCCATTTTACGTTGGGGATTTTATTGATTTTTATATATATGGGTATTTGTTTTTTTTATAATTTAGGGGTTTGGTGGTGCTTTAACCTGAGGCCGTCACCTGTTGGTGCAGTGGTCTGCAGGTACCCGACATGTTAATTTTTGTTGAATCTGGTTCGGGCGCATGGCCGTGCCTGAGGTCAAGTCAGTTCTCTGTGAATGCCTTATATATGTTTTATAAGGTTCAGTCCATAGATTTTACAATTTTATAAAATTATTTTTGACTGTTTAATAATTCTTTAATAAGTAAATTCATTATTGTTTTTTTTACTGCCATAGCCAGTGCATGATTTGTTGAGTTTTTATATATAATTACACTATTAGTTCTCACTACTTCAGTTTATAAATGTAAAGCTATAAAATCAGCCTAAGTTTCTATGTTATTTTCCGGCGGTTACGTCCCACTTGGGTTTTCGCTCAAATTTTTGTATTTTGTAAAAGCATGAAAGAAAGTGAGAACTTACCATTTTATAACACCGTACACATAATTAGTTGAATAATTATATGATGTTGAGCTTATGTGATATTTTATATATGTATATTTTAAAGATGTTAAAGATTGCAAAAAAGAGTTTATTACATTACATTGTGATGCTATTTTCGGGAAGTGGATGTTACAAAATTTTTCAAGAATGATACATTACATGTTGTATATTCTGAACATTCATGTTATAATGTCAAATAGTGGATTTGAGAATTTTTAAAATGTCAGTTTAAATTATACTAAATTTATATTAGATTAAAAGAATTTGGCTTGCGGTCAATATATATATATATTTTTATAATGAATTTGGAAATAATAAAGACTGTTATAATTGGGTAGAAGCGAGTTTAATTGCAAGTCCCGTCTCACTGGACCCAGCGCATTTTTGCTTCTCTAGGCCTTCCGCCTAGTTTTAAATAACTAGTGGCCCCTCTTTCAAAAAAAAAAAAAAAAATTAGGGAATTTTTTTATAAAGCAAAAAATTTTAAAGAGGGGTTTCAAGTGGACATTACCTGGACTAACTTAGCTTCATTGATATAGAGTCGTTAGTTACTTACACGTGGCGCTGAGTTTGTTTAGACGAGGTTGCAGGATTTCTAATGCTACCAGTCGGTCGCTGTGGATATAATTATATTAAAAAAATATAATTATACTGGACGTACTGTTCATATTTGTAATACCTTAATTAACAAAATTAGTCATTTACATTTTTCAATGTTCATCTGTAAAACACACAAGAAAAGGAAAAACTGTAAAGCACAAATGTACTGTATTGTCCTTGTCCAACAGATAATGTAATACAAATATGCTGTATTGCCCTTGTCCAACAGATAATAATCTGCGATTCGGGAGGGCGATAAGAGAAGATAAAAAGTCTGTTACGAACAGGTTGTGGAAAGGTCAAACTATGGAGTACGCGCATGAACTGCAAATTAAGCGCATAGAGAAAAATCTTTTCCTGAATTATTATTTACGATTATTTAAGTACTCATATGCCTACCAAGGGAGCTAGTGATGATTATAAGTGAAACTCCTGGTGGCCTGAATTGGAATATTGTTATAGAAGCTGTGACCTAAATGGGACAAAATATGAGTAGACTATAGTTAGAACAGTGGTTGATGTATAGGCTATAGAATTGAAACAACAGACACAAAGCAATCGAATTCGTGGGGCACAAACAAGTCTGGTCTTAATTTTTATGTTCCTGTATCGAAAGAGTTCAAAAAACTGTCAAAGTAATTATTAAAGTACAATAAACGGGTCAAGGAAAAATCAGTTTTCTGAAAATACAAACTATCAATTCAATAAACTAACCGGACCGGGCTGAAAGGAAGATTTCTTCTTCTCCTCCTATCAGGGACTAGGCGAATCACCTGTTCCGGTCTCAAAGGAATATATACACTTCTTGGATTTCGTTGTCCATGACGTGTCCGTTACTTAACTAAATATCACTATAATATTGACGATTCGGAACACAAAGTTTTTTATAAGTAAAAAAGTAAAGTTTTACCTTACAGCCTAAACCGGCTTTCACCTATAGAAGGCTTCATCAGAGGCTGTCGTTAGTAGCGCTGCTCGTCTTGTTGTTGGCGACGAGGTAGTGTTTCGAAAGATTGAAGCTGTGAAAACAAATAAAAACGACATCCTAAACGAACAGACACAATTCAAATCGCACGCATTATTCGAACACATCTCACCACACACACACAGCTTCAATCTTTCGAAACACTACCTCGTCGCCAACAACAAGACGAGCAGCGCTACTAACGACAGCCTCTGATGAAGCCTTCTATAGGTGAAAGCCGGTTTAGGCTGTAAGGTAAAACTTTATGTTTTTACTTATAAAAAACTTTGTGTTCCGAGTCGTCAATATTATAGTGATATTTATATACACTTCATTAACGTTTCCTGTCTTCGTATACTTCGCTGTTCAACAGGCTTGTATTGCCAAACTTCCGCAAGCGACCTGCCATCGGGCATCCTTTTCAGATGAGGAATCCATCCTCCTTGTTGTCTACAATACGATCTTGGGTATTAAAAATGTTCAGGTCTTTACGAATGTCTTCATTGTAGAAAGAGAGATGTAATAAACCTAATTATCTTATCTTTCTTGGAACCGTCTCCAATTCCGTGTAATACTTTTCTTTCGCACGCTAGCATCCCACGCTACGCAAATGGTACATGTGGTATGATGAATAGAAACAACAGCTCAAAAAAAAATCTGTGGGAAAAGGAACGGATATCGATTATCCCAAAGAATCATACGAATTTAGATAATATAATGATTAAAGCAATAAATACTTTGTCCAATAAAGTAAATCTGGTAAAACGAGTTTAAGCGAAAGGTAAAGACGCAAAAATGTAGGCAGTTTTGATATAATCACTGTTAGGGGAACGCATGTCTCATGGCGGCAGCATAATTGTGTTTGAGGAAGCACGTAATAAATCAGGAGAAATTTACATAAACAAAAAAACTAGTTACGTAAAAACCAGTTTCCAGTCTGTGCATACTTGCCTTCGTGAAACATTAATGTGATTGTCTAGGCGTGGGACTGTGGAGAGCCGAGCGGTTGGCTTCTAGAAAAAACCCGCTGCGGTCCTCTCATCTGAGACCTTCACACACACACACACACACTGCAAACTTTTGGGTGGTAATCCTTTCGTAGTATGTTGATATGACTAAATTGTTGTACAAAGATTAGATTAAAATTTAGTTTAGTTCAAATTTTACAGGTAGCTTCTTCCTGTTATATGAACGTGATAATTTGTCATGTTCATAGGCATTATCTCTGTTGGTATCTGCCAGCAGTTTTATAATCTGATTTATAAGAACTCTGATTTAAAAAAAAAAAACTGATGCAGTGAATGAATACGATATTGGTGTATAATACACATTGAATGGCGTGACCTTGACATACAGAAACACCTAGCACAAGTAATAGTCAAACAATATTACTTCATCGAGTTTACAGGAAGAAGCTACCTGTAAATTTTGAACTAAACTAAATTTTAATCTAGCCTTTGTAAAGGATGATTTTGCAGTATGTGAAAGAGACAGTGATCAGATAGTAAATTGTTGTAGTAATACGTATTAAGCTGTATGAAATTTAAACTCCGAAATCAATTAATTATTTTTTTTAGAAACAAGATTTTCCTCGTGTTTCAAAACTAGTTTGCCATCGTAATTCATAACCCTTACTAAAAACAAACTTAACCAGTTCATTGACTGTGGTCTTTTCCTCGAATAATTCAACTGTTGAAAATTCCTGATTTCTCAAAAGCCGTATTATGTCTCGACACCAAGTAAGACGAAAGGTAAAAGAACAATTTACAGGCCTCTAAAAAAATGTACCAAGGAAATGAACGGTAAAATAGAACGAGTGAGTGGCTTGTTTATAGGATTTCAGACTACAGAAAACCAGCGCTTACGAATTTCTCAACAAAATATATATTTTATAATAAATAAATTATTCCGTATCTGAATAATAACAATTATTTTAATAGTATTGTTGTCCCCCCACGTATAGACGAACGTCACATACATGAAGACGTAAACCTGGATAAATGGGGATGTCCACACAACTCCATTCTGTTTATGGGGCCTATTCACTCACAAAGGTAAACGAGGGATTAAGCTTCAGTTCGAATATTAAACAAAATCATTGTAATTACAAGCAAGTTTTTTTTTTAATTTAATGTCCAATCAGAATTATGATATTAGTTATATACGTCTCTACGTGCTACGTGCGTGTCAAGGTGATTGGGAAAACAGAAGACTGTCTGAGTATCAAGTAACATGCGCGCGTGTGGGCTTCCTTGTTAGCATGATCCAGGGATTTTCCGAGCATACTGTCTTAATTATTATCTTAAGAAGTAAACTGGTAAATACAATTATCTTCCATTAGAAATAAGCAAGTGGTAGAGGTGAGTCGATTGTTGCTTCTCTCATAATGAATATCCCCTTCCACCCTCCACACATTAAGTGGTCACTAGTCGGTATGAAATCGAACATTTCAAGTAATAATGTTCTTATTTTTAGCAGACTGGCAAACCCATACCTAGCGTTTTTGCATAGTCTTCTTTTTTATGTAATGATGCGTGTGAAGAAAGGACTACGGTAGAGACGAGTCTGAGGAGATTATGTTAATATAATATACGCGCAGTAAAAAAAACTTCCCTTACACTACATATTATGGAATATAGCAGGGATCGACAACCTTCTGGTAATTTGCCGAAGGAACAGGTAGGTCACTCAACGTACCAACGTAGACCAACTCAAGACGGATTAAATCCTATGAGATACAATCTACAGTAACTACTACTTAATCAAATTAAATTTTTCTTTTAGTATTTAATATTTATTATTATTAGAAAAATACGCAGTGTTTCTTAAATATTTAATATATTATTATTTAACTTGCGTTAAGATAGATAAGCTTTGTATATATTAGACATTACATAGATATGCTCTAAATCGATAAATGCTACAGTCGTTATTTTGAAATTTTTGTAACAATTTTTGAAAACTGATATTTGTTATTAAAAGTTTCACTGATATTTCGTATTAATGGGATCTTTGTCCTTGGTATTCCCGGTCAATGTTAGGACGTATACACGAGGCCTACTTGGTCACGCTCAACTTCTGAATGCGTTACTTAAGGTCTATAATATATGGGTCTAAGTTATGACAGTTATTACACACCGATATACTCGCTCTACTATCATATTTGTTTTTATTTATATTTTTAAATTATTCGGTAGGCCAAGGAATAGATGGCTTCAGTGAAGGTGGAAGGAGGGTGTAAGCCTATACCTTGACGTGAAGAAGAAGAATAAATTATTAATTTTATTGATTTTACACATTTTAAAACGCCCAGTTTGCCACCGTAAGTCGTTTCACGTACCAGGTTTGGAATATAATGTAGGATATTCCCCAGTTGTATTGAAAACGTATTGACATATGAGCCTCTTACACAGAAAAAATGATTAACAATCCCAACTATGGAAGTAGATTATGTGAGAACTTACGTATACGTTACATGTGAGGATAACATACGCCATAAATATGAAGAAAGATAGAAGCGACACGGTAAGTAGCAATCAGGCAGGACGACTGACGTTTAGAACTGTACGGCCATGTTAAACGAATGCCAGATAGAAGAGAAGAGTCTGCGGTGTCCTAAACTTTTGTGGCTAAGGGATGGCAACCTCTACAGAAATGCCCCTGTCCTCTAGACTGGGAGTTTGCAGGAGGCTGCTACGTAAAAAGATTGCTACTAACTTTCAGCAGGATGACTCGGAACGGATGGGTCTATACAAGTTGCGCAAAGCGGTCGAATGAATTTGAAGGGACGCTTTACAATGTCCATGCAAAAGATCTGTAAAAGTGCGCGGGAGGCAACATTTTATTACACATTAATGTACAGTAATAATAGTGTATTTACAATGGAGAAGAACTCAGAATTACTGGCGATTATAATAGTAGACAGGACCCTTACTGCGTGAAATTCTCCGCCGGACATGCATTTGTAAATAAGTTTTACGTTCCTGTCGCGATCTGTGTATTGGCCTATAAGAAACGTATTTTATACACCAATAAAATCATATTTCGTTTATTCTAAATCAATAACTATGTTTAACATACATATTTAATATTATACTTAACAAAATTTAACATTTGAACAAAATATGTCACATAGTATTTTTTTTCTACAGAGGTTGTCATTCAACATTTCTGTTTTCAAAAAAATTACATTTTGCCTAGCTATTTAAGGTTATTCTTCGTCCACCTTTTCCATGGTGTGGAATCAAGTTCGCTTGATTTAAATGCCGTTTTTTTTTTTAATTTTGTGTCTAACTGTATTACGACCAGAAATATTGATCATTTTGCATTTGTTCTGCATCCGTTTTCTATATTTTTCTATTTGAAAACGGAAAAAATAAAAAAATATTTTTTAGCAAGCGTTTACACTGCTAATATTAAAAAGTATCTAGAAAATTAGTTAGGATTATTCTATAAAAAATGGAACATTTAACTATTTTACTATAGGTGAAAAGTAGTTACATGCTATCTGTGAATTATAAATAGTTCTTTAAGTACAACACAAAAAGTTTTTCTGTAATTAAATTACTTATTTACCATTTAAAGATAACTAGGGGGATAAAGTTTAAGTTTGTAAATTTTAGATTTGTTAGCTGCAATTTCTTTCAGTCAAATTTCTATATTTTTAAAATTCCTGTAATTCAAGGAACATAACAGGAGATGGCAAAGTTTAAATTTATCGTTGCCGTTACAAGGGCTTCCGGGCTTCAGGGATCTCCGGAATCTGTGGGCTGGGTCATTCTCGGCACCAAGGCACTCTGAACCATGAAGAAAAAGTGAATTTTCGTATTCCAAAATATTGTCATCATCAACTTTTCCTGCAGAAATGTGAGTTATGAAGTTTTTGTTGTGGGGTAGAGGGTGCTTCAGGACTAAACTTTATCTCTCAATCTTAAATACAAAGTGACGGGCCCATATCACATCAGTGATTTTTATTTGACAAAATGTTTTCAAATAATTGTCTTTGTTGTTGTCTGTCAGTTGAGTGGAACCCAGCAACTACGGCGTTTCTGAAAATTTGAAGAATCTTCGTGAATGATTTAATTGCTGACCAATGGGTTTATTTAATTCATTTACAACTTCATAAATTTTATCCGCAGTTACCATGAAGCATTTGTTTAACCACTAAAATATTGCCGTTGTTCCCTGAAGTGAAAGGCCTACGTTTCCATTGTTTATCACAGACAAACATAGACAGTTTTTAGGCGATCAATCTTTGGTGATTTTGGTACCATTCAAACAACTCCCACCATATTGCTGCCGTTAAAAGTTTAATTAGCTCTACCATTGCTCGTACTTTTCCTTGATGCGATCGAACAATGGCGGAGCTCATTTTAAAATAACTTTTAAACACAACAGCATCTGCTAATAATGAACCAGTGCTTCCAACTGTAGGTTACGAGTTACAACAAAGCAGTCAGTGCTGTCTATTATCTGATTAGGAGGAAAAGAAAAATTTCCCTTTACTGTGTAAAAAACCGATGAAATGCAAGAGGCTGCTGCGAAACTAGTGACAATGAGAATGCTTATCACTGCCTTGCAGGAAACCTGATGGAAGAAAAATGAAGAGCACGTGAAAGGGCATTCTCGTTATATTACATAGGTGATACAAACCAACGGATGTATGATAATATATACTTTATTCTTAACAAGACAGCTAGCTAAGCTTGAATTTAATTTCAAACCGTAAAATCCGTTCAAGAGGAAATTTTTCTAACATTTCTGTATTAGATTCACATGCTCCAATTGAAGATTCAGAAAAACAAGGTAAACTATTAAACTATAAACTATAAACAACGTAAACTATTTACCAAATATTACAACAAAATTGTGAAATGTTAGTTAAACGTGATACTTTATTCGTATTAAGCGACTTCAACGCTAAAACTGCAGGATGCTCGACGCTACCCCCTAGAAGATCTAACAGTCTCAATTAGAGAAAAATTGTTAATCACCAGAGAGGCGTTTTTTGTTTTTGTTTTTAAATTTAGTGACATCCCGAATGCTGTTGTTTCTTTCAACCAAGCAATACGTAATCACATAACTGTAACAAACAAGTTATGTTACACTTTGCATTGATGTTTCAATTGGGGCTTAGTAGACCAGTGGGATGACGTCTGTATGGACTAGAAGTCCCGGGTTCGATTCTCGGGGAGGACCATAAAGTCATGGTGGTTCTCTTCAGGCGCCACGTCGTCTCAGCCTGTGGAGATGAGTACTTGGGATGACATGCTGGAGTAATAAGGGGGGGGGGACTAAAGCGTGGTCCTGGCCACACTTCCTTGTACGTTGAACTGCTCACGTAAGGCAACCTACTTTGTCTACCGCCAAGACTGTTTAGACGTTAATAAAAGAAGTCATTCATATTTAACACATCCCAGTTACTACCTCATTACTGTCTTTCACTTTGTCTGTCTATTTCGCTTTCCTTGTGCAGTCGTCTCAGTTCTATGCTTTCACTTAATCCATATGTCCAGCTGTCAGGCGGTGTACTTCTTCTCTTTCTTCCATATGGTTCCAAGAGCATCACTGTTTTTGGTGAATTGGCTCTTTGAAAGAGAAAGACACCCATCTTGAGAAAGACAAAGCATACCGAAGGTGTAGAGGTGAAGAAATAAGAAAAAGAAAATTCACATAGGACGCTTTTTTATAATACTGATTTTAATATAAATATGGTGGGCGTCTATATGTAAAAGAATTTAAACACTGTATAAGGTTTCCAATTGAAACAGCGAAACAATCGACGACGACAACAGTAACAGCAACAGCAACTACTACTACTACTACTACTACTACTACTACTACTACTACTACTAATCTAACGACAGGTGGCAGGAAATATGAGTGCTGCCATCTAGCCGTTGTCACCGGAACTTAACCGGTTCTTTTTTATCGGAGTCATTAAAAATTTGAAGAAACAGTCACAGAACAACGATTATTTTTATTCCATTCTCATAGGCAAGCGTTTGAACTTCACCGTAATTATTGTTTGACATCCGATTAGTTGCGGGTTTGTAACGTGAAATTTGTTCAAATTATAAATAAGGTAACATATGTAAACTAAAATGAGACATGGCACACGTAGTCTGAATTGACTACACAATACAATTATCTTGTTGGTACATCCTCTTCGTTCACTTTTATAAATATTATATATATATATATATATATATATATATATATAAACTTTCACTATGAACTTACTTTGAATTATTTCCCCAAACGTTTCAACGTGGTATACGTCTTCTTCAGTGGGAGTAAATACTGAATGAGTATTTACTCCCACTGAAGAAGACGTATACCACGTTGAAACGTTTGGGGAAATAATTCAAAGTAAGTTCATAGTGAAAGTTTATATATATAATACACAATACATGAAGTAGATATTTTTCTCATGTAAATTATGTAATTATTATTACTGTCGTCGTTGACGGGACAAACCGGTATTAAACATTAGAGACACGTGAGATCAAATGAGACACAAAGTGTTATTATAAGCTTTTTCTAATCTACGGTAACGGAATCTCACATTTCACTTGATACTTACACTATTACGGTTATTATTTTTAACAAACTACTTCAATTTATTTCGATCAAACCGTATGTAGATTTACAGTCTTCTGCGTTCTTGACAGTCTATTTTTATTTTATTTTATTTTATTTTTTCTATTTTTTATTAAACAAATATTGATTCACTCGTTCACTTGTGACATGAAGTCGTTTGGCTCAACCCTTTTGAGTCGTGTTATGTTTTGCGTGTTGGTTGAGTCAACCAATAACACTTCACACGTTCGATATCGTTCGTGTATTCTTCTTTCGTGGTTAATTATTATTTGCCAATTTGATGATTTTGTGTATTTCATGGATCAGAGCTGTATTTATATTAGATTTCCGCACAATCGTATACTTCATCTACTGTTGGAGTAAGGAATACACAAACTGTCAAGATGAGTTGGAAATGAATCACTCCACATGCGTGGATTGGAATTCATTCATGCGAGAAGTGTGTGAGCACCATTTATTACAAAATCCACAGGTTATTGGTGGACCTAATTTGCATGTAGAAGTGGACGAGACTTGTTTCACGAAATGAAAATATAATAGGGGAAGAATTTTACTAAATCAATGGGTGTTTGGTGGAATTTGTCGTGAAACAAGAGACTGTTTCCTCATGAGCGTTCCAGACAGGTCCGCAGGGACTTTAGTGCCTATAATAAACCAGTATGTTGCCCCAGGCACAACCGTTTTGTCCGAGTGGAGGAGATATCACAATTTACATAAAAATTATCAAGATTAACAGTGAACCACTCGATACAATTTGTAATCGCGACTGATGTTGGATTCCTACCTGGCTGAATTAATGGGCCGCAAAAGTATCGAAATCATGATAAATTTGAAGAAATTATTGAAAACATTGCTTGATTTATGCCTTCTCATTAATTTATATTCTATTTTATTTGTAGCTACAATAAATTATGAAATTTATCGTTGTAGTTATAAATTATTAGTTAATTTATAGTTGTCTTGTTTGCTCATCATCTTCTTTCACAGCACTACACTTTATATAATATTGAAACAACAAATACACCAACAAAATCATTTACTGGCACAGGTATGTAGATGACATATTACTTTTATTCAAAGGCAACACAAGACAAGTTGAAAGCTTCCACAAATACATAAACACAATACACTACAAATTAAAATTTACACTGGAAATTGAACAAAACAATAGTATAAATTTTCTAGACCTAACAATTAACAAAACTAACAATACACACACGTACAAAATATACAGAAAACCTACCACAACTGACATGGTTATACACAACACATCAAACCACCCAACACAACATAAACATGCGGCCTTCAACCATATGCTTCATAGACTAACTAAAATACCCTTAAGTAAACAAGATTATATTGACGAACTCAACACAATCAAATACATAGCAATGAAAAACGGTTACAACCCCAATTTAATAAACAAACTACACAAACGCATCAGAAACAAAAATAACAAAACACAAAATACCAACAACACACAACACAATAAATACATCACACTCACATACCATAACTCCAACACACACAAACTGGCCAACACATTCAGAAAACACAAGTACAAAATAGCATTCAGAACTAACAATACCATCAAAAAACACATCAATGATACAAACACGGACATAGACAAATACAATAGAACAGGTGTATACAAATTAAATTGTAATAACTGCAATAGTTTCTACATAGGCCAGACGGGAAGATCTTTTTCATCCCGTTACTCTGAACACTTAAAGGCCCTCTCCAACAACAATATACATTCTGCGTTTGCCACACACATAACCATAGCTACAACAACATAGATACTAATCTTGAAATATTACCCCTCTTACCCAAAGGTCGAAAACTCAACACAGCTGAACAGTATGAAATATACAAACACCACACAACACAACCAAACAACATACTAAACGACCAATTACAATATAAATCACATACACTTTTCGACACAATTATACAAAAAACAAACAATAATTTGGATCCCCGCGCCAATCCCCTTCCTCTACACACCACCCTCACTATACCTTCCAAGCAACAACCGTTACTAAGTACTGGCAGTTGTTTCTAAGCCGACGAAGGCGAATACGACGCCGAAACGCGTTCGACGAGAAAGACAAGTAAGTTTTCACAAGAGAAAGTTTCAATATTATATAAAGTGTAGTTATTTTACTTACGTTATAAGTATATTTATATTTAAGTGTATGTACATCTTACAGATTTCCGCTGTCGTTCGATGTATACACAATTTGACTGTTCTTCCTAATTGATGTGCATTTTTGCCTTGTTCTCGACGTTTTGGTATCTTATTTTGTCTTCATACTACTGAAGACGACAAAGAAGAAGATAGATTTGTCGTCAATATTCCAGATTTAAATTGTTACTTTAAAGTAATACGAGTTTTCTAAGAAATCAATTGTGCAGTGCGTTCTATCGGCAACCGGTCGTATTCGCTTTGTTAGTGCTTGGCAATTTGGCAATAACGGAACCTGATGTTGAGTCCGTCTTTGTTCTTTTTGGTTCTTCCACTTCACTGCTGTCGCTGTACGTTTGTGTAAGTTCGTGTTAAAAGTGTACACTTGTCATTAATCTGTGAGTGCCCTCTCGCTCGCAAGTATATCTTATGTACGTTTGTGTAAGTTCGTGTTAAAACTGTACACTTGTCATTAATCTGTGAGTGCCCTCGCGCTCGCAAGTATGTCTTATGTACGTTTTACTTTGTTAATTTATAATTAACTGGAATTTAAAATTGACGTTAGGGTTTATTTAAATTTGTTCAGTAATGGGTAATCCCATGTAAACATTGCAGTAATGTTTTCTAAGGCATGTGCAATTTTTCGTCTTTTGATAGTGATCGTATAACGTTAGAACACAATTTCTTGCTGTATTAATAACTCAATTGTATATAAACGTACAATCAAGATATTTTTGCTTACATAAGACATGTTTAGTTGAGCACCATCTAGTATCACCATGTTAATTGTATACTTACATAAAATTAAATTAATTAAAATTAAATTTGTACTTTTATTTCTCTCCCTCTCTCCTTCTCTCTCTCTCTCTCTCTCTCTCTCTCTCTCTCTCTCTCTCTCTCTCTCTCTCTCTCTCTCTCTCTCTCTCTCTCTCTCTCTCTCTCTCTCTCTCACACACACACACACCCACACCCACACCCACACCCACACACACACACACACACACACACACACACACACACACACACACCTGCGTCGCGCGCAGCAGTCAGCCATGTTGATTCATTGTCTGGTAAAACAGTATTTGTGTTTTGGATGAATATTTCTATTAGTTGGTGTTGATGGTATTGTTGGTTTTGGTGAATACTTTTGTTCTATGGCTGTTTACAGTATATACTTACTGTTTTAAAAATTGTAACATACAGTGACTTGGCTTTGTTCAGGTTTTGTGTTTTACGTTTTTATTATCTACATTTTCTCAAAAATGTACATTATAATGCCTTTGTATACTTCACATTTTCTTGTGTCACATTTCCAGTTATTATTAATATTACACTATATATGCAGAGAAAGAAAATCGAAGAGGAAAGAGAGACAATGAAAGAAAAAAGAGACATAAGGAGAGGAAAAGAGAGGAAGGTAGGAAGAGAAATATAGAGAGTGGTCCTTAACACTTTCGCTCAGACAAGGAAATTCCAAGCCAACAATATTAAATTTGTTTACTGACGTCATTGTTACTCGTCTGTTACTGTGTGGTTTTCCATTCATGGTGTGATTTCATGTTATGCATACACTGAAGTGTTGCTTTATGCATATGTAACTCTGAAGCGAACTTATTGCCTTATTGGAACATCGTCACTTTAACATTATTAATTACACGTGCTTCTGTGACCACAGTATTACTTATGATGTTTTATGAACAGTTGCTTGATCGTGATTACGCCTTAGATGAACGACTCGCGGACGCATGCATTCAGAACCAGATTACAAATTTAAAGGGATTTTATTAACATAAAGACTATTTTTATAAATACGCACTTCATTACGCAAAGATAAATAAAAATTTGTCATAACAGTCACCATTACCAGTCACCATACATTCGTTTTATTCCGAAACTGAGTGTGTGTCAACGGTAGTAAAAGCGAATAACTTGAAGGAAGGCGGGATAATTCGAAAAGTTTTAAAACAAAAGTATAAGCAGATTACACGGTAAGTTAAAGATCCGCGAATTAATCGGTATAACTAATACAGAACCGAACAAGCACGTCCACGAAACAGTCTTTGAGACATTAAAATTAAAATTTGCGACGAAAACAAAAAATGAATATGGTGTTGGTGGGCTATAGTAACTAAAAGAATATAGAAAAGAATAGAAGAGATTGTCAGAAAGATATAAACTCGAAAACGAATGACGATAAACTACAGTACAAAGCAGTGCAAGCTACAGTAAGGATAAGAATATGCAAAACAATAAATGACACAGGGAAAAGTAAATACATGCTTGTAGAGAGTACAAATCCGGAAATTAAGAAACTCTTAAATAAATTAGAATCCGGAAAGATAAATAAATTAAGAAACAATAAACTTAAAAGATAATATCGGCATATAATCACAAGTTTTGCTGCTATGGCAAAAAGAGGAACATTGCAAAAACGTTTTGCGGGAGCAAGTGATATCCAATGAAACAACGGCACTGATACGTTATATCATGGGCGTAACTTGGGGCCTAACTTTGGTGGGGGGGGGGCAAGGTAAAGCTTCATTAATTCAAGTGTGTACTGAGACCATCTATATAATAAAATTAATAAAATATATACAAAATTAGGAAGTTTAGTAATAATTCTTAGTTAGTATACGAGGGAAAATTTCATTTCTTAATGATCAACAAACCTTTCTTCATAACAAACCTTTCTTTGTACTTCCAGTTATGTTTACCTAGAACCAATATACTGTAGGCCTATAATAAACATAAACAATTTCAGTTCTTCCAATTCTTATACCCAGTTTTCGTAAACGCATCCTCTCCCTTAGGCACACTGTCACAAAATGCTCGGCAGTAGTAGCAGTAAGCCGAATCAGTCACAACACAAAGAAATTTCAGAATTGCCATTCAGGCAATTTTCAAAGAAATTAAGCAGTGTTATTCCTTTGTATTTCTTATCTCCCATTTCTCAGAACTTAGTAACATAAAAAACCAAAACAATCACAACAATAACGAATTAAGAAAGAGACAAGCGATGTGTACTTTAACGGACTACGTACATGACCGAGTAACCGTCCGCACTTGTATCAGTAATCATTAACAAATAACAGTTCCAAACGACTGTCTTTTAAGATTCGTGAACAAAGCCATCGACGTCTTCCACAGTAAGCCAGCTTTGTTCACACTGCCGAGTCTGTTACCCCTACCATACCGCTCTCTTTTACACTGGCCTGTAGTATTTGTAAAATTCTGCTGAACTGAAAACAGCGATAATCTCGAATCAAACAGTAAACAATCCAAGCACAGAGATGATGACTCAGAAGAATATGTGTGACAAAGAGAGGAAAGTAAAGAGAGCAAATTATTTACACAAACAAAGACTTGTTTTGAAACACCACAGACGTTGATACAGTAAATAGTGCTTACTGTGCTCGCAAGCATAGAAACTGTCTCCTGTTTGACTATTTGTTAGTTTTTATTTATAACAACTGGAAACAAAATTTTATATATGCTGGGAACATTGGGGGGGGGGGGCGAGTGCCCTCTTGCCCCTCCCAAGTTACGCCTATGCGTTGCATGAGTATATTAGGAAATTATTTAAAATGTTTTGGATTCCTGATGAATAGACAGTATCGTCTATAAAAACTATTGTTCATACAACAGACGATAACTATCGTGGAATATCAGTTACTAGTTATTTGAGTGATAAAATTATGAGACAGCCCTAAACGCTATTTACGTAAATCAGGAAATCTAAGATATGAAGACTGAAGAACAAGTAGGTTTCGAGCAGGAAGATCAACAGTATACTTCATTCAGAAGTCACACGACAGAATGGGAAAGATAGGGAATTACATTGCGTATATGGGGTTTTCCCTCCTATGTACTGCGCAACCTGAAAATTTACTCCAGATACAGGCTACAAAACCTGAAAAATCCAGATATAGGCTATAAAAACAAAACATAACACAAAAATTGTATGTACATCTCCGGCATCATGTACAAAAATTGTCTTTACCCTTTGGGTGAAGGGGACTTATCCCAAGATCAGCCCGGTATTTGTTTACGGACGGATCTCAAAGATCACAAAAAACGTAGTGATGCCAATGGGAATTCACAACGAAATGGTAAATGTGTTAGGAGATGCTGTGTCTTCAAAACATTGGTTTCAAAGTGGGGATACGAGTTTAAATATGATCGTACGAGCACTGAAGACGATCCTCACAGTGTACGTCTAGAAGGTGGAACAACTCCAGACATCATTAAAAAAAAAATAACAATATATGCGTTGGAAGACCGGCAATTGAGGTGGCATTGTTCACATAATAGGCATCCCACATGAGGGTTGAGGGTATCTATTTTTTTAACTCAAGAACTTGGTTAAAAACACTTGTATTAAGGTGGGTGCCGCATTTAGGTGTGTGATTCTGCAAAGGAATACGTGATATCGTAGAAAAATATAACTATTAAATCACGAAACTTAACCATTAGCAGAGGAAAATATTTCAGCACGTCTTTATATTTTTATGCAAACTGTAGCCGTTGTAGGATACTCTATCCCATCCTAACAACGAGTATACGCGTATTTTACTGTAGGGTTATTTCTTCATACGTTGATAATACGCAATCTGTTTTTATTAAACCATCGCATACTCGATTTAGTACGTATTAAACTGTAAACTGTCCTTACTCAAGAAGTTCTTCCTCTTTAACGATAATTTTTTTTGTATCACGTTACATGATGTACATGCTACTTTAATTTAATAATATCCTTGTAATAATAAAATTTACAGGCATTGCACAAATGCAATGCACAGAGAAGGGCATTGAAAATGCTTCAATAAATCTAAAAAATATATATATTTATGTTCATTCACGAATCAATGAATTCATAATTCACACATACTAATACATAGAGTCAATTGTACAGAATGGTTCAAATTGAATTTTGATTTAACTCCCGATGTTTTATCTTTATTGGTTTTACACATTATTGAGCGAATCGTACAAATGTACTTCAGCGGTTATGCTGCGTACTGCTGCTCACCCAATTCCCGCCCTTTTCAAACTGTGTTTGAAAATCATGATGTGTTTCAATCAACGTAATATCCTGTTACTGAAATCGTTAGAAATATATTTGTTACAATTTAAGACTTAAAAGAGTAAATCTCGTCCTGCAGCATTTTTGAATTCGTAAATAGAAATAAATTATTTAATAAATACAAATAATTATTACTTGAAGGGAAGTTATAGCGTGTTTGACATATATATTATTATTGGCATCCAAGTCACTTTGTTACTTATAAATTAATAAATTACCTTAGATCCGTCGTGTGAATTTTGTTTTATTATTTAGAATTACGCGTTTCGGAACATATGTTCCATCATAAGATTCCTTTACTCAGTGAGATCGTCAATTGTTAAAATCACATACTCAATTGTTAAAAACACGTCAGTATGGGTGCGGCCCCTATGAAGGCTGACCGGATACTCATATGAATGCTTATGAAGGTTTATTTTAACATTTGAGGATCTCAACTATTTGTTCTATTGTGTTTGACATTCCTTTTGTATTCACACACAGGTCATGATGATGACAATAAACATTGTCGAAACGTCGACACAAATAAGTTAAAATTTGTGTTTATATTTTTGACCGATCCTCACAAACCCTTCACTGAAAAATTCATTGATTGACGGTCACTATGAATTTAAGGATGTAATAAAAAAACCTATTTCTTTTAATAAAAGGTAAAACGTTGTTCTTTTAAAATTTGGCATTTGACTCTGTAAAAAGTAGACTTTTGGACGAATTGTGCTCTTAACAAAGTCATAGTATTTGATTTTACGGCTGCTTTTAAATAAAAGTCCTTTCCTAGCTTTTTTTGGTGTAACATCTGGACCTTCTTTAGATTGTATCTTGAGTCTGTAAAACGTTGCCCGGCTTATTCCTGTGATTTCACAAGTCTCTTTAATAATGTTACTGTCTGATTTTTTGGGGTATTTTTAAAGAGTTGTAACACCAAAAAAGAAGGCCCAGTTGTTTATAGAAGAAATAGGGTTTTATATTGTTTGGTTTATTTCGTTTAAGAAGAAATAGGGTTTTATATTACTTTTTCTATTGTTTGGTTTATTTCGTTTTCAAAGTACAGTATTACTTTCCTTCTATTACTTACACGCTATACATTACACGCTATGTACTTTCCTTAAAGTAATAATTATTTGTATTTAATAAACAATTTATTTAAATTTACAATTTACGATTTCCTAAATGCTGCTGACTATATTTACTCTTTTATGTCTTAAATTATAACAGATGTATTTCTAACGATTTCAGTAGAGTGTATTGCATTAATTGAAACACATCATGATTAACACAGTTTGAAAAGGACGGGAATTTTATGAGCGGCAGTATGCAGCGCGACCGCTGAAGTATATTTGTACGTTCGCTCAATAATTTGGAACACCAATAAAGATGCAACATTTGGAGTTAAATCAAATTTAAATTTGAACCTTTCTGTACAATTGATTTCTGAATGTATTAGTCTATCTTGAATAAGAAAAGGTTTCTCGCAAGCTACGCTTTACGCCTCACGACTGAAAAAAATTAATATTTTATATGAAATTTTATTTTTTATTTTATTATTACGAGGATATTATTAAATTGAAATAGTATGTACTACATGTACAAAAAAAATTATCGTTAAAAAGGAAGAACTTCTTGCGTAACAAGAGTTTATATTTTAATACGTACTAAATCGAGTGTGGAATGGTTTTATAACGTTTTCTATTTTTATCGACTCATTTTTTGGGCTAAATTTATTTTCAGTATAACAAAATGTGAAGAATTAAATTACTGTAACTATTGTGTACATTCCGTAGACTTATCTAGTTCTTCATTTTTATCTGTCGAGGTTTTCAAGTCGCTTAATAGTAGCGAACGTGAAACCCATGTACCTATTTCCCTATCTCGTCCATTGTCTCATCCGACTGTGGAACCAAGAATATGTGTGTAGGCCTACGTATTAAATAACTTCTCAATTAGCACTTAGCGCGAAGTGGTTTCAGTCATGTTATTGTGTATATATTTTCTCATTACGTAGGCCTAATTATTAAATTATAATTTTTATAATGTCAAGGCTTTTTAAATGGCCGGCAGCTACTTATGCATTCAACTTTTCACTGGCCGGGGTTACAATTTTCGCTTCGGATGTAACCGACTGGGGTTTTCCTAGCGCGACGCAACAGAATGTGATCAGCCAAACGAGGGGGCACTACGCTCAAAATATCCAACAGTATTGTTGTACGTCATCAAACGACACATTGAGCTCATTCAAGTCTGCTCCATCTTACCAACAGTTGTCCAGCCAGCCAAAGGGTTTTCCGGGAAAAGACTGTTAACGGCATCGAACATATGATTTGCGTAACCGGTTCTTACTCTCATACTTGTATACAAATGTTTTAATTATGACGCGCAAGTGATTCCCAGGAAACATATGGGTATACGCAGTAATACAAAACTGGTTAGCCTTTGAAGTCGCGGGACTGCGACCGCAATGTTTAGCAGTATCGATTGTGTTATTGTGTCAGTGGTGTTAGTGATTGCTTCGCATACCGCTGCTTGTCAAGCTCTATCTAATTCGGATGGGAATTATGAAAGTGAGTAATAAGAAAAATTATATTTTAAGCGGTTCAAGTCACGGTTCAAGTTTACTGGCTTCAAGTACTTGAAGTCAAGTAAACTTCACATCTGAATTCTGTCTACACGGGGAAAGTGGAAGCGTCAAGTACTTGACGCCACTACATTCATTTTTGTTTGAAATTTCGAGTAGAAAGGTGCGTCGTATTGCAGTTAAACTGTAGTGAACTCATTGTGCAAAAATGTACGCGATGATACAACGGAAAATGTCAACAGACAGAGAAAGCGAACTCGGAGGTGGGTGAGAACATGGATAGCTAGAAGGGAAATGTATGGTGCCTCTCAAACACTGTTACGCGAGTTGGCAGATGAAGACCCTTTGTCTTACAAAACTCATCTAAGGATGACAGTACAGAAATTTAAGGAGCTATTAGGAAACGTTGAAGCAAAAATAAGTAGAACAAATACTACCATGAGAAATGCAATTCCCTCAAGAACAAAGCTGGAAATCAACTGCTTCTGCTGCTTTAGACCAACTTAATTTTGGTTTATATATTTCATCAGTGGCTGCCCCACTCTTTTCGTACTTTAGGATTTTTGCAAGTTCTTGGCGATAAACCGTTCTTATGGTTTTAATTCTTTTACGCAATAGTTCAGTAGTAATTGTGACGTCTAAACCTGTTTCTTTAACTTCACTGACAAGTTTTTGAAATGATACATCCCTTACATTTTTGTTAGAATACGGTATTCACTTCGCTTAATATTCCAAAATATGTCATATTTTCTGTATATAGCAAGAAACTCGTGTATATCATTTGCATTCCACTTACTCATGCTAATATTAAAATTTATGACTTTAAAATATTTTAACTAGAACTGCAGAATCACCTCACAGAGAAAACAATACACTAAAGCCGACTGCGTACTGAAGACGTAAGACCGATTCCCTTGACTGCTTGAAGGCAAGTAGTCAAGAAGCCGTCTAGACGGAGACAGTAGGGCAGGAAAGTGAGTCACGTGACTTTCAAGTGGCAACAAAACTTTACGCTAGCCCAACTCTACTTTCCACTGTCCGGACAGTGGAAAGTTACTTTCCACAACCGTTTACACAGGGATAGTATAAGGAAAGTAGCTTGACTTCAAGTGCTTGAAGCCAGTAAACTTGAACCGTGTAAACTAGCCTTTATCAACACGACTACTTTTCGAACAAAATTCCGTATCTGAAATAAGACAAAAATTTACACTCAGAGTAGAATTATACTTGTAGGTCGAAGCTGTCTTAGGAAATATTCCAATATTCCAAAAAATTACATAGATTATTAACAATACTAATTTAACAATGTTACTAACAATATTAGAAATGTCATGAAGGGATTTACGAGATTTAGTTAGAACGCCATTTCGTTATTTAGTTCTAAATTATTCAATACGGTAGTATGTATAGCTCGCGGGCTGGAACGTTTACATGCGGAACGTTGATGGGATAATGCGTTCTTTGTAGTGCAGCACTAATGTGTTCTGTCTCTGTGCACTAATCAGGTTGCGTCGATAGTAATGTGAAATTACTATTTCGAGTCCACGTTGTCGCACCGTTGCCACAATTAGTAGGCCTATCCATTAAAAGTTCTCGGTATAGCCGTTGGATAATGATATGCAAGAACATGACAACGATGTAACTACTCTGATGCGAGATTAAATTAATTGCGACTGATAACAGGTGCTTTGATGCCCACTGTCTTCCTTCTGACTGAGGGAGCTATATAGGCCTACGGTACTTCAAAAAACTAAATGTTGTTACGACGGTCTACTCGATCTCGTAGGTACAGTGGAAAACAACAAAATACAAGACACCAATTAAGTCACTAATCACCAGCTTTAATTTTTATAGTTAATAGTTCGTAATTAACAACACAGTCTCTTATAACAAATCAAACAAAAAAATTGTTCGCACGCAAATAAATGTCAACTAATATTAAAACACAATTGTATTATAATATACCATCCGATTATAAAACACAACAATTAAATAATAACCACTTGAACGCGCACAGTAATTTCGCCCGACAATAACTCTCGAACCTCACTGTAAATATATCGCCACTATACTGAGCAACAGTTGTGTGTTTGGCGTCAGCAACAATTGTCCTGAAGATGACAATAAATATTGTCGAAACGTCGACGCAAAATAACTAAAAGTTGTATTATTGACCGATCCTCACTAACTATCCACTAAAACATTAATAAAATAAAGGTTTCTTAATAATAACAATCACTTAACATTTTGTTAATAAAGTCCGCATTTAGGGTCTTAAAAACAATTATGCACGCGCCAGAGAACGAAGCCAGAGGCTATTAATATGCCTTTATCTTTTCCACCCAGACACCCTTCGGCTTATAGGATTATCTTCTCCAGTGTTTTGACTCCTCCAGTATAATCTGTCTGTGGTTCGAACCGTAGACTTTGCACGGGTAAACTAGCAATTTTTTGATATTAGTTCGTAAAAATGAGAAAGTTTTATTGCTGGATTTTTCATTAAAAATAACTCATTTTAACTCAAACTTTAATTTACTTTAAACATTCTTGGAATGACATCCTTAAATCAACGTGTGAAAAGGTAACAAAACCAGGGTTTTCAAAATATCTTCAAAAAGACTCAGTTCCATAAGGTTTATTAAGAGTACAAATTTAAAATTAAAGTGATTACTAATGATGATATTTATTTAATGTAATTCGTATAACAATTAATCATGACAGAATATTTTGAAATCAGAGCTTTTCCATATTTTTTGACCCCTTATATGTTACTTTGGTTTACTCAAAAACTCTGAGATGCAAAGAATTTCTAACATGTGTTTATAAAATATTATGGAAAGAGTCCTGAATTTCTCGTTTGCCCTAAGGAAAATGGGGGAGGGATTCAACCTTCAAACTAATCTCTCCCCCTCTCAAGAACACCTCCAAGTTACACCACTGACGCAATCTTTCCTTCGACTGCCCTATTCTTTTTTATCTACCGCTGCTACTTGTAGCAGAACAAATGAGGAGAAAGACAAGCTTCCACGTTGTCGCGTGTGTTGTTTAACTTGTTTACAAGTGGTTTTGTGTGTTGCTGATGCTATTAAGGAATAGCAGAGCGATTTAAAATCAACAGTTACAATCTATAATTACACCGCCTAACTTCATATAAATATAATAATATAAACTTTGCAGCACCCAAATTAGACGTTTTAGTATTCCGGCATTCTGTAGCTTTTTTTTTGTAACGTTGACCTAGACTTCCTGACAAAAGGTGTAGCACAAAGGAGTTAGGATGTTGTATTCACAATGCTTATTAATCAGCTGTTTAAGAGAAACACACAATCATACAAGATCGGTCTCTACGAACACTATTTTGTTTTTCACTTATAGTATGCAGTCTATGAACAATGATTTTTTTTTACACTCTATCAAGCAAGTCGGCACTCGTACCGATTTACTTTCCTAAAGATTGGAATTACTATAGCCTCTCCCGAAGTGTCAGGCACATATCCTGATTTCCAGCAGCAATTGTAGAAACATAGTAGTCTCGTTTAAAACGAGCGTCAGCGAACTAAATTGGTCCCATGTTTGTATTATCTGGCCTAGTGCTTCTCTTTACGCAGTTTCTCAATGAATATTACAGATCACCGGTTTTTAAATCATCTGTACTCGAATAATTGTAAACATACATGACATCAACTCCCCTGATAACTATAATGTTTGAAAATAGTCTGTACTAGTTTAACCCTAAACTGTAGAAAGCTAACATTGATGACAACATTTTATTCTCAATTTTCTCCATGAGATGACAAATTGTTTTCTCCTTCTACACTTCATGTTTAGGCAGACTGAGCAGTTGAGGTTCATGATCAACTTGTATTTTAGCCAAAAAAGTAAATCAAGAAACTGCAAACACATAAACTATTGGAAATGTGCGCTACGAAGATATCCCACTTCTTGTATTCGTTACAGAATTTGTTATATGCGTGTGATTTAATTTTATAACTTAAGTAAAAACGCCCCAGTGCATATCGCCGGGGCTGGTGCAACGCGTTTTTACATTTTTATATTTAGGTTCTTCATTATGGAGAAATTTAATAAAAATTTGTTCATTTGTTGTCATTCTAAGTTAAGACTAAATTGAGTCCACATGGTGTCTCTTTAACCAGTCTGGGCAAATGTTTATGAATTCACTGTATCACTAGATCTGTCTGTCTTATCTGTCTCTGTCTATCTGTCTGTCTCTCTTTTAATTCACGTGGTTATCAAGTCGCCTATATCAGTAACCCACAGTCCTAGTGTTGATAAGAATTGTTTTGGGGTGGTTTGAATTTAAAAGTATTTAGATAAGGAGTAAAGTGATTCCATATTCTCTAATGTTTCCCAGATTGATATTCCCTGAGGCACTTCATACAGCAAACTCACCGTTCGGTCGTGATGATATAATACTTATACGTAAAGAATTCCTTCGATACAACCAAGATATCTATTACTGCATATCAATCTGCCACTACAATACTTTGAAATGGATCTGAAAAATGTGTCAGTTTGTTCATGGTCATTGTTGCAAATTTAGTTATAATATTATAATTACTTCAATATCGAAACAGGTCCTCAAATCTAAAACAGAAAGTTCATAAATTCATCACATGTATATTATCTTATGGCTACTTAATTTGTCTTAAAAACAGTAGTCCTACACTCTCTCACTTACTGGTTGTACCAATACTTCTCGTTGAATGAGTGAAGCGAGTTTTCAGTTTGTATCGACCGTTTGGCAGTTTGTATCTTGTCTATCTATTTGTGGAAGGCCCTACGTTTCAGAATAACTTTTGACTACATCAATCGCTTCTGACACACATACTTCTACCCTGAGAGGTCCATTGTTTTTGACATGGCTTCCCCTAAAAATAGAGGGTGGGAGGTAAAAATGTGAGAGGGTCAAAATTGTGAAAAAATCGATGTAGGGTATCAAATTGAACAGAATTTTAACCAATATCTGAATATAGTGTACAGCTTGGGAAATCTCAAAACGTTAGGACACCAGAGCCTTAAGAAGGAATAAAAAGTATGAAAAAAATGTAAAAATCCAGCCGCGTGTCAGACTAGATGAATTTTAAATCCAAATTCGAATTTACCGCTTACTATGAACATTTTAAGAAAATCGTAAGCGTCTATGTGAAGATCAAGTATGAGGGATATTATTCAAAATACAATGTCGGTATCTTTAATAATACTTATCTGATATATTTGTACAGAATTAATATCTTTCAGTAGGCCTACTCATTGCAAATTCTGTATTGCCTTCAAAAGTAGTTACGTTTACGAAGAAATGTGTAGGCCTATATTGTATTCAGTTGTGTGGAAACTATTAGATATAGGCCTACAGATATCTATGGAAACATACATAAACTTAAAAGCTCGGACTAAATTATTTGTCATTTACGTATTACGGTTATAAATATAACTAAAAAAAATGCAGTAGCGTGGAATTAATATTGTTTATAGTACAATTGTCTGCTTTACAATTTGTTATTTTACTAAAAAGTAGTAGAGTAATTTTTCTGATAATTGAAAAGTTATCTAACATGAAATTTACCTAATAATAAATTAATGTATTTCGTTCGAAATAGTGACCGAGTTCTGCAGCTCAGCGAGGTTATTAAAATATTTAAAAAAATGATTATTAAAATATTACAAAACCTTATTTAACGGTTTCAGTGTTTATGTAGAAAGTAACTACTATTATTTTGTCAGTACTGTACTACGTAGGATGTTTCTTCGGTTTAGAAATTTTAAGCGACCAGGACAGCTTAACGACACATCATCACCAATCAGGTATGGAGTTTCGGTTTAAGCGAGCAGGACAGCTTAATGACACATCATCACCAATCAGGTATGGAGTTTCGGTTTAAGCGAGTAGGACAGCTTAACGACACATCATCACCAATCAGGTATGGAGTTTCGGTTTAAGCGAGCAGGACAGCTTAACGACACATCATCACCAATCAGGTATGGAGTTTCGGTTTAAGCGAGCAGGACAGCTTAACGACACATTATCACCAATCAGGTATAGAGTTTCGGTTTTCTATACTGGCGACACGTCTTATAACATACTGCTAGACCTATCTTTACCTTATTTCACATAAGATTGTTTCGGTATCACTTCGCGTAGACCTATCTATATTGTTACGAATGGAACCAACTAGAATAGCCGAGAGAATCCCCGCCCTGTTCTCTCGCCCAGTGTGGCAGGTGTTGCCTCAGCCAAGGCCGCGTTCAAGTCTGTTCTAGATTCTTCAAGAGGCCACTTGAGATGTGCATTAGCGTCAGCATTAAGTGGCATGCAAATTGAGGATGGAAGAATTTACCTATAAAAAACCATATCAGTTGGCTTATGAGGCAGTTCGTTGAACGATTTCTCCTTAGTGCGGATCGGCGGATCGAGTAGTGTTTGTGTAAAGCGTTATTGCGTTAGTGCTTTATAGTTGACATTATTATTCGTGTTGACAGACTAACTTGAATTATTGTACGAGTATAATCTCGTTGAATAACTTGTTGATTACAAACTGCTAATTGTGATAATTACATCTGGTTATTAGTGATTTCATTTGTGTCTTGTGTTTTGTTTTCCACTGTACCATACGACGATCAAGGAGACCGTCCTAACAATATGTACCGGTCCTCCATTACACAGTGCAGCGGTTTCGCACTATCGCCGCCGTCGCTCAACACTTTACGGACGAAAAGTAAACAAAACAATCATCATCATCATCTGCAAGGATTAAGCTAAGGATGTTTTGTTACGGTCGCAAACAGTGAAAGAGTCTAGAGCTGGTCACTCAGCGCTTCCTTGGACGTCCCACACCTCTCCGTCCCTTCGGCTTATGGTAACAGAAACAATAAATCCTCAATTTCTTCTTTAAGGCAACGGGCGAACCAGCTAAACAACTAACAGTGTGGTGGAAAGTGTCCCGCTTCAGTTTCCTGGTGTAATCCATCCGACTGTGTGTAAAACGATAAACGATCTATAATGTATGTAAGTACTGTTGGCTTGTGTCAAAATTCATTTACAATAATTGTTATTGTACTATACATTTAGTCTTAATAAAAAAATGTTTTACACGAAAAAGTCGTGTGTTAAATAAAAAAATTCGTGTTTTGAAACATAAGCTGTACCTTTGTTATTGTTATATTTATACGTCAACATAACAACATAGGAATAATACACGAGACAATATACCACTGGATTACGTAGACATTGTACAGTGTATCAGTAATAATAGTGTTTGTTAATTCATTCATTTGTGGTGAGTTTTTGAATGAATTGCGTCTTGAGTGTTGAATGTTGCGGTTATTTAGTATTAATCCTGTGTTTAGAAATAACTCAAATTGAGTTGAAACTAGACGAGGAATAACGATTACTTTTCAAAGTTTTCAGGGGTGAAGAGGTGAAGATGGCGAGAGGATGCAGTCTCCAAGATGTACTGTAGGCCTATGCTCCTCAACTTTGGTGATCAACGTTGTTGTTTTTGCCCTTGTTCTGGCAATGTCTAAGTTAGTAGTCAGTAAAAATTTGTGTATCACATAGGCAAGAGAATACAATCAACGCTGTTGTTTTTAACGTATTGAGATTTGAGTAATATAATTGCATAAAATAGAAAATAAAAATTCTTCTGTCGCTAAAAAAATGTGACATATATAATACAGGCTGAGAAGTTACTGTAAGCTCTTGTAATGTGACATATATAATACAGGCTGAGAAGTTACTGTAAGCTCTTGTAATTCGATTTTTCTACACACACAGTGCGCGATTGTGCGACACAAGGCGTCATCTCTTGTACAAATAATATTTTATACATACCAAAAATAATTAGTTTACAGAAAGTAAATTATAAAAGCAAGCTACACAACAAAACTATAAAAGAAAATACATATGCTGTAACATACATATACTACATACATATGCTATATTATGTTTCGATAGGTATTTGGTTTCAATTAGGTAATTACTTGTTTGAAAGATTATGTAATAATTTTTCTGATAACCGCTTGCTGAAATGATAAAAATTTGTAGAGCTACGGTAGTCTCTAAATGTCGACGAAAGCTTAAATGTAAATAGTCCGTTGTTAACAAACCTTCAGTACTAAAAACAGCTTCTAAGATATAAAATGGCAAATTTATATTTATAACCCTGTACCTCTAGAAAATGGAAAAAACGGCTCACTTCACCGTGCTTCAAGTAAGGTAATGGATTTCGACGGCCTAGCGTCAACGTTACGTAACGAGTTACCGTGTATAGTATTTTAAGTCTTCCTCTATTCATTACGAGTCTAGGATTTCCGATTAACTTTTTGTATTTGTTTTGTGTTGATATTTCCTTTAATTCATTTTCTAAAATTAACCATAAAAGCAGTCTAGTGGCTTCTTTTTTGTGCTATCTACATGTTTTAGAATGTGGTGTCTACATATCTTAGGATGTATCTACATGTCTTAGAATACCACACAGTGGCTATCAGTTGTCCGTACTTGCTTGTTATTAACCTGATCGATGATAGATATAAGAGCTATGCTGCACAGTTTAAGCAGTTGCGGACATTTTTTGTCATTTATGTTAAAAGCCTAGACCATTTAAATATTCTATTATACAGTATATAAGTATACTATGTAGTATATAATATTTTATTATTATTTACTCTGTTACTATTAAAAGCTTTAACGACTCTCTTTGACTTTAGAAAAAAATCAATTAAATGTGTAAAATGAATAGTTTTGACGTACATTTAAAACCACCATTTTTTTGACGCCTTTTTTTTAAGACAAAACTGGTGAGGGGTATAATCGACTTTTATTTTTGTAAACACTGCAGTTTCCTTTCAGTCTATGATGATGCTTCTGTACATTGTATTTATTATCTAATATATTAGTTGTTTTGCTTGTCGATGTGTAATTACATTGCAAAATACAAGTAAAAAAAAACGATTGACTTCCTACAAGCACAACTGCGTTGGTGTTTGCATTACGTTACTTTTGAATGCACACACGGAAGTTCTCACGATTAGTAGTGTACGCTGCAGGCTATCTTATAATAATAACCTCGTCGTACAGAGCGTGTTTAATGTCTCTGTTAAATGTGATAAAACATGCGTACGCGGAAACTTGTACTTTCCATTTATTATTTTGTTTATATTGTAGCATAACAGAATCATCGCCTTAAAATTTAACTTAATACAACATTAAAAAAGAAGAAACTATCAATAGTGAGTGAGAAAAATAAATGGTTAAAAATGAATTAAAGAAGCTGATCATTATAGTCGATAAAATATTAATAAAAATAAACTCAATAACAAAGAAAACTCTTGGTCCAAATAAAAGGAACTATCTATATAAAACCCCAGTACAACATCAATATACCCAGTAGGTTGAGGAGCAGTAAATGAGAAGACAAATGGAAAAATAAATGAAATAAGATGAGAAGCAGTAATGAAAAAGTAATAAGGGGCAAATTATGAAATTAAGAAGCAGAAAACCCCAAAATACAAAACCGATAACAAATTAATAAGGAGCTGTAAATGAAAAATAAATGAAACAGAATAATCAAGTAAGATTCATTGAATTAATGACATGAGAACATGAAAACTCAAAAATATAGAAATACTTACAGAATAAGAAAGAAAAGGCAAACTATGTCAAGTTTCATACAAGGAATATAGAAACAAGAAAGGATATTCCCAAAATATTATGAAAGAATACATACACAATTTAAACAGAATTAAAACCAATAAATGTTAGACCCAGTAACTCAAGTTACAAGATAAAATACAATTAAAGTAAATTGTAAAATAAGTGTAAGCCTAATTTAAGAACAAACTAGAACAAACAAAAGACTACCATAGTGTAGAAACAAATCAAAAGACTACCATTAGTGTATAAAATATAAGGTGAAATACCATAATAAAAGTTAGAGACTGCAGTGAGTGCAGTGAATAACAAGGTGAAAAAACTATAATCAATAAATAATGAAGGAAATACAAATTATTTAAAAAGACTACCATTAGTGTAGAGTGATACAATAAAAAACATAAGAATAAAAGACAGTCTAATGACTGAGAATGTTATTAGTAATAAAAGTGTTTTAAACATTATATATAATAAAAAATAATAGATATAAGATGTTTCTATCACAGTTAAGTTGTTACCAGAAGAAACCTAAATACAAAAGACAGTTAATGACTGAGAGTATTATTAGTAATAAGATGTTTTTATTATGTTAAATTGTTACAAAAGGAAACATAAATACAAAGGACAGTTAATGACTGAAAGTATTATTAGTAATAAGATGTTTTATTTTAATCAAATTATATATAAAAAATAATAGGTATAAGATATTTTTGTGATAATTATGTGATATATGAAAAATAATAGATATATGATGTTATGTTGTATCTAAATAATGTTCAATAATTTCAAAGTTTTGTTAAGGCAGAAAAGGCAAGAAGATAATAGGAATATATTTTTTAATTGTAAACCATACGAAGAATAATATAACAAACTAATTAAAAAACCCAATAGAAAAACAAAACAGCATTTTAGACCAAAATCAACTACTACTATAGAGTCAAATCCAAATGAATAAATTCAATAGAACTGTATATAATTAATAGAAATTAGTCAATGTAAAACGAAGATATGTAAATGTAATCAGCACAGAAACAAATATTAGTAAATGTAATGACAAAAGAATAAAATTAACTTTATTTGGAAATATGTATATGTAATACAAGGCCTAACAAGGAACTCAATGGTCAATGCAGATAAAATGTAAATTAGTCAATATTGGAGTATTATAACAACAAATTATTAACAACAAGCAATAATCATGAAGTGAGTAAAATTATTTAAAGAAGATGTTAACATAAAATCACTTGTAAATCATTTAATTACTAATTATGTAAAAAATAATAAGGCCTATAAGAAATATCAAAAAATGTAAATTTTGGGCTTATTTGAACTTAAAATAGGTCAAGTTATATATTGAATTAAGTAAAATTAGCACAAGAATATTGCTAGATAGTTAAATTTTCATAAAATTAATAAATAATTAAGTTACAGCAATAAATAGGAAAACTTGTCATGTATTTTTATGAGTTGAAATCAAATCCAAGACATGTAGATGTTTACAGACAATGGGAAGGAGAATAAGATATTTTAGAAATTACCACCTAAAACGACGACTTTAAGTCATCAGTCTATTGTTAATCGTGAATGTGTGCAGATCAAAAAGTACGGACAGAAGATCTGAAAAATATAAATGGTTGTAAAAACGGAAGTGCCATCTTAAGAAACACTACAGAGGTTAACTACAGAAAATTAACAACCTAATAACTAAATCAATAACGGAACCAAAACGAATAACCATAATAATACGATTCAAACCGAGAGCACAAGAAATCAACCGCCATCTTGAAAAAAATTAATTCAACACCAATATTATCTGGACAACGAACTCAAACAGATTTTGAACACGAAACACGGCACAATTAATCCAACACCAAACAACATCGCCGAGGAGAAGAAAACACTTCACATAATTATCCAGAGGTACTACAACATCGCAGAGGAAGGAATCCACATTTATATTTGAGGGAGAAGACGAAACATAGCAGTTGGCGTCGGATAGCAGAAAGCCAAGGCGAACGGCAGCCATATTTTATTTGCAGAGCAAACGGGACACAGCCTGTCGAAGCGAGCGGCGACGTGACGTCATTCTACGAATTGGTTCGAATTTTACTTATTCATTGACATTATTTTCTGAATTATGTTATTTGTATGGAATGATAATTAAGATTGAATTAATTGTAAGTATTGTATCTTGTTGCTTGCCCTTCTCTGACCATTTCGACAGTTCAAAGAACTCAACTAATTAATTTTTGTAATACTATATTTTTGTTTTGTATCACTATCGACCTGAGATGAGTCTTAGCCACAGCCAGTATCGATGTGCGTAAGCTTGGCGCACAATTTAAAAAAATAAATGTCAGAATTGTTTCAAATACTTGTGTTTATTATTATTTGTATTATAAACATTAGTTTTTCTTTCTTCTAAACCTAATTTAGAAGGATAAAAAAAAATATATCAAGAAGAAGAAGAAGAGGAGCTAAGTTAGAAGAGAGAATACTTGATCCGATTGACATAACAAGATTATCGCTAGTGAAACAAATATTTCTACACACGCAATAACTAATTTACCATTCAAGTAATTAAAAATTATAATTAATTAATTAATTAATTAATTAATTAAAAATAGAAAAAATAATAAATAAATAAAACGTAATTAAAAAAAATTTTCTTTTAAAATAAAATATTATTATTTGTAATTCAGTTTTATTACAAATTGGTGCTCACAACAGTGGGGCTTTATTTTCATTTGTAATATTAGTTTAATTACAATATATACTAAAAGATTAATAACATTTTATTTATTCTTATTTGTAAAGTCATCAATCATAGCTACACAATATTCCTGTTATAGACATTAACTGTTACGAGAAAAATTATTGGGTCCTTCAGTTTTTCGACTGGTTTGTACCCTCCCCGCATATATTCGTGGTGCGTGTGTTACACGGAGTCTCTCACAGGTATACGGGACCTACAGTTAAACGCCGGATCCGAACGGCATATTTGGGGAGGGTTTATACTAGGCAGGATACCTCTCGCTGGTTTGCCATCGCCTTGGGAGGGGGAACGGTCGTATCTAAATCAAATGGCCCCGGGGGGAATCGAACCCGCGCCGACAGCGTAACAGCGCCACACGCTAGCCACTACGCCACGACCACGAGAAAAATAAGGTCAGAGAAATGAAAACAAAGCAAATATTATCATTGTTCAAAAAAAATTATTGTTCAAAGATTATTGTTCAATATATCATTGTACAAAGACTACACTGTTCAGTGTATAAAACCAGTACAATAATTTGAAACAAACGGCTGACTGATTTTAGCTCCTTTAATTATAAGAATTTTCGGTATATTTAAAAGTACGTTAAATAAGAAAACTTGCCAATGTAAAAAATATCGGTTTCAAGTAAATCGACTTACTGGTCAGTGGTTCCCA
The DNA here is from genome assembly GCA_034769895.1 of Magicicada septendecula. NCBI lineage: Eukaryota > Metazoa > Arthropoda > Insecta > Hemiptera > Cicadidae > Magicicada > Magicicada septendecula. Next base: position 136,565,844 of record CM068375.1, read on the forward strand.
ACCTTTCCGGACCCGTGTACCACTTTGGTCTTCCACGTTCATTCGAGTACCAACGGAGCTTAAAGAAAGGTTATTAGGGTTTTCTAAATAAAAATACTTGATACAACATGGATCTTATATCTTATAATTATTTAAATCTAATACATAGAATTTACAAAACGGGAACTGATTTTTTAAATTAAATTTTAAAGTTGCCAGAACTGGAATGACAATCACTTGCCACTAGAAATCTCTTCATTTACATACACTTTATAAATCAAATTGATACACACAAATTTTTAACCTAATTTACAATAATTTGAACTAACTTCACGATATAATCACTACACTATTAAATGTTATGTGACACGATTTCAAAATGTAAATTAAAAAGCTTTACAATAATAAAGAACTAACAGTATCACATTCATCTGTCATTGGCACCATCAACAGTCGTGCGTGACTCAGTGAACATCGTTTTAAATCATGCCCGATGAAAATTTATTGTTGTTTTGAACATACATTTTTATTTATTTATTTTTTATATTTCCTAGCTAGATCGTCTTTCTTACCACCTTGGACCACTCCGCGTACCACTAATGAATGGTACGCGTGCCATCGGTTGGGAACCCCTGTTATAGGTAATCTCACAGTTTTACTCGTAAATTTAACATTTCCAAATAACAAAATAACATAACAAATATAACGCAGATTTGCTATTTGAAAAATTTTAAATAGTGATCTAAGAATCTTAATTTGTAGAAAGGAAAGGAACCTTTTCAGAAGAATTGACTACAGATTGGTCAAGCAGCTTAAAAATGAAATCTGCTCCTTTTTATTTTGAGATTCCATCTGAAGTTACTTGAATAAAAACATTAAAACGTACAAATCCCGTTTTACATTCTGCTCGATGACAAGATCGATAACAAGAAATACAATCAACAAGATTGTTAATATAAAGTAATGATTTGCTGATGCTAGACGAAATGTTCTCTGACTTTTGTTCTCTCGGGAGACTAGCAACCGACGTAAATCCGATATAAAGATGTGTTCAAATCTCTGCGAATGCTAGCACAAACCGAGTTCCATCCCCCAGAGGTTAGACACTCCTCATATGTCCGAATTCTGCCATTCGGACGGTTGATGTGGGATTACTTGTTGAAAATATTTTTTTTACTGTAACGTGGTGGTTTGGAGTCTAGATACACCAGCGTAATCAGCCCTCTCTATCTGTATCTCTATTAGTGAGAGGTCCTATTTCATATAAGAGGTCAGCTGGCCATTATCTTATTCATCACTTTCTTGCGTCGTCTTGTTGTAGCAAGTGGTTGTAGTTATGGGTTATGCGCAGTTAATTTTGTTGTGCTTTCCTAGTATTACCCTTTTGAATTGCTTTTAGTTTTGATTTAAGCTTATTATTCAGCTTAATGTAAGTATTAACGTTACTCAGTGTGGGACTTCTTCAGCACTTTGCTCTTGCTTCTTCTGGTACGAGATCTTTTTATTTCCAAACTCATACGTGTGACAACAACAGTGTGGCATCTTATTTGTAAATTTTTGGAGTAGATTATTAGAGTCAGTTTCTCCGAGTTTCAGCGTATGATGTAAATTTTGAACTCTAAAAAACCCCGAGATCTGGACGAAGAGACGGCGGAGTAGGCGGCCGACGACAATAACAATAATTTTGAGATCAGAGAAAGGCAACTGACCTGATCTGGTGCATCGGATTACGTACGTATTTGCATCGTAGTGTAGGTTACCGGTAAACGTATTTTGAGATCAGAGAAAGGCAACTGACCTGATCTGGTGCATCGGATTACGTACGTATTTGCATCGTATTCTAGGTTACCGGCAAACGTATTTTGAGATCAGAGAAAGGCAACTGACCTGATCTGGTGCATCGGATTACGTACGTATTTGCATCGTACTCTACGTTACCGGTAAACGTATTTTGAGTGTGTACTTAGTAACAGCTAATAGGAATTAATTTTATCCTTGTTGTTTCTTTTTTGTTGGAAGGCTAGGCAGCAAGTTTGTTTGGCAAACACAGTTTGATTTTCCACTGTAATTTTGGGGAAATCCGTGCGTTGGATTTTATAATGATGGAAATACAAGTTTCGTATGGTTTTTGCAATTTAATTTGGAATGCAATAATTAAGTAACAGTATTTCCGGGTTTAACAGATATGGCAATAATATTGTTTTGGACCATTATTCAGTGAACTTAAATGTACCATAAAGACGTAATGTAACAGACATAGTCCAAAACTTAATTAATTTGTCACTTTTATTTTGAATTTTATCTGCTGTTGGGTAACTAATTTAACGGTTTACTTTTGCCTTTGATTTACTCGTAGTTATACAACACACTCATCGGAATCACATACTCACCCTTGTTAAAACTCACGTGAGTGTTGGTGCGCACCCTATGAATGCTGACCGGATACTGAAGTTGTCTACGTATGTTTTTGCAAGTTCAAGGCTGTATCGTACAGCGGTTTCGATTTAAAGTTCAAGTGGTCATTCAATATAAAGTCCCGACTGTGTGTGTTATTGTATGCTTTGTAAATTTTGAACTCCTCTAAAGCGTCCATGTACTGGACTTTATTACAAATGTGTAAGGGTTTTAAATTTGATGTGAAGTCTGTGTAAGTATGATTGGTTGAAATTAAATGTCTCTCATAGTTGGATTTTATGTTATTAAGTAAAGGCCAATTTTTTAAATTATGTTTTGGTGTGTGTTCGTTAAATCTCTTTAGGAAACCCCTCCCAGTTTGGGCAATATAAAAACAATCACAATCATCACACGACAATATATGTACACCTGTTTTCTTTTATAGTGGTGTGATATATTATTATGGCGTAATATATTCAGTATATTGTTATTTGTCTTGAAAATTGTCGTGATGTTAATTTTATTTAACGTAGAGGTTAAAATTTTTGGCGTTATGTCAGTCGAGCGGTTGTAACAAACGTTAGTTTTACATCTTGTCTTAATTGGGGTTTTAACCTCTTATTTTTATGTTTTTTGAGAAGGTTATCAACTAATGAGCTGTTGTAACCATTAGCCAAAAGCTATATATTTTATAGTGTTTAACTCATCAAGGAAATCATCCTCGTTGAGAGATGCTGATAATAGTCTATGTATGAAACAATTAAATGCCGCCATCTTCTGTGAAAATGGATGATGGGATTTCGCTTGTATAACCGCAGTGGTGGTGGCTGGTTTCCTATAAATTTTGAAAATTAATTTATCTATATGTTTTGTAACTGTGAGTTCCAAAAAATTTAATCTGTTATCAACTTTGGTTTCTAGAGCGAACTGGATGTTGTTATTTATAATATTCAAAAAGTTTTTTATATTTTCAATCTGCCTCAAAGTGCCATTAAAAATAAGAAACGTATCGTCAACGTAGCGCGCGTAAAATACTATATTATTTTTATATATGTTATTTGAAAGCAAGAAGGAGTTTTCATAGAAGTTAAGGTACACATCAGCCAATAAACCAGATAGAGGCGAACCCATTGCCAGTCCATCATCCTGATAAAAATTTGGTTGTTAAAAGTGAAGTAATTCTGTTCCAAGACAATTTCCAGTAAGCCAATTAACTCGTCTGTTGTCTGAGAATTTAATTTATTATTTTCAGCCTGATTGTCTCTTAAAATTTTCAAAGTTGCCTTTACCGGTATGTTGGTATATACATTTACTATATTGAAGGATGCTAATTTAAAATTAGGTAGAAAGTTTACGCTCTGGATTTTATTTACAAAGTCAATATCGTTTTTAATGCCGTAGTTATTCTTTAAATGTATGTTCTCTCTAATTATTTTGACGAGTTTTTGGCCGTTTTGAAACCGGGCGCTGTAGTAAAATTGACAAGTCTAACTGGCAGGTTATTTTTATGAATTTTCGGTAAACTGGTAAGTACAGGAGCTCTTGCGGCTCCAAGTAATGCCGTGTGCGTTCGTTAAATAAGTTTATACATTTATTAATTTTGTTATTTAGAATCTTGACATAAGTGTCAGTGGGATCAGAGTTTAATTTTATTACATTATTGCTAGAAATAAAATTGTTTACTTTAGTCGTATATGATTCCCTTTATCTGCCTTAGTGATACGAGCATTATTCTCAATTAGTTTAGTCTTTATCTACTCTAATATCTTGACTTCATTGGAGGTTCTTACAAATTTTTGTGAAAAATGAGGTGAATTGTTGTTTGAATTGTGAAGTTTTATTATGGTATTAATAAATTTATTATTTATTATGATACGGGCTTCGTTTTTCAGTTTTGGATCAGAAATTGCTTTTACTGTAGTTTTGGCACTGATAATCTCATGGATAATAAGATTCTTATTGTTAATAGGTAGACTGTATTTTATGCCTTTGCTGAGAATGTTCATTTCGTCTTCATTAAAAGAGATCGTAGTTAGATTAGAAATACGTGGATAAAATGTGTGTTTACAGGATATATCGGTTTCACGATGATGTTTACTTTTCAAAACTTGAATTTTATGTGTCTGTTTCAAGTATGCTTTGTAAGCGACGTCAGAGACGTATTTGTGTACCGAATTCCATCTACCTGACTTTATTACATATGTGTAATGGTTCAAGATGTGTATCGAAGTCGGTGTGATTATGATTATTATTTATTAAATATAATCAAAAATTCGAATTTGTTAGGATTTTTTGGGGTAAATGTTCTTTAAATTATTTACTAAATGACCTTCCTGTTTGAGCGATATAAAACACTGACAATCGTTCCATGCAATCCTATATACACCTGTTTTTTTTTCTCTTATGGGCTTATCATTCATTCATGTAAGTGTTGTATATATGATGTTATTTGGACGAAGGGTTATATGTATGTTTAACTTTCGAAAGGTGTTAATTAAAATTTGGGGGAGAATACTGCCATGTGGAACCCAGACATATGTTGTCTTGTTCTGGTCTTCTACGTTTGTCACATTGATTTTTAATTAAATCATCTTTGATGGAACTCTTGTGTCCAAGCACATTATGACTACAGTGTTTCATTTGTCTGCTTTGCATACGATGACGTTATTAGCTGTCAACTTGTTTCTCAAATTGTTCTAAAACTTTCAATTCCACGATATGTTTACGGCTCGGCTTATCAAATCTATTGCCAGAGTTCTTGATTTTTAACTGTCTATTAAGCTCATTATTTAAAAATACGTGTGTTTCATTCTGTAAGTTGCGGTTAGGAGTCTCCTTCATAACTGCTTCCGCATTAGTTATCTCATTTATTAAACAGCTCTTGTTGTTAAATGGAATAACACTTGTTATTGTATTCTAAACCTTTATTTAAAAGGGTCATTTCTTCACTATCGAAACCTATAGTAGTTAAATTTGAAATAATTCACAGAACGTATGTTGAAAATTGACAACATCGTCAGGGCGTTGTTTGTTTTTAAGATAACTTAACTTACTATTCTGTTTAAGATATGTATGATAAAGTAAGTGATACAGACTGACGTGGTTATCTACGTTCTTCAGTATTTAAATATGAAGTATCTAAGTTAAAACATTGTCTAAACATGTTGGATGGATGCAATTATGTAATTTTTAAGCATATACGGTATAGATGCTTAAATTCTTCTTTTACACACATTATTTCCTCCTTTTTTTTAATTTTAGTAGTAGTTGCAGATGTAATCTTATTTTTAATAAATGTATATTTTGGTGTTATGTTGTTTTTAAGGCATTTTTTATTGAACTTGATATGTAAGTTCATCTTTAATAATTTAATTTTAATGTTTTGGTAATTAAATACTATTTTAGCTTCATTAGATTAAATTTTAAAATTCATGTTTTCAGTATCTAAGCCACAAATCGATTTAATACCTTACCTTACCTTATCGATTTATCGAGAATATTACCTTATTTCAGTTACGTATTTTGACTTCTTCCAGTACCATCGAGACCGCGATCGTTCCATCTTCAGGCACATATATCTTTAGACACATATACACTTTTGTAGATTGACTACGTCTTACTGTATATTCTCTGTTAATCGTAGAAAGTGTCTTATAATTGTTGGAACATCGTCCCAGTTTTGTCTTTCTTTTACAGAATATTTCCGCATGGATCCGCGCATCTTATTTATTCGTTCCTACTTCCCTGATTGGAGTTCTCTTTCAGTAATTAATTTTGCCATTTTTCATTTCTTTATGAAAAAGTCATAAAATTCTGATGAAAAAGTATCATATACATTTTCTTTTTCTAACGCATACCAGTTAAGATCACGCTCAACCTCTGACATGTCCGCGAAACATTTGACATTTGTGTTCGAAGTTTTTGACATCAGGTATTTACACACGGTTTAAATCTACGTTTGGCTTTACTCTATTAAGTGTCTAGGTGACTATACCTTTGGCTGTGTTATACTTTCTTAAAGACCTTACTGACATACTGCTAATAGACTAAATCTTATATTGTAACTCGGTAAATCGTAATAGATGAAGTTTATTTGCTTAATCAATTTAATTGTTACGTTTTTGTTTCCAGATGACATTTGTAGCGCGTATCCATACTCAGTGTGTCGGAGAATAACTTCTTGTCCAACTGCTATTCAAGACATCTTGTGCGGCAGAGATCTAACGGTATGTGGCTTTGGCGACAACGAACCAAAAGTGTGCTGTGCACTGCGACGGAAGCAGAGCGAAACGTACGGCTTGTGGTGGGACTCATTTGGACGTGCACAGAGTAGGCCTAACACACAGTGGGGCTCGTCTGGACGTCAACCTACTAACACGCAAGAACCATCGTGGAATCAATTCGGACACGTGCAAAGTTACACCCAGGGATTGTCGTGGAGCCCGCAACCACTCTTAACCTTGAGCCCGTTGGGAAGCGTAACAAGTTACTCACAGGATCAGTTCTGGGATTCGTCTGGACGTAAACCAAGTGGTACATGGGATGTTTCATTGAGACCGCTTGGAAGCTCATCAGGCACCATACAACAACAACAGTGGAACTCATCTGAACCCGAATCGACCGATATACGTGGACTGTGGCCGTGGACGTCATGGACCCCATTTGTGTACATACCAAGGCAGAGGTCAGAGTATGAACCAGTTGGTACGCGGAATCGGGACCCTCCTCAACACTTTCCACCAATCGTAGATCAGCCAGTGACCCAACCTCAACTAAGAAACAAAGAGTTCAGTGGGCCAGAAACAACAACGAAGGCGTCGAAGTCATCAGAAATACCAACTTATACTCCACCCCCTCCAATACCCGGCATCGAGAATACCTTGGCTGTAAAAAGTAAGTAGACATTTGGGTTCTAAGTAGACTTTGAAACTTATTGAAATATAATATATTATTTTATATATATAATAAGCATAATAGTTATCGATACAATGAAGAAGTACATTTAATAGATTTGATTATTATTACTTCTTTAATTATAACCTTCCGTTGTACAACACTGTGTTTACCAGGTATCCAACGAATCTGAAATAATGTTAAAATTTGTAAAACGAGCGTCAGTCATCGCTTATTTAATTTTTTAAAAGCAACTTAAAAAATCTAAAAAAACTAATAGTGGCAGGTATTGTCCGTTTCCTATATTGTATAAGCATCATTTTAAAGCAAAGTTTAGTGTATTAGAGACATATTTTTGATCACTATTTTGTTCCTTCAAGAGGCAAAAGGGCTTGTAAACTTGTAAACTTCAAAGTCTTCAAAGTAAGCCTTGCAATGGAACTGATTTTAGCGGACTACGACCAGTACAGGAATACCTGGACGATAGCTATTGGTGCATGGAACGTGAATGAGGAACAGATGACTCAGAAGTTAACATTGTAAAGTTAACATAACTATGTAGAACAAAGACAATAAGCTAAAAGGTCCTGGCTTACGTCATAATATAGGCCTACAGCGGGGGACCAAACATTAAGAGAGCTTGTTGAGGAACATCGGTCCTAATACTTTATGAAAGCGCGGCCAGGATTTTCTTCGGGGGAGGGTTGTATTTTTGTGAATAAGACAACTATAAAAATTAAAAGAGAAAGAGTCTGTTATTTGCGAATTATTTTGTTTTAACTAAGAAAGTAACTTTTTCTAGAGCCCAAAGTGAGCCCTGGCGTCCAGCACCGATTTTCTCCTATCCGTTGCCATCTAAGCCTAACGCTTCACATCCGTTCCTCTGATCTTCTAATCTTACATTACAATATAAAATAAACGATACCAAAAAACTGGCACAAACTTACATCTTCTGCGGACGCTGATAAAGGTTTTGCACGATTTTCTTTAAAACTTCGCATTCGTACGTCTCTGGAAAATTTTTGCAGCACACGGAGTTAAATTAATTTACTTATTTTCCCACATAAATGAATCAAAGATTTCCATAAAATGAGGCCTATCTTATGAGATTCATAAATCTTTGAAGACAAAAATTTCAAAATCGTTCTATGGGATGAGTAAGTAAGTAGTTGGTTTCAGAGGTTTGTTGAAGCCGTCGTATAAACCACATCACTGGTAGACGCTACGAAGTGCCGCAGCGTTCTGAGTGCAGCGTTCGGGCTTAGATCTATGTATGCACGAAATAACGCATTCATTATTTTTGGAATGGCAATACAGCACTAAATTAAGAAATGCAAAGAATTGTTACATAAGGATCGGCAAACCGTAGACATCTGTATAAGATTCGAATGGCATGCAAAAACTTTTTAATATAGACATTTTTACAGATCTACTAATGGTGGTTGTTTTGTGTTTGGTTTAAATAAAAGTTTATAATTGTTTAATAGTTGTTTAAAGGTATTCGCTGATGTAGTTCCCTTCACTTACCATGTATTTATAGAATGCAGTCTTCTAAAGTAGTCCCTGTAATATAACTTCACAACACAAGACAAGTAATATAATATTTCACTGATGAAAATTAAATATAGGTTGTAATCAAAAGTCCTGTAAGTGATACTGATTCAAAATTCAAAACTCTGGCGCTGTACACTGTACTGCCACCTTCTGATAAAATGACTGCTCTTGATCTACTTGTTTTTTTTTTTTAAATAAAGACTGACTGTAGATAAGTAAATTGTAGGTTTATTAACATCAAATTAATGGAATGCAATCAAAAAATTCCTTCAAACAATTGATAATCACAAATAAAAATAACTGATTCTAATACAGAGATTCTTGTTTCTCAAGGTCGGTAACACTGTTTGTTTTGAAGTTACAAATTATTAACCAAATAGGGTTAACTTTATTTTTATATTGTTACCAAAATCGTGTGTTCTTTTAGACTACAAGATACGAATTGGAAAATGCTTAAGTCTTTTTGTTATGCATTAACAGAAAAGTGTTCACAAAATAAAATAGTGAATGAGATCATATAAAGGTAAAATATCGTATATGGTACCCCTGTTGTATGGAGTACAGGTTAAAATGTCGTATGTACGATAATTAACTCAACAGTTGTTGTTTTAAATTATTCTCTCTCTCCCTCTTTTAGAATTATTAATAAGTAATTATCATTAAGGATCCATAAATTTAAAATTTATTCAAATACTTGTTCTTGTTATCTTGTTAATAAAATAATTTAAAATAGTTACTCATTTGGTAAGATATAGAGGTTAGTTTGTACCTCTTCAAGTCACTTATTGACAGTAATTATTGATATTATATATTAAAAAACTTGCAATAACATTTAAACATTCATTAATAACATATTTTTTTATCATTACTTAACTTTAATAACGTTCTTGAACATGATTACTATAATCATTAACCTTCGATACAGGTTAGTCAAATCAGCATCTAACCTTGAAAATCGTCAAAAGTTAGTTAACTATTAAAATTTGTTTAATAGTTTTTTAATTAAGATTAATCATTTATTCAATTAAAATAAATACAAGGAACGTTATTTAATAAGTGGGTTAATTAATAAAATAGCATCTTTGAGTCAGGTAGTTCCATACTTGACTCAAGTATGACAACAACAAATATTTTTGGTTATTAGAAATGCATAAAAATTGTTAAAATCGTTTAATTAGTTTTGTACTCCCTTTCTATTTCACATATCATGCCGATATTATACACTGGCATGATTATCATTGTTCACCACACTGTATTCACTCACTCGAAGGATCATAACCTTGATTCAGTTTTATGGTTATGTTTACTTCCGATGCTTGACTAGGAGGGTCGCGCACAAATTATAACAATACTCTGCTGCGACGGTCCGTAACCTTTCACTCTGAATGACAAAAACTAAGTGTTGCCGCTCCGGAAAAATTCTACTTCGAATCTGTCGGGATTAGCTCTTCTGATTGGCTGATAAATCTATACTCTCGTTCCCCAAACACCTTTTCAGAAATTAATTTTCTAAAATTTTACAATTCGACTTTGGGTCGGAGAGTATTTATGACGTCAGCAATTTGTTTGCAATTGATGCATATAATTTATTTTGCTGATAACTTTTTTAATACTGTTTTAGTTGGAAAACTAACAATTTTATTAACTCTCGGATGCTCAGCTCTACAATTAAAGTTCAAACAAGCCATAAATCCGTCCATCGATAAATAAGTTAGCTCCTTCACTATGCACTTATTGTGGATCTTATTTATAATATAAGTCCTTCCACTTTTTTTCAATAAATAATTATTACTAACACTGTTTTATAGCAATTAGAGTCGTTTCCTCTTATTATCTAATCACAGATTATTGTTTGTTAGCAAATTTATACTCATGCACTGTTCCAAACGATTAGGCATGGTATGCCGGTGCATTAATTCTTATTATTATACAAAATGATTTATCCTAATACAGTTATTCCTATGGTACATTGTTCCTTAATAATTAATACACATTTATTCAAAGTTTTACTTCTCAAACTGGTTTTGTTCATGTGTACTGTTTGTTTATAATATTACATGTTTGGGCTTTTGATATTTTTATACTTATTTTATATGATTATTGATTAATTAACAATGTATTCCTTTCTTGTAATTTGACTGTTGGTGAGGTTTATTGTGTGTCTTGTTACTATTATTCTCACTGTTGTGTTATATGTCCTGAATTAATTGTAATTATGGTGCTTGCAGCTACTTTCGGTTGACATGTGTAATTGGTTTACATTATAATTCAATAATTTTATGTTTTAAATACAGTAAATGGTTCTCAAAGTAGTATTGGCTATTTGTCTCACTACTGGTGTACTCCTTTGTTCTTAAGAATCTGTTTTAATAGAGCTTTTTGTGTAATTATGAGGCGTCACCTCTGCCTTGTTGTTCTGGCCATTCTTTGTTTACTAATTATTAAGTAAATCTTGGTGCTGCCTACATCTTATTGGTGTTAGTTTGTTCCTTATAAACTCTATTTTGATTGGTGTATAATAGAAATATACTTGTGTGTGTTTTTATTATAGTTACTTTTGATTTTACATTGTATATGTTGATCAGTTGAGGTTATGTTAATCCATTGTTGGCTTTGTATAATATATGCCTTTGAATGTCTTTCATTCACAATTTCTATTTACATATTCTACTAACAAATCTCATTACTATATCTTCAACACAGTATTATCCTTATTTTACTAATATTATATTTTAATTGATACACATTATTAATTATTTATTTATCATCAACATGTACTATGTGATTACTTTTTGTAATGCACATTAGGACTGAGTTACTTACTCTAAATTGTCATAATTACTTTCATTTATACACATAAATAACTATGTTATGTGTTGTTTCATGTTATTGGTATAAAACTTGTTCATTTCATAATCACTATCTTTCATAATCAGTCAGAAACAATTATTCTGAAACAGTCTTATTTCTCTAGCTATTTTAAGCAGTTATTTTGTTTCTATCAGAAATTCTGGTGTGGTCTTATGTTTTATACAGTCTTATCTGTGTTTCACAGATCACACACTAAATGTTTGTGTTTTTTCATGAAGATTACTGTTCATTCTACTTGTCACTGGTTCCAAAAATATGAACTTAATATTGTTAGTGTTCATTGGGTTTGGGGTGTGTGATAGTATTTTATGCACTTATAAACGACGCATTGTTATTGTTTGTGTTTGTTTATCACTAGTAAAATTTCCTTCTTCATGTTATCCACTCTTCTTAAACGTCTCTTCCTCTTCTTATCTTGACATTAAAATGCTCATGGGTTTCTGCTATCATATGTGTCCTCTTCTTGGGAATCCATTCTTCATTCATGGGTATGTCCCCTCGTTCATTTTGTATGGGTCTGGTCCTTGTGTATTTTTCTTCTCATTAGATATATTTTCTCTCACTTATTGTATGTGTATCCTCTTCTCCTCAGTTTATATTCTTCTTTGTAGAAATACCCTACTCATTCATAGGATTGTATTGTATGTTTTCTTCTTATGGTAGTTTATTCCTCACTCATAGATATGGTTTCCTCTTCTTTTAGTTATGTTTCCCTCACTCATAGGTCCTATTGGGTCTTGTTTTCTGACTTAGTATTGTAATTCATTTTTCTTCTTTTTAAATATATTTGATGATCCATTTAGTCTTAACTTCTTTCTTTTCTGGTGCTTCCCCCTTTTTTTTTATTGTTATCTATTTATTGATATATTGTGGTTTTTTATAGTTGAGCGTTACTCTTCCTCTTATTAGGTTTTAATTATATTAGTCAAGACATGCATATGTTATATTCTTAGGTTTTGGGGTGTTAGTTATATTTTCTATGTAACGATGATTTTGTTACGTTACAACATTTTTCTTAATTTGTTGAAGAACAAATTACTGCACTATAAATATCGTACACCGACTTTTGCGGGCTGAATAAACATTCAAAGGCTATCTTTATTGTACTCGCTAAGAGGACGTAACGCCAAAAACTAAGGTCAAAGTTGAACCACGCCTTAACCATAACAACAATAATAGTTGTTGGCATAGTTATTTTTTTGTACGCAACTAGTGACGTTTACACGAAGCGATTTCGAACTCGCAGGACGTGTTCGTACCACAATTAAAAATGTTTGTAAACACATAACTAATTATCCTAATTATTTAATTTGACTTAGGCCTACTTAAATAAATTTTTACTAGCACCTTTTTTTTTTAATTTTTGACATTTCCCTTATTACTTTGTCTTCTGAGGGGCGGTTGAATCCCTCAAACTCTCCTTGCTACGCCACTGTTTAGTTCTGCTTATCGAAGAGCAGAAAACAGATTACAGAGAGCATATCACACGGAAGAGATAGGCCAACCTACTTTCGTGTAGTATTATTGCTTGCAGCAACCTACCATGCGTCGCTCAGCTCCAATTTCTGTTCTGTGGTTTGTCGATATTATGAATTGTTTTCTACTTTTCAGAAAGGATACTCTAGTTTTACTTTCCACCAACTTATAAGTAAGTTAGTAAGTTGTTCCACTTACCTATATGTTGTTACTAGTAGGTGATATAACTGTCGTTTTATAACCTCTTCTTTAGAGTTATAACGGAGGGAACCCAAAATAATTGGTTCTGCCAATTATTTCAGGCTGCCTTATTCGAGAAGAGCTGAAATTTAAATCAGAACAGCACACAGTAAGACATACAAGGAAATAGGGAAGGTGAAACTGTTGATTTATATACTCAGTATATGTGTGTAACAAGAAGACTGGCTTTATTAAACATTTGAAATATAACATTTACTCCAAATAACAGATCCCATGACGTTATTAATTAAATTAGTAAAATTAAGTGAAATGCTTTATTTAGAATATGGGATCACAACAAATTTATCTAGCTATACCCCCGGATCCGGGTAACCATTGGTATTTAGTCTCTAATCTTTTAATTATATTTAATTAAAAATTTTATCTTGCAAGACTTTTACCTTTTTGCTTTATATATATTCCATTAGAAGAATGGTATTAATAACACTACGTTACGTTAATATCTAAACTGTTACAATTGAATGATATTGAATAGTTACAATTAAATTCTCAAATTTAAGTTTTTATATTCTTATAAAATCAATCGTCTCTGAAAGTCTCTTAAATAGAGTATTGTGTTACAAAAATATTATCATTATTCCTCGATAGACGTGCTATCGAGTCACCTCTATTTGTTGGATGTAGTAATCGCCTCCATGTGGTTCCGTCTTGGGAGTCCTAAAACGTCCTCCTCGTCTTGGTCTGGTCTCGGTTGTTCATGGCTTAATACGTCTGCAGGATAGGTAGAGTCTTCTACACAGATACTCGTTGATTCTCAGATGTCTCGAACTGCATCATCGGTAGGGTATACTAGAGTTCTCATTTAGATGGTCCATGACCACAGGTCAGATGTTGAAAAGATTCGTCCATCGGTGAAGATTGCAGTCATCGTTTTTTCTTTATTAACACTCGTCGTTTGTAGTTACATCTTTCTTCTTGTTACAAAGTTTTTGGAATTTTCTTTTTTGTTAACGTTACATGTTACACTTTTTGTAACGGTTAGTAAAATACAAAACAATAATTAATTAATCCACACTAACAACAAATTGTATAACTTTTGAACAGAGCATTTTGCTCGTGCGTCTGCACAGCTGGGCGTCGTCATCGCAAGAGAGCGATTTTTCGTCCGCTACCCTCGTACATGACGAGAGAGAGTGGGGTGTTTATTCCGCGAGCATATATAGTTCCTGTTTCTCTTTAAATAAACTTTTTTATTTATACAGACTATCGCTAGATAAAAATACATCATTTAAATTAATTGTTTTAGTTACTACCTGTGTCTACAGATACTTTAATTATTAACATTAGTTTACTCTATTATTTTTAATTACCGTAGACTCGGAAAACATGTCGAGTCCGGTATCAACAGGTAGGCGCTTGATAGCAAGCAAAGGGTTAAATACGAACATAATAATTATTTACAATATGGCTTTTCTTTATGGATACTTTGCCCTTATTAATTACTTCTTCCATTCACACTTAATACCTACATGTTTTTATTATTATTATTATTGTGAGATTTAAATGGTTAATAGTACGCAACCTTAATTAATTAAACATTTTTTTGTAATTGTCACAATTTAAATCGTCACAGTTTCCCTGACTCTTCTTTACTGGAGTGACAGAATAGTGTTTATTTATTTTTGGTATAAAATTGTTTGTCCAAAGACGGTACTGATTTCTGGTATAGAAAAAAAGTTAATGATACCTAACCACCGGTTTCAAATTTTAACAAAGATATTCTGTAGCTGGTAACGTTTAAGACTAATATAGTTTTGTCGTTTGTTAGAATGTCAGGAATATGGACAGTTTTGCACGAGAGTTAAAGATTACGTGGCTGGTGGCGTTGTGGCTGAACCAAGGGAACTTCCTCATATGGTAGGTGCCACATTATTTGTTTCTGTAAACATACAAATATATAGTGAATATAAATGAATTTATAATTGTATATTTATTAACAATTACCCAAATCTTAAATATCGTAATTATATGTGTCGATATGTTAAGTCGATATGTTGTCAAATTAAAACATCTGTACACTAACAGTAAAGTTTAAAAACTTATTTTCCCTCATTATATACACATTATAAACTAAAACGTAATAGATTTCCACAATCACATACGCACAACAAGAACACTTGAAATGATTTACACTCCACCGGACATACCCAAAGCAACTTATTCTTTGCGCCTTATGTTTTCATTCGTTAATATTTGTTTATTTCCATATGCAGTAACATCGGTTTTCTTCTTCTACTCTCGTAGACTACGCATTTTTCGAATTATTAGTTCATACCTTAGTTTTCTCTTGCAACGCATATTATCTCAGCTCCGTAAATCATGACCAGTCTTATTGCTCCTTCTGTGAATCATTACCTTTGTCTTGCGACTAATTTTCTTGTTTTTTAACAACTCTTCATACTCAAAGTAGGTTCTGTGCAGCTTTACTTCCGTTAAACTACGGGCCGTAAAGAAAGGATGGAGCACATAATTTGTTGTTTTATGAAATGGTTATGAATTAACTATATTCATCATCATCATCATCATTATCATAATAATAATAATAATAATAATAATAATAACAATAATCATCTTTATATCGCGGCATAGGCAAAGTGCTGCCTGTTCCGCCTTCAAAGATCCTCCACCCATAACTGGTAGTGCCATAACTAGGAGCTGCTCCTGGAGGGGAGATTAGTTTCTTGGGAGGATGAGACCAGCTTCTGGAGGGAGATGAGACTAGCTTGAAGGTTGGACTCCCCATTTTCCTCAGTACAAATGAGCTTTTTAAGATTTTTTCCAATAATTATTATACAATTTTTTATAAGCCTTATTTTAACAAACACACGCAAGCGGCTTAGAAATGGGTCCACGTTAAGTGATTATAGAATTTCACTGGAATTTTACTAACTCTGGGGGGGGGGATCGATCCCCGTGATCCTCCCTCCGTACCGTAGTCACATCACTGGGATACCGTAGGCTATATTGTGGTGAATGTATGTTGTAGTTCGAATAACTTGAAACACGGTTTAGATAGGATGCCTCTTTTCTTCTCTGTGCGATTCATTCCGAACGTCAGAAGTCTTGAACTGGTAACAAGTCTGTTATGTTCATCCAATGGGCCATAATCATGATTTCAGCTACTGAGAGAGGTTTGTGAGATAGAGAAATCTACTACATAACCTCTATTCTTTCTTTTTCTATCCATACCGCCTTTGACGTTTTTTTTTCTATCCACGCTGTCTCATCGAATTGTACGTCCCATTTGTTATGAACTATCCACTTGTAGCAATTGGAAACAGACAGGCTTCTAACATTTCCGTAAAGATCTCTTAACGTAGATACTTTTGTTCTGTAAGAGGCAATTGAATCCCTATTCGCCCGTGGTAACTGGTATTTAAATTCGATTTTATAACGATAGATTTAATTGAGGATCAGATATTCAAATCCATAAGTTGCAATATTTTAATCTTAAGAAAATTAAGAAATGTTTTACCCTTTATCTTGTGCATCTGATGATCTTTACAGAGTTTTATCATTTACCAAACATGTTGTTGTTGTTCTTACATTTTTCTTGACTTCCACTTCACGTTTTCCATTGGTTGATATGTGGGCCCCAAGGTACTTAATGTAGATTTCAATTCGTTTGTCTGACGTTTAAGTTTGCACGGCGGTAGGGGCCCTCTATAGTTGATCATCAGAGAATATTTGCAGAGACTGAGTTCAAACCGACCTTAGCACTAGTCTCCTTAATTTGTTACGGTCTCTTATTCTGAATACGGGAAAATTGTGGTGTAGAAAATATCAGAACTTAAATCCTAATTAAAAATGCCGAATCTGCTAGTTAACTATGACTGTGCCAAACAAAAACTGGAAAGGACATATGAATTAAAGGAAAATAGCATAATATAATTATAAATGGAAGGAAAGTTGTGAACTGCAATGTGGAGAACAAAGGAGAAATTTTTATTGCAGTATCAGGAATACACACGAGAAAGAGGGATGCTAAACAGAAGAAACTCTAAAGCGTAGGATTATCATACGGTAAATTAAAAGGCAGACGAAGAAATAGGAAATGTAGAAAAAATAAATAACCAATAAAAACCGTCAGCTAAGAAGATCCACTAGCAAATAAGTAATATTATGTAGAATCAGAAGAGAAGGAGAAAACTGAACTAACATGTATACAACAGTGACTTCAAGACAGCAATATTATATGGAGGTCTTGGGGCGTAGTGGACAAAGGTTTATGAAATATTTACGATGACTAACAGAATGTCAAGAGTAGGTAGGAGAATAAAGTGCTTTGGGAACTATAATAGACAACACAGATATGAAACATTATTTGTTTTGTTATTTGTTAAGTATAAAACAAAAAAACATTTCAAGAAGTAGGATTAGCTTATAAAACAAAAAACCATTTCAAGAAGTAGGATTAGCTTAAATGAAATGGTAAAAAAAAGGCCTAGAGAAAATCAGGAGACAATATAAGAATACAACATTAAAGGGGGAAAAAAGTAAAAATTCTTATAACAGATGAAGACAAAATCGTAAAATACTGACGAGATACAAAAATGTTTGTAAGAGAATGCTCATCTGATGTAACAGAGGCAATAGAAGTAAGTTAGGATAACTTTGTAATTTTGCATTGCAATTTAATTTATTTTAATAAAATATACCTTATGTCTAATTTGGCGATATTGTTTTTCAGGCACTAATAGGTTTCGGGCCAGAAAACGCTAAATCTTGGCAATGCGGTGGAAGTGTTATAAGTACAAGGTACATTCTGAGTGCGGCACATTGCACTTATCCTGGAGAACTTGTGTAAGTTCTGAGTCTCTGCAAATCTTACTTAGTACACTAATGACATAACAGTAGGTCTAATTGAAATAAACGAGGACTTAACCAGAACGTATTTATAATAATTTTATTATTGCACTGGTTCTTTATTATCACTTGTGTAAAGATTATTTACATTACCAGTAATTCTGTAATTAAGCATTATTCTGTTATAATGGATTGCACCTCAGTCTGTTAAAACAAACTTAACAGTGTTCAAAAATTGACAGTAGAGAGTCCTTTGCTCAAGTATAAACTTGATACTTGTGGTAGAACAGCGAAACACCCGTGACTTCTGATGTACTAGGCTCGACTATAAAGGAGTGAAAAATGAAAAAAATGAAATTAATCAAAGAGATAGGATTTTAATGACGTATTTATTTATTTTGATCTCAGACAGCGTGAAAATTACATCTGAGTTAATGTCAGGTGAGCTTTCCCATTCTTCAAACACTCTATTTCTATGTTCGGTTTAAAGCTTCATTACAACATGCGAGTCCACCTGCCCGTATATGAATTAGTACAATCTGCTTATCATTTCATCTTTCATATTTCCAGTCTGTTCAAAGCTTCGTTTTCCGACTGGAAGTACTCCTAAGGGTCTTCGTTGGTCGTGAATCATTTGTTGTTCTGCCGACAGCTTCCCAGCGACGACGCACACCACGTCTTCATCCGAAGGGACTAACTCGATAAACTGCGGGGATCTTCTTTCTGTAGGTCACAATCTTCAGAGCGTCTGTCCAGATGACCGCATCGGTAGTAATGCAGCTGATATTACCGGAGCAATTAGCAGTCTCCTGCTTATCTTGACCCTCACATTGGGCATTAGCTGTGTTAGTGCTATAGCAATAACTGAGGACTCATTTCTAGCGTGCTCTGTATGACTCCTGAAGGTCAATATAAAGTCAATAATAATTCCAAAATAGCAAATTATCACTAAAGAATGAATGTAGATACGACTTAATCGTGTGTAAACGACCCTTTAAGTCTCATCATCTTCCCATCCGTTACTACAATCCCCTCTGTTTAGCTTTCAGCCAATACAGGGGTAACTGACATCATCCAGTGCCTAATGCTTCACTAAAAGGAACACAGGATTTCTTCTGTGTTTGGTATGAATTTTACGGCAACTCCATTCACGAATGCTACTAGCGTGTTATCATAAGGATGCGCCAGTATCGATAGTCCATCGTACAGTATATGCATGCCTTAACGATAGGTCGAGAATCCAACCATGTGGGACGCCTCCGTTACCGTACGTTCCTTAAAGCGGTCTTGAGGTTTGTATGATTAAGCTAATCCGCAACCGTCTTCTTTAGATACTCCATCACTTTCAGACTATTCGGTCCCTTTCAAATGCAGTCCCATCTGTAATGGCTAATGGTTTGTGAGTGTGTAGATAATAATAGTGTAAATATAAGTAGGCGAGTTAAAACTTATACTAGGTAGGTAGAATATTTTTACCAACTTATGAATACTATACGTTAATTCACTTCAACTGTTTTTTTATAATGCTTGTAATATTATTACTAGTTTAATAATACACTCATACATATTTTCTATCAACTTCAGAGGTTATGCGAAATGGGTGCGCTTAGGAGACGTCGATTATACAACTTTTACGAATGGAGTTAAACCTAATGAATATACAATTATAGAATGGATTAACCACCCAGAGTACATTCCTCCACAGATGTACAACGATATTGCTCTATACAAGGTGGACAAAGAGATCGTTTTCACGGACTTCATTCAACCAATTTGTCTTCAAACAAGTTTCAGTATCTCAGAAACAATAGGAAAAGCTGCCGGATGGGGCAGAATTGAATTTGGTGAGTGCAATAGGTAGCACCCAGGATAACCAAGTGTAACTAACACAGTTAATTCTTTTAGAAAGCTAAACTATTTCAGAATATTATATGTAATTTTGAGTATCTAATCCCTTAATTCCTAATCCTAACCAGGGAATTGGTTTCACCTTCAACCAGTTCTTCCTATAGAAAAATAATTCGTAATTTGTTTACGAATTACTTTTCCTTTCGAGGACAACCAAAATTGTCTTTATAACGTTTTTTCCTTATTTCAGTAGTTTAATTTACTTCTAAATCCCCAGAACCATCTCTTTCTTATATAGTATATGAGAGCCCAAAAGACCTCTGCCCTTCTCTAAGCATTTTACGAAGACGAAACAGTGAAAGAAAACAAAGGCACACAGTGTTTATGCAACTGTAGTTATTGTTTTTGGGTGATACTGTCCTATCCCTCCTTTACAATATGGTTAACAAAACGGCGGCCTTAAGCTTATAGGCTACTCATACACAACGTCAGCTCGTGAAGTTGTCATCTTGAGCAGCTGTCACGTGATCCGTTTGTTTAAACACTGTCCAGTCACCGTCATCCATTGTATAGTAGTACCACTGGTCTGAAGAATTGTTAGGACTGGATCATTTACACAGTTTACCAGAACAAATAATATATGTTTTAGAATTAATAAGGAAAAATTGAAATTTCTATATCATCTTCACAAAACGCCATAGGCAAAGTGCTGCCTGTTCCGTCTTCAAAGATCCTCCAGCCATCTCTTCCTGCCACACCTGTGCCCTATAGGTTTGTATTTCCAGACTTGTCTCGCCATTCTGGAATTTGACATTCTTTCTAAGTGTTCTTTCCACCTTTGTTTGTAATCTCAGTCCGGCTGTATTCTTTGAAAGTTGTGAGTAAATTAAATTAATTCCCCATTATACGGTACCAGCCTATAGATTGATAAGTCGTGTAGAGGGGCTGCCCCCTTACGGTACCACGGTTGCCCATGACTACTCTGGTAATTTTTATTCAGCGTTGTCTTCCTCTAGCCTTTGCTGCCCCAACACCCAACTTCAGCAAAATATTATCCTGTAACAACAGGACGCAGTATTACAGCCGACTAAATCCAACTAGACTCCCACTCCCGCCTGTAATATTACAAAGACAAACCGGTCCAGGGTCTTTCCCTTACGCCCTATCTTAGTACTGGTGGCTACTGCTGCCCTCCAGCAGGAATTCTGCCTTCTGGTCTAGATCCATACTGTTTTGCATCAACAGGGTCACCCCTTGTAGGATGTGGCACTTCACCATGCAGTACGGTATTGGCTGGAAGAGGCTAAGGGTTCTTTTTGGAGCTAACATCAGTCCATACAACTCTGGAAATTTTTGAGGCCTAATGGCCAGTTAAACCGGTACAAAGATATTACCTCTCCAAATTCCCTCGACCCCAAATTTCTATATCAAAATATTATTAATTTTTTATGGGTAGTTTAAGTCGTAAGTTATACACTTAATAGATATAATAATACTCCGTATTTCATAAAAGTTTCAAATCAATATATTTTCTAGTCAAAAAGATATTTTCAAAACGAAAAGAAAATATAAATCAATACAAAACATTTTGGAAACAGGTAATTAAGTACACTTTTCTCAAGAGCCATATTAGCTTGAATTTTTTTGTTACTACATAGTATTATTTTAATAATTAATTGTATCATATCCTACTGCGAATTCTATTAAGATGACTTGAATATACGAGGGTAATTTCCGAAGTCCTGCACACTGTGTGTGCCAGGCCGTCAGGTTGACGCAATCGTTCTGCCCACCAGTTGTGTCAGACGTTAATGACGGTAGCAGTATTGTTGCTTACTCGCCGAGTTTTCTCTAATTTATCCAGTTGTACTTTAAAATGGAAGAGGGAAAACTGAGGTCAGATCTCTCGCGATGACCAGCGCTTGTACGTTAAGATCGAAAATTTGCGAGGGAAAACACCGACCGAAATACATTTCTTTGTGTGAAGTTGTGGCAGCAATGCATTACAGTGTCCCGGTGGGCTTCTTGTTTCCGTGGCATTAAGCATTCAGGATGATTATAACAGCAACACACATTAGTAGATAACGTCGGAACGCAGATGGAAGAAGACCGCTAAAAACTTGTGAAGAAATTGCACACCTAGCCAACATGCCAACCAGTTAAGTTATTCTTATCTTAACTGAGTTACTACAAAAGAGAAAATTTGACGCTAATTGGGTTCCACATTAGCTAAAACGGGTCATAAAGACGCTCGTAAGAAGATTATGCAAAGCTACGAGACAGGAGGTGAGCGGTTTTCAATAACATTGTAGCCTTAGACGAAATATGTATTTGAGATTTCAAACACAGACCAAAATCGTTAAAATAGACTAAAATGGAAGCACAAGATTTCCAAGATACGATTCAGATGTAGAAGATTTACCCAAGCGATAGTTTGCTGCAATTAAACAAAACGGAACTTACATTATGAATTAATTGTGTAGAATAAGTTGTTTTTAAAGAGAAATATTACAATGTGCATTACTTTTAAAATGACTATCGTATTTGTTCACGGAGAAAACAGAAGTACAAAATATTTTTTTGTACAAAATTTTAATTTTCCGATATAATTTTATTACAATCTGATCATCTAATGGTTCGACGTGTTTATGTTCCTGTTAAGGAAGTTGTGAATGAAGAATAAGAAATAACAAGGAGGCAGATGAGCTAGTGAAGCATGAGGACATCGTAAGATTTGTGAAGGCTCAACGAATACAGTGGCTGGATCACCTAGAACAGATGGATGGTTAGCGTATGCCAAAGAAAATCCTGAGACACAGGTCTGTAAAAACGTAAAGAGAGGTCCTCCTAGGATCAGATTATTGGAAGATGTGCTGAAAGATCTCAGAAGAATGGGTAGGGTTTACTATGAGATGGCAACGGATAGGAGACGTTGAAGTAGATTGCTGTTGGAAGGGAGGGCACATGGGCTGTAGTGTTAAAGAAGAAGAAGAAGAAGAAGAAGAAGAAGAAGAAGAAGAAGAAGAAGAAGAAGGATAAAAAGAAGAAGAGGAAGAAGAAGAAGAACACCAAAAACGAGAACGAGAACGAGAACCAGAACCAGAACCAGAACAAGGTGTGACCAGTAACTGTGGTGGTAAAATTTGTAAAACTTTCAATGAATCAACGCGAACGGTTTTTGGAAACTTTTACTTAACTGTAGTTAAAGCTGTCCTTAAAATTACTTCGAAAATTACTTAAAATTATATTTTCCAGTACCACATATCTCAATCCCCCTCTACACACACAACAATTTGTAATAGATTTTTCATAAGATTTTCTTTCTCTGTTTCAGTCGGACCAACAAGTAATCATCTTATGTATACAAACATCAGCATTGTGAATCCAGAAGAGTGTAAGGACAGTCTAGATAATCGGTTGTCTAAATCTCTGTTTCCAGACGGTGTGGCGACGGACAGGGTAATATGCGCTGGAGAAGACGATGGAAGTCATGACACTTGCCAGGTTGGAATCGTTTCGACTTAAAACTTTGTAGGTCTATAAAATGCTATTTCGATTCATTGTAAGAAATAACACTTTTCAAATAACATAAATTCATGTTTTAAATAAAATTTAGCATATGAAAGTATGTAAAGTTAATGTATATCAAATTTTCTGGGCTGTACGGAGCCGTGGTTCATTATCTGCAAGGCTGGACGTTTCAACTTTTAGGGGAAGTCACAAGGTTTTATTTCTAACGCTCGATTCTTGTTGTCCGGTAGATGTCGGAACGTCCTCGGCTCAATAGCCCAGCAAGTTTGACATCAACTGAGTTATATGTTATGATAAAGTTAAAATAATTTTCGATTACTTTTCAGGGCGATTCAGGCGGGCCTCTTTTTGTGACCCAGAAAGATCCTTGGCCGTTTTGTCTGTATAAACAAGTTGGAATAACGTCAGCCGGTCTTCCATGTAAGCAGAAACACAGCCCTGGACTTTACACTAGAGTGTCTAATTATGTACCTTGGATAGAATCTATTGTTTGGGCAAATGATCCTTGAGTGAAATGTACAATTTGCTATTAGGCGAAACGCCTATGTCTTTTAGTTGACTCCTACTTTCGGCTGTACAGATTCTTCTTATCCTTTTAGTACTACTGCCGCTCCAGACTGGCCAAACAAGTCTGGAAATACAAAAGTATAGGACACAGGTGTGTGGGTAGATCCAGGAAGAGATGGCTGGAGGATCTTTGAACAGGCAGCACCTTGCCTGTGCCATATTGTGAAGATGATGATGATTAACATTTATTAAGTTTATATTAACAATCAATTTATCAATATTTATCCACGTAACTATATTAAATAATTGTTTTACTATGTACTTGTTTGAATTAATTAATTTAAACAATCGTTCGAAATAAGTGTTCACAAAAAAAAAAGTTTTCACGCCACGTGGTCTACCTACCGATGTTGTTGCTTTCGGAATAACGACTAGCGCATGCGCAGAACGTTCGTAAGCTTTCCTTCTGCGTGAGAACTCTCTTCGCGACAGTACGATTTTTATTTGCGTAATTATGTACACATTTATAATGCTTGTGGCCATTTAAAATTTGTGAATTTAAATGTTTTTTGAATATTATTTCTTTCTGCCAGAACGTATTCCGTACTTTTAACTTCCTTTTCTTGTCAAGGGAGTTTGCACATTTTATTCTAAACTTTTTCGATTAAATTCTCTTGTTAAAACCTGACTAATGGCGAGAGTAAACTAGAGCGTATTATAAGGAAACACTGGTAAATGTATAACGTTTCCTTAGATAAAACTCAAGTACACAAACTTGTATAACTTTCATGTGTACATGATTCAGCACGGACTCCGACCTCTGAATGCATGTGCACTCAAGAACAATTATTAAACAGGCTGCCATTAGGGTGCAGCACACACGTCACTAGAGATCGAACATATCTCTTTTCTCCTCATTAATTTGGTATATAAAAAGAGCGGATTTTGTGGCAGGAAGAAGATTTTATTTAATGCTTTGTGAATGGTATGTAACGACGGAGTACTTGGAGTGCAGAACCAGGTCTCTCGTACAATGCGATTTCAAGTAGATCTTGGTTATTTTTAAAAAATGAGGAAAATTGTTTTAGTCTTTTTTTTGTTATATCGGCTTTTCGAGATAACGCAGGAAATTAGATTTTCGAACGTCTGCTAAACCCAGGCATGAAAAATGTTTTCATGATAAGATTTACTGACCACCATCACTTACTGACAAAATACAAATTGTTGAAAGATGGCGATAGTATTGTGAAAAATCGTGTCCTGTGAAGAAGTCAATCATCCTGCTAGTACATTAAGTGCTCTGGAAGTTTAGAGAATCGTTTATGTAACGCGGTCAAATAACATCAGCATTAAAAAAAAACAACAATAAAGAACTGTTTAACACAAAGTGGCAGTAGTCGGTGGTGCCGTACCGTAAATATTAAAGTCTAGTAAGGATGAGTGGCCAACAGATTGGACAAAACATGTATATTTATATACACAAAAAGGAACTAAAGAAAAATGCAGTAATTACAGAACTATTTTCTCCTTTTAACCATGCAAGTAAGATCATGCTCTAAATACTGCAAGGACGTCTTCTATCACAGATCTCCTTTCTCCAACAATCGGGTTTTATTCCTGGTAGAGGAACCTGCGACAAGCTTTTCAATATTCGAACATTATAAATAAATTTTATGAGTTCTACATGCCACTTATATTCTGCATCCTCGATTACACCGAAGTTTTTAATACTATCAGATGTAACAAATATTACATGCCATATGCAAGTGTCCCAGATTTTTTAGATATTTGTGTGTTCAAAACGTGTCTTATGTACGTATAGGCAACCGACGGTCTACGAGTTTTCTTACTGGTAAGTGTCAAGCAGGAATGAATGTTGTTCCCTTACTGTTTAATATACGCGTATACGGTGAGTGGATTATCAAGACCGTGAAAGTTTTATGATCAGTCGAAACGATGGGTCTTTATAGATTATTAGTAGTGATGTCATTACCATCGAAATACGCTATGTCTTCTCTTCTACTTTTTTGTTCCATCAGGGAATAGGCGAATCGCCTGTTCCGGTCCCAAAGCAAACATATCCACTTCGTCAACTCTTCTTAGTTATTCATGTACTTCATTGTCCAATGGGCCTGTGTTGGCAAACTGCCATCTCTCATCACATTCAGATGAGCAGACCATCTCTCTTTGTTTTCTGGTATGTGACTTTGGGTACTAAGAATTTTCAACTATTTCCGTATGTCTTCAGCGTACAGTCTATCTCTTCGTGTGCAGCCTTTAATAGATCGCAAGAATCTCATCTCTGACGCCTGTGAACACCACGGACATCGTGCCAATTGTTACCGGTACTGATGATGGCCTCCGATGGTGAGGCCGAAACTTCTGTCAGCATAGACTCTAGACCACGAGCTAACAGCCCGGCCAATAATGTTTCCAACTAAGACAAGTTATTAGAATAGTATGTCGCAACTATTGGCGGCTGATAATTCGCATATGTGCTACAAACTGAAAATACTGCGCTAGTGGTGTCCCTTCTCTAGTATTAAAAAAATCAGTGATTTGGTTAAATTTAATGACGTTTATTTAGTAACTCCATGTAGTCTCAAACGCAGTCTGTAGATTGCTGTTCAAAAAAGGGTTGCATACTTTCCTTAATTAGTAATCAACTTTTAACATTCTCTGAATCTGGTAGGTCATTAAGAAGAAATAAAAACACAGAAGAAAGAGGACTCATACTTCGATCTTTCCGAGTTCTTTAAACAAGACTTTAAAAGTGTTTGACGAAACGTTACATTGAGGTACATAAATCTCACCGACTTATTCATAATTAAATATTGGATCATTATATTTTTAAACACAATTTCTCAGCGCATAGAATAAGTAGTCAGTTGCTGTACAACATCAGGAGTTGAGAATTTAACATTACATTCGATCAAATATATTGGAACTTACCGTCTGCGGCTTTCCAGAAACAGCGTCTTTATAAAATTTACATGTTTCGGGACCCATGTCCCATCATCAGAATTTAAAAGTAAATCATCCTTTTAAACATTACATTCGACTAGAAAATATCATATGAGAGTTTCTTGCTGTCTTCTATTGCCGTCTAGTGCATGGAATCTAATCGCCGTTGCAAACGAACAAAGATAATTTTAGTACGTAGGCTTTCACGGCCGGTGTCACTATAATTAATTAAAACTTCCGGGCTGAAAGCCGTGGTCGAATGCTTGATGTAATATCGCTATTACATCAAGCATTCGACCACGGCCTTTCAGCCCGGAAGTTTAAATTAATTATAGGAACAAAGATAATGCTTATTATGGTACCAAATCTGTTAAAAAAGCTTGCCAAAACATTTATTTGTGAGTTCCATGGCTAATATTTCAAAAGAAATATGTTAGCTGGAGGCTATAGTTGTTAATTGACTTTATTTACAAGTTTTTAGACTATATATTGAAATATTTTATTTAAAGCATCAAAATATAATTAAATTTTTATGAATGTCTACGGACTGATTTATGATAACCACACGATAAAAACATGTGAATACTATCACGGCAGTGGAGACAGAAGAAAGTAATAGGGCACGTTCTCTGAGTGATTGTTTGCAGAAGACATGCTATGGATCGCTACTGGAAATATCATACGACATTTCTACAGCTGCCTGGAGAAGATGGAATACGTACAACCGAAGTTGTCTGTAGAAAAAAATAGTAGATTTTTTTTAGAAACATGTAAGACCGCAGCGCGAGCAGGAACAACGATCTGCGAAGCACCAGCGCGGTTATGTGTGAGAGGTGCAGAGACGTTTGAACGACCTACGTTTGAAGCAGCCGTACGAACGACCTAATATTAAGTCATTGTTTATTAGTATCTTTGACTTAGTGCGTTTATTAGTTCGTTATTACAGAAAGCTATGAAGTAAGCGTACTTGAGCGCGTAGGAAGACTGTCGAGAAGTAGGCCTAATTTTGAAATGACTACGGTTAAATAGTAAAGCTTGTGGTGATTTTTCGATTTGTCATTTTGATTTGTAAACATAATGCGAATATGACAAGTGTCTTCAGACAACGTAGGAGAACAGAAGGTTACATTTTGCATTAACATTGGTAAGTGGAACGTCGATCCGGAGTTACAAAAATCCAGTGTGGACACCAAAGTTCATTAATCAAGCAAAGACCATTTTATTTAGTCGCTATAGTCCAACACATGCTCATTCACGAGTTCATATTCACTAATGGAGCAATGCAATATGCCTTCGAGTATTCACAAGTATCAATTTTATGTAATCATACATAACTGTTGTTAGTATTTTCTTCCTAGAGCGCGCTGTGGTCATTTACTTACCAGGCTGCTAAATAAGTATTTCTCTTATTTGTATTTTCAAAGATCGCTCTTCATGTAACAATGTGTTAAGTTTTCCTTCAATACTACTTTTCATCTAATTACAACTCATAATTCAACACAAAAAAACCTTATTAAACCAACCGGTAATTTTTAGTTATGAATATTTCAGTAATTGAAATCTGATGGAATACCCAAAAAAATACAAAAAAGATTAAAGAATGGGATAATATAAAGAAACTGATTGAAAAAGCGGTTGAAGAATATCAGGGCGCCAGAATAAATGTCAATAACAGAAAAGGCCTCTACGTGTGTAATGACGAGCTTCAGAAAGCTATTCGGGAGAAAAAAGACGTCTGTCTCAAATGGGTGCATATAAAGAAAGATTATGGCCCATAGTAATAATAGACTAGGATCAGAAACAAAAAGATTGGTAAATGAGGTCCACGAGGAAAGATATATTGTAAGAATAGTGAATGATGTACATGGAAGGCAAACTATGGCGTAAGTTAGTAGAGATCTAAATTGCAGACATTGAGGTCCGGAGAAGAATTAACTGAAAATTTTAAAGGTCACTGGTCAGACGCAACACTTAAAGATGTTGTGAGGACGGAAGTGAGTGATCAGTGACATTCAGACAAGTAGACAGCATTTTCATTTCTGAACCCGAGAAGTGTCGCTTACGTCTTAGAGTAGGAAAGGGCCCGGTAATGAGGGTGTAGGAAAATATTCAAATGCCTGCCTAATAAGGGAAGGAAAGAGAATGTTTATATGATGATTAAATCAGTCCTGGTTGCAGAAAACTGTACCATCAAGTTGCAAAACTGTCAATGTTATACCTATATTAAAAAATGGTGACGAGGTAAATGCTCAAACAATAGAGGAATAGGCCTTCTTAATGAAGCATATAAGATCTGCACCAATGTTATAACCCGAAAGTTATAAAATCAGAAGTTAGTTGACTGCATTATTCGGACTTAAGGGAAGGACGGTCCTGTACTCATGATATGTTTGTAAAGAAAACATAGGAATTAAACAGAAAACTGCATCTACTTTGTATAGATTATGTTAAATTATTAGACAAGGTAAGAAAAGGGAAACAGAATTTAGGCAGAAAAAATGCATTTCCGGTTATCGACGGAGTCTCAAAACGAGACCGTATTAGAACTGAAGTAATCAGGCAAAATCTGCAAGTGTGCAGTATTCTCGAGAGCGTTGACGAATGCAGAATTAGCTGATTAGCTGGCTGAGCTACGGTCAGAAAATGTAAGATGATGGAGTTGCAAAATTCGTTTTAAATTATAAACTCAGAGAGAAAAGAAATGTTGGGCAACCTATGAAATGATTGTAGTAACAATGGGAACAGGAACAGGTCTCTGTACCTGAAGCTTCAAGAGGAAGAAGAAGAAGAAGAAGGCGACATAAAAACATTTCGGTTGTTTGGAACAAACCCAAAGCCATTAATTACTGATCTTAATAGTTTGGATGAAAGACGCTGTATCTCTTCCTGACAGATACCTACAGTTGAATTTCATACAAATATATATGTTTTTTCTTCTAAAGTAAAACGTAACTTATGATATGCGTTGCGGACCAGTATATACGAGGCCTACTTGTACGCTTTTGTGGCATACATCCCCCCTCGCTAAACGATTATCCAAGTCAGGTAGTTAACCGTCTCTTCTCAACTCATGAGAGCTATAACACTGTCATGTATTTAGAAACACATTACAACACGTTATTCGTATAGACAGCTATAACGAATTTAACCTTAAATGTATATGTGTAAAGACACTGTAGAATTAAAAATTCGTATAAATAAAAATCTTCAAATTACTTTAGTTAAAGAAATACAAGTGAGCAATGATTGTGTGGTTATTAACATAGTAGAATGCTGAGAATTCCTGTTTGTTTAATTTGTCAAATTCCACAACTCTTCTCTTGTTTGGTACTGTACAACAGAACTGGAGTTTGTACTGTAATTAAAATGCTCTAGGCTTGCTCTTTGACTCATCTGGTGATGTTATTTTTTCTCTCTGCGGAAGAACATGTAGGCTACTGCTATTAATTAAAATGTGACACTCGGCTATCCAATATTCACTGAAATACGTATTAAAACTTCTTCACATTCGTCGTCGTCGTCGTCGTCTTCTTTTGTTATTTTTATTCTTTGTAATCATCATAAGTATCTTTCTCTTTCTCTTCTTCTCCGTCTTCTTTTCATTATCCCCTCCCCTCTCCTTATCGTCCTATTCTTTCTCTTCTCCCTCCTCTTATACTGCTCCCCTACTCTCTCCTATTCACCTCCGTCTCCTTTGTCCACTTACATTTACTCCTCGTCCACTACTAGACTACCCTCGAACTCCGCCATTTCATCCTCCATATTCTCCTCCAGCATTTTTCCTCCTCCTGAATCCCATTCTCTTATTTTTCAACCACCCCTCGTCCTGTACTTTCTTCTCGTCTCGCTCAACATCACCTCGCCACACTCTTCCATCCCCTTCTTCTTCTTTATCTAAAGGCTTGATCTTATGAGAACAATGTCATCTCACTTCTTTCCAATTTCCACAAGAGGCTTTCATAAAGCAAAACAGTTTTCCCAAACAAATGTTTTGCAAAATCCAAATATAGGCATACGACTATTCGTGATTACTTGAGATCGTATCTCTCAAGCACTGACAAGTTAGTTCAAGTGGTAATATTTTTTTACTACATCGTACACTTCTTGTTAATAAATCGTATATTTTGGGAATTTTGTATTTAATTCAGTGCTTCTCTTTCTTCAGTTCTGATCTCTTTTTCTTCTTCTTTTATTCGTGTTTATTTTTAATTTTCCTTCTTTTCCTTATTCTTTTTCATCGTTTTAAGTATTAAGCAAATTACTTGTTCCGCTTTCACACCATGTCAGAGGGATTCCCCTCTTCTCATGGTCATTACTTCGTATTTTTCCCATGTAGTTTACAATTTTACTTTATAATTTTTGGTGTCTTTCTTATTCCAGTTTATTAACGTGTTTTCAAAGAAGCCTCAGTATTCTATTTTCTTCTATATAGATTATATTCTTCATCTTTATATATTATTTCAGGCCCTACTTGTCCTGCCACATTCTTTGGCACTCTTCAGAAAGCCGTTTTTTGTGTCTGAAATTTACTCATGTTTTTTTTTTTGCGGTGGACATTCAAGTTTCTTAGCGGAGTAGATGTAGTCCTAATACTACATCAAATTTGTATTACACAGCGCCTTACAGTAGGCCTATATAGTATTACTAGCCATACCCGTGCGTTTCGCTGCAACCAAAAATCTATAGTGCCTATTACTTTCTTTCTAAATTTTAAGTTTTCTCCATTATATACGTTCAAAGTTTATATTTACTCAAATTAAAAAAGGTTATTTATTTTAAAGTAAAACTATCGTAAACAATGTTAGCGGTTTGCCCATTTTCAGCGAAAATATATACATTTCTGCAAGAGGATACCCTTGGAAACGCAACGTAAAATTATCCATGTGGAAATGAGGGAGGTTCTAGGCAAACTGCGCCAGCATGTATGGTTTGTCCTTGAGATGTGTTAATGGTCATAGTAAATGCTAGCTTTATAGGAAACTGCAAGCGTTTGAATTGAAGCGGTAAATCTGTCTGAACGACCGGAATCCTTGGTATAAATGCGTCTAGACCACGGAAAGACCCTGTTAATATCACAGCATGGAGTATATTCTGCTCAAAGGAATGTGATTCTTAATCGAGTGCCATTGCATAATCTAGGTGCAGCAATGTGACCGGAAAACCGGTTTTAAATTATAGTTGATGTGATGCTGTCCCTGGCAGTTTCAATGAATTTAAGAATTCCGATGTATAGGAAGCATATAGGTTGTTTCCTCTGTATTTATTACCATATATAAAGGATAATATTTTTTCATCACCAGGCTAAATTTCAATATCTGTTGATTTCGATTTGTCTAACAATAATATATGTCTAACAACAATACTACATGTCGGAGTCAAAATAACTACTACATAACTAGTCATCAGAAGAATAATTGTCACTGACATTAGGAAAACCCCAAGATATCAATTTAATTGCTATCAGTGGTTGCTTCATTATAAAATTACCTGGGTTGTCTTCTGAACGTCAGCCTGATGGATTTGCTGGAGGTGAGGCAATTGAAACGGTTGGGACACATGCAAGTAGAGCAGATGAAGCAAAAAAAGAAAAAGAAAAAAGAGTTACTTGAAGTAAAGCCGGAAGTCAGGAGGTCAGAGATTAGGATAAAGCCCTGATTTTTACTAAGGACAGGACCGTGGGAACATGGGAAGAGTTTACAGAAAATTAAGGCTGTGTGCGTGGACAAGAATAGATGGAGATAACGGACGGAGGTTCCATACAGCCCGACGCTGAAAGGCAGAAGAGGTAGATAACGAAAAAGAAGAAGAAGAAGGATACGAATTATCCCCATTAAACTTTACTCAAATGAAATGCATTACAATTAAAAGCCTTTCAAATATTTTTAAATTTAACTGGCGCCGGCTATTAGTGTTAAAGAGAAGTTGGGATATCAATAGAATTGCGAACCATAAAACAAAAACACCGTTAATTAATCAGCTCCACAATATGATAGCGGGGATAAAACGTAGCCTCTGACCAAACGTAGAGCCTAAAGAATACCTTTCCTTCAAAATTTCAAATGAATATGTTCGTTAACTTAAGCGTGAATCATTCCAAACTGACATCGACTCATTTTTATATATTAGTATGGGGGTCTGTTTTCTTTATCTTTATTTTATTTATCTTAAGTGTGTCATTTTGTATGTTCCATGTAGATGATATAGACAGCGTGCCGCCTTTACTTAGAATAGGATACAGCATTTTTAAAATTCGAATTCAAGTTTTTTTTTTACACGATATTAAGTAAAAATTATGCTATTATTATTTCATAAAACTAGGTTAATGACGCGATTTAAAGTTTCTCTTGTTAAAACCATCTTTATTTACATGTACGGAGGCCCGGGACAGAGGTCCTGAAATCGTATTAAATGGAACGAAATCCTCACTACAACACCAGTCAGTGCTTAACAAGAGGCTCCTCGGTTTATAAATTCGAAATGGAAAGCACTTGAAAATGTAACGTCAACGTATTTGTGTATTTTTGTTTAGTATTCAGAGTGTTAAATAATTTTATGCATATTGTAGCCGATGTATTTTCTTATAGTTATTAATAATAGAGCGATTTTGTCACAATCAATGTGTAATCGTTACTGTCATTGCCGTTTGTAGCAAGCAACTCATATATCTGACAATAATTAAGCCGATATCGTGACAGCGTAGAGTTCTGTGGTTACATTTAAAAATTACATTGGCAAATAATAACAACGCAGTCGAAAGATTATTGCACAATATATGTATTAGACGAGTCACAAGAATTGACACATACGAGTCTTGTAAGTTATAGTCTAACTTAATATTCGTTTAAATCGCTTAATGTTCGTAGACTGTTAGGGACAAAGATGTGACTGATTGTGTAAACGGGCTTGGCTTGGCATAACAAGTGCTTTGGCGTCAGTGGTGATAATTTTGTACTTTGTTATAAGTGGTAAAAATTTGTGTATAGTGATATTAACTTATTTAGTGATAAGATGATATTATGTGGCTTACAAGAGAAGTGGGTATGCTGCTTGGCTATTGATTCCCGGCCGCTTCATAAAATCAAGCTGCGTTTCAACCTCCAGGTTAACTCAGCCTGTGAAAATGAGCACTTGGGTTAACATCCGGGATAACAATGAGCGGCTGAGGCGTAGCCTGACTTCCCTTCTTGTTTGAGAACGCCTCATTTAAGCCAGCCTATCCCCCCTAACGTCTAGACTGCTTAGGAGCTTAAAAAGAAACCATTATTATTTTATTAGATGATATTAATAATTCCTGACTAATTTTTATAACAGTCGTGTCCCTAAAACTAAGATATCTTTTCTTAAATAAGAGAATTTAAATACATGTATGTCACGTTGAGAATAACATTAATAATATTATTAATTATATTACAAAATATGTATATTACCAGTAGCATATACATACCTAACTGTTATTATTTTGCTGTGTATGATTTTTATTTCTTTTAACCTTAAATGTTTTAGTGGATAGTTAGTGAGGATCGGTCAATAATACAACTTTTAGTAATTTTGCGTCGACGTTTCGACAATATTTATTGTCATCTTCAGGACCTGTGTATGAAATACAATAGAAATATCAAACACAACGAAACAATTAAATATTTGGGTGAACGTGTTGGTGATGTGAGTGTGTGCGTGTGTATGTATGTATCATTTTTTATGTGAAGACTTATGATAGTTTGTTTACATCTTCAAATTATCTTTAAGAAAGCGAGCAAATTATAGTATGAAAGAACTTAATTTATACAGTATTACAATTTAAATTACTATATATAATGTTATTTTAATTAATTAAACAAACAGTAACCAACAATTGGATATTAGATTGGTACAAAAATTGTTTATACCTACGACAGTCAACATATAGCAAAGTAATATATTACCTATAACTAAAACAGATTAGGGGATGTTCACTACGTAATTCTTAAAAGTTATTTTTACCATGTTTCACTCCCTACTGGTGTTAGCAAACAATCATAATTTAGAAACATACAATTTACACAATATTGTAAAACATTACGACTTAAATCAGATAGTTGACAAAGGTTACACACAAACGTTTCTGGTAAATTTTACTAACAGGTAAACTTGGATAATACGGTAATTGTAATCATATTATAAAATATAGTCAAGAGTACTATAGAATAATGGAATTTATGTATGTGTCCACAATCACCCTTCTCTTTCACCCATGCTCCCCCCGCCAGTCCACCCAGCCACTCACTCTAACCTGAAAACGATCTATCACTCACTATCACCATCACCCCACTCACTCTCTCTCTCTCTCTCTCTCTCTCTCTCTCTCTCTCTCTCTCTCTCTCTCTCTCTCTTCTACATCTCACTCACTGTCTCCCTTCTTCTCTCTCTCACTCTTCCACCCTTCGCTCTCACACTCTCTCTCTCTCCCTCTAATTATCTCTCTTCATTCACTCTCCTCTTTCACTCTCTCTCTCTCTCATTATATCTCTTCATTCACTCTCTCTCCCCCTCTCTCACTCTCTCTCTCACTCTCTCTCTCTCTCTCTCTCTCTCTCTCTCTCTCTCTCTCTCTCTCTCTCTCTCTCTCCTCTCATTTGTCATTGTCCACGATTGGCACTCTAAAACACTCACAATTTTTATTACACTATCATCCTCATATAAATAGAGAATTATACACACGATAACAGAAATGATTTACCAACTTGTATTAAAGGGTTACAGACTTTATAACACAACATTATAGATAACAAATCTATTATATGAAAATGGTTATTACTTAATATTTACATTTTGGTCAATGTTATTGACCTGGAACTTGGTCTATACAGAGTACCATAGTCAATGTAGTTCAAATATATGTCGGTCATAATCTCTCTCACATGTTCCCTCAATCTCTCTCTCTCTCTCTCTCTCTCTCTCTCTCTCTCTCTCTCTCTCTCTCTCTCTCTCTCTCTCTCTCTCTCTCTCTCTCTCTCTCTCTCTCTCTCTATTCTAAACAGATATATACCACAAATCTAACACGTAGACGTGTACATACACACACGCTAGAATTACACACACACACACACACACACACACACACACACACACACACACACACACACACACACACACACACACACACACACACACAACAACCTCACAAGTCAATTACACATTCGAGAATCCATACATAAATATAACACTATTTTATTGACTTATTTTTATCATCTAAGTGTAAATTATGCACAACGGAGATGCCCACTGTACTGAGTTTAAAACTGATCAACTATGTGTCTATAAGAAATGTTATATGTTTCTTAGCTAATACTAAATAATATGATCAGTGAGACACTTACAATTGTTGCAGACGCCAAACACACAACTTTAAATTTTCCCTGACCAACACCTTATTATAAAGCAGAACAGACGACCCTTGTACATTTGTAGGAAATTAAGTAACATGTGTTCGGAAGACAGTTGAGAAAGATTTGCACTAGGGGGGAGTGTGACACTAATTAATATCCAACGACAAGCTGGCCACTAATGACCAACACATCCTGTAGGGAGACTACTGAATATTTCTTCAAATTCATGTTTTGACGGTGTGTATAAGTTGAGCATAACTGGACGAGAGGTTTTGAGTATCAGTGCGAAAATTAATGGAGTGAGGGTCACTTTTAATTTGAATCATTTCCAGTACGCACCTTTTGAAATAATTATTTTCGTAATATTTAATTTGGGTGTTGTTGAAGTCAAATTCATGACCGGTGTTTAAATGGTGAGATACTAAAGCGTTGGGGTTATCATTATGGGTTTTTTTATGGCAATCATACCTATGTTGATAAATTCTCTTATGTAAATATTGGGACGTAATACCAGTGTATGTGGCTGGACAGTCATTGCATTGGATAGTGTATACGACATTAGATCGTTTATCTTTGGATGTCGGGTCTTTGAGGCTTGAGAAGAGAGATCGAACAGTATGTTGGTTTTTGAATGCTAAAGTTTTTTGAATTTTTGATAGGCATTTTTTAAGTTTTTCAGAAAGCCCTTTAACATAAGTTGTGGAAAAGTATGAGCCAGCGTTGGGCTCAGGTGTATTAGATTGGGCAGATGTAAGATTGGGGCTCAGCTGATTTGCGCGATGTTTATGAATTACCTGTTTGATTATGTGGTCTGGGTAACCATTGTTTTTGAAAATCTTAAATACCAATTCCGTGTTTTTTTGATGAAATGATTGATCACTTAGACCGGTGGCTCTCTTATATACCGAGTGGATTAAGTTAGTTTTTAGATGTATGGGATGGTTGGAATTAAAATGCAGATATCTACCGGAGTTGGTGGGTTTTATGAACCAATCAGTGACTATAGTACCATCTGTCTGTCTAATAACCTTGGTATCAAGAAATGAAATGGAACTATTCTGTTCGTGCTCTATTGTGAACTGTATTCGTTCAAAGCCCATTAGTTTGGAATTGAACAGAGATAAGATTGTGTCGTGTTGGTCATATGGAATACATGTTATAATATCGTCCACGTATTTATATAGAAAGGGAAGTTTAAATGGTAGCGTAGGGATAACTATGTCAAGAAACTGGTTCATGGTAATGTCAGCTAAGATGGGCCCGAGACTGCTACCCATAGCAGTGCCATATGTTTGTTTAAAAAATTGTCCCTGAAATGTGAAATAACCATTATTGCAACAATGCGACAGAAGTTTAAGGAAACTATTCTTTTCTAATGTTGTATGTGTGGAGATGCAGTTCCAATTTTTGTTTAAAATGTTGATCACTGTTTGGATATTTAGATTAGTGAATAAGGAGGAAACGTCTAGTGAAATTAAAACATGATTGGGAGGGATTGTGTGTTTCTTTATAGTTTCAACAAAGGTAAAGCTATCACTAATGTTGTACTTTTCAGAAGACGCATTTTTTAGAATATTTGCTAGCCATTTTGATGTTTCATATGTAGGGGAGTGTATAAATGAGATAATAGGTCTAAGAGGGTTGTCAGGTTTATGAGTTTTTACTAAGCCGTAAATTTTAGGTGGAGTTGGGGCATGGGGAACTAAGCGTTTATTGGTATTGTACAACTTGATTTAACTTGATGCGTTATAATGTATACTAATAATATATGATCAGAGTTACCAACCTTTGCATGAGTTCAAATTTGTTACGTGTTATAATGTATATTAAATCTATATGATCAGGTTTACCAACCTATGCATGGGTTCAAACTTTATATGTGTGTGTGTGTGTGTGTTATATTGTATATTAAAATATATGATCAGGGTTACCAATCTTGCATTATAGTGTATAGAACAGATCTGTCGACATTTTTCTGTGGTGGGAAATTCAAACTATATGAGCAACGCATTCGCCAGAATCTGAGACTCGAGAGAGTATGTTTGTCGTGCATGCTTTATTTTTTATTCGCTCGCGTCATCCGTATTTAAAGTTCGCTACTTCCAGTACACATGGCCTCTGTAACAGATTTGGTCTCCAACAGGTGTGATTCGAACGGTAAGAGTTAAATATAGTTTACAGACGATTGTAATTTTAAAAATTCATTTTTGCATTAAATATATATATCGTAAACAATGAAATAATAATATTTCGTCATTGTAAGATTTTAATAAAACAATTATCAGTTTAAATTCTCTCTCTCTCTCTCTCACACTTGTTGTGTATGTTTCTCTCTCTCTCTCTCTGTGGTCAGTACCGCGCGCATGTATATGAAATTATAAAGTTTATATTTATTCGACAAATAGTAACGCCCTCTCTCTCTCTCTCTCTCTCTCTCTCTCTCGCTCGCAAACGTCGGAAGCAATTCGAGGTCATTGACACGACTTTACACTGACACATTGCAGTCTCTCACTCTCTCTCTCTCTCGCTCTCTCTCTCTCTGGGTTAAGCTGGTGTTGTACGTTACTAAAATCATAGCAAATATTTTCATTCTAAGCATGTATTACTGTTTAGTAATAATTACAGCCCCAACAAAGGATATATAAGTTTGTGTACATGGATTGTATATTGCAAGTACGGAATTATTATTTAAATCCGATATCTGTTTTTATTAAAATCATACAATGTCAAAAGAGGATAGTTGTCTGTTACGAACCAGTACTAACTCTCCTATATGGCCGTCGCTCGCATCATCCGTATTTAAAGTTCGCAACTTCCAGTACACATGGCCTCTGTAACAGATTTGGTCTTCAACAGGTGTGATTCGAACGGTAAGAGCAAGAACAATATGAACAAGGCCAAGGACATTATATGTCTAGTATGCCTCCTCAGACGCTGGTGTTACTTTGTGTCATAAAATCTCGTGGCACTCAAGATAAGAGACAATACGTTTGCAAAAAACGACAAAATTGAACTTCTGGAAACAAAATTGTACGGTTTGTAAGTAATATCGACAACACAGGTCAGCATTTTTCGGTCATTGACAGATAAAGGGATCGTCACATTAGGACTACTGACTGCTAAATCCAGTAGTACAAGAACTTAGATATTTGTTGAATCAGTAGCAAAAATGTTAGATCTACTGTTTTCAGCGTACATAGACATTTGATAATATTCCATTTTGGTTGTATTCGTGAAGCCATAGTGTAATGGCTGTCCTTGGAAGTCATGTAACCCTTAGTGTTTGTGCGGGAATCGTAGTCGGATTTTAGTTTCTGTCATGTCTTTCGTCCGTTTGTGTGCAGGTTGTCTTTACAGTCATGAAAATCATTTCAAGAGGTAAGCCGCATTGTATTGTTCGCGTACCGCGAGCATATGCGGTGGTGATTGCTGTACAAGAATTCTACGGACTGATGTGTTACGAAATTAGCGTGGTAACCAAGTTCTATGACATAGAGCGCGGGTTTCTCCGTACAATTGTGTAACGTCGCGTAGCATTTTTGTGTGATGTTAAGCGACCTATAAAACGTAATGAACCTGTTGTGGCATGATGACGGAGTTGCACAGATGCGTGTGATAATAATAATAACAATAATAATATAAAGAGGTCGCGTGCTCAAACATTATTATTATTTCGCCTTTGACATGCTCCTTGTCAGTCTGTAATTTAGAGGTAGCGAATCTTTTTGCCATTCTTCTGCCGATGATAAAATGTTCTCTGTAGAGTTATTCGTCAAGTTGTTGGTGTAACAATAACATGGTGTAAGCTACCTCTCGTTTATCCATGAGAATGAGTGTTCGGTGTCATCTGCCGTGAGGGTAAATAGCGCCTTATTTTCGCTATTATTTACAACGGTACGGCTAAAATACTAGTAAGCGTAATCAAAAATTACTTCCTACCCTGCTAACAACATCAATGGATGCATTTTGAGTACGTGGCTATGAAAATGATCCGGACACAGGTTATGTCAGGTTGTAATAAGTTAGGCCTCTCCAGTTCTATAATTTTCTACAAAAAATTAGTTTTGTTTCCGATTAAGTATCTCCATTTTAATTACTTTTAACACTACACTGAAAAGTTTGTAGTTGTGGGTAGAGGAAAAAATATCAGGAAAGGTATCCGTAGTATGTCATACGATAGTGAAGGAAAGATTTCATCGATATTTTGACATGTTCTCTCGCATATGTTATAGGTTACAGTGGATATGAGATTCGGTTAGAACATGTGCACACTAAATAGGTAATTGTAAGGAAAATAAGAAATTACTGTAATAGGTAAGTTGTTCAGTACTACAGGAGTAGAAAAATATTTTCATATTCATCATTGTCGTAAGGAACTCACACCCTGATGGAAGGACACACAAGGTGCAGTACAAAAATCCTCCCAGAAGGTCCTTCCAGAGGGCGACTGACTGTACGCTATCATTAAAATTATACAAAACCACTTCTGTCCCGATTCAGATGTACGACAGTGAGGAATGTAAGCGAGACATGTCTACAATTTGAAGCAGCTGAAGTGCTTTCTCTGAGAAGAGTCAAGGGTTCCACACAGTTGGACAGAACGACTGCATTCGGAACGAGCTAAACGTCTATAATCCGAACCAGCGAATAGACGATTACAGATTAAAATGGTGGGAACACGTCGACGGAATGGACGAAAACAGGCAAGCAGTCCAGCGGGCTAAGCTATGTTAACTTCACACACACGCACGCACGCACGCACGCACACACGCACACACACACACACACACACACACACACACACACACACACACATTGATACATTTGGAAACTGAGTACAGAATAAATCTACAATCACCTAGTCGGTTTGTTGGCAGAAAACAATTATGTGATCAAATAAACATCACCAGAGAACAACGTCCTCCTAAAGATAAATTTACCAGAGCTCAAAACAGTACAAAGTCATACTTTTGGTGAAGAAAATCACGTCATCAACAACAAAAGTTGTTTGTGTTTAAACAGCTACAAACAATAATTAATTTTCTTACACTAGTAAACATTTTGCTGTAATTGTTTCAATTAAAGGAAACATATATATATATATTCGTTGAGAAAATCTGTTGTGGCTGAACGAAACATGTGTCTGAATAAATTTTCTCTCTACATAGCAGTTGTAAAAGTAGTCATATACATTATGTGCTATATATACAAAAGGCTTTCAACGTGTTTGTCATTTCAACCAATTTGTACCGTGCTCTAATTATGTAAAAAAAAAAAAAAAAAAAAAAAAAAAAACTACCGCTCCATACAACTGAGAATAAATCCGTACACACACACACACATGAACAATTTTACGTTTAAATAAAATCTGTACATACAATAAAATTATGTTTCAGTATTAATGATATAAATATTACTGTTTTATTAATTTAAAATACCGTATAATTGCTTACGACGCGCACACTTAGCAACGTTTTTACTTATTTGAACAAGTCATGTATTAACTTCAATAAATAATGCACTTGATAATGTTTAAATATTTCCAACAACTATGTTGATTAGAAGTGCTGTAAGTTCAATAACAATGTTCGCTACGTAACGTATTCAAATCTGTTTACTCACCTCTTAAATGTTGATGCACGCAATTATCGATTTCACAATGAGGTATGAAGGCTAATTGCATTCTTCACGTATATATATTGATGTATCTTACAACGGTAGGGGTAGCTTAGCGTGTTGTTTTGAAAGTCATTGTCCGCCGTTGGAAACTTTCAGAAGTTAGCGATACTGAAAGTATTTTCGTGCATTAGTCAAAATTAGGAAAACAATGCAGAGAGAGAGCGAGTGGACACACATGTAAGTAGCTCGATACTCAGTGACAACAACAACACACACACACACACACACACAGTTAATATTTGTCAAATATATAACAACGAGTGAGAGAGAGAGAGAGAGGAGGGGTCATCGACCGTGATGGAAAAGCTTTACCTCACTGCTTTAAGAAGTTAGCGATACTGAAAGTATTTTCGGACAAGTTAACACAGCTCTTTTTAAGAAACATTCTATCATTTATTTGATGTCGATACCGGTATTAATTATAGATTACACTTAGTTCCATTCACTTCCATGTGCTTACAAATACTTGTAATTAGTTTCGTTAATAACTAGGCCAAAACATTGTCATTACATGTCAACTCTTCCGTCTGTCTCGTAAATTTTGCGCAGCACTGTTTGAGTCTTATCTTTGTAAATAAAGAGCAACAGCAACAGTGTCGTAATACTCTACTTATTTGAACAAGTCCTGTATTAAATGCACTTGTTAATGTTTTAATGTGAACAATTTTACGTTTAAATAAAATCTGTACATACAATAAAATTATGTTTCAGTATTAATGATATAAATATTACTGTTTTATTAATTTAAAATACCGTATATATATATATATATATATATATATAACCTAGGAACTTCGCAGGTGAAGAAATTAATTTCTATTTTTCATCTGTAACGACATGCGTGTATAATTTTAAT
This sequence comes from Magicicada septendecula, assembly GCA_034769895.1. NCBI lineage: Eukaryota > Metazoa > Arthropoda > Insecta > Hemiptera > Cicadidae > Magicicada > Magicicada septendecula. The sequence continues at coordinate 136,608,828 of CM068375.1, forward strand.
TTATTTCACTATACACCTCTGAACCTATGTGTAATTATTTTGTAAACTGCGTTATCTATGAAGGAACTGTTGCAGCAAACGTTAACACTAGAACGATTATATTATTATTATTTAGTGATCAGATAATTTCATAAAAAATAAGAAACGTAAAAGATATACGCTGACTTTACCGCAACCACGGCTATTTAGATAAACGGCTCGGAAGAAAAAATAATTCTTCACAAAGCAGAACAACAACTACAGTCTCAAATAAATATATTTTAAATCTGGGGCTATGCGTGTACGTAGGGAAGGTCTTCATATGCTTACTGGACAAAATATAAATATTCGCTGGCAGATAATTTCATAAAAAAATAAGAAACGTAAAAGATATACGCTGACTTTACCGCAACCACGTCTATTTAGATAAACGGCTCAGAAGAAAAAATAATTCTTCACAAAGCAGAACGACAACTACAGTCTCAAATAAATATATTTTAAAAAAGATAAATATACATTAGATGGAAATGGCTTTGCGCACTAAAGTCACCATCTATCTCTTGTTTCTCCGGTCAGTATTGACCTATGCTGCTCCCGCATGGTGGTCGCTTGTCTCGACCACTAACAAGTGTAGGCTGGAAGCTTTCCAGGCCCGTACCCTCAGATCCTTGTCGGGGTCTCCATGGTTTGTGAGAAATAATGTTATTCGTGGAGGCCTTCGAGTTCCCACCCTTGCTGATTTTGTCCGGTAATGAATAGGAATTATATAAATAATCTAAGGATTAATTGATAATAATAATATACTTATGACGATTAAATTTAAAATATTATTGCGGAAAGTTTTAATGAATAGGAATTGATATAGATAAAATAAATATCAGTTTACGTAATGAGAATGTTTGTTTGCATTGAGTTTGGTTTAGCTAAATAACACAAGGGAGCACATTTCGCAGTTGGCTTTACATACCTCCAGACAACGGTACAAGCCAATTTAGATAGCACAACATGAACTCTGAATCGTCGGCTATATTAGAAATTCCTTCCTTTCAAAGCGTGTAATGAGACCGTTTGAATATCTTATAGCAGTGTCAAGTAACTCAATAAATTGCTTGGAACTACGAAGAAGTTTCAATGCTTACAGAAGTTTATTCAATGTGTACATTCTTTTGGACAGTACAAAACGCTCTGGTTGCTTTATGGAAATATTCATTAAAGTTTTAGAACAAATAAAACTATTTTATCTAGTTTTATTCTAAATTTACTTAAAATTTGATCACAAGAAGAGAGAGAGAGAGAGAGGTAATATTTTTTTTTTCTAGTGCCTAATCTTTTAAACTAAAAAACGTATTACTTTTACAAATATAGCTTGAACGTAACACATACACACAGACGTTAGGGAGAGACTGCAATGTGTCAGTGTAAAGTCGTGTCAATGACCTCCTGTATTATAATGGTTTAGCATAGTTTCTTACTGAAGGCTTGTACGCTTTAAATTCAGCTATACCTAAAATATATCTTCAATTAGGGTCATTGTACACACAGTGGAATGCTTTCAGAAATTTGCGACACACACACACATACACAACGATGTTTCTACTTATTTGAACAAGTCCTGTATTAAATGCACTTGTTAATGTTTTAATGTGAACAATTTTACGTTTAAATAAAATCTGTACATACAATAAATTATGTTTCAGTATTAATGATATAAATATTACTGTTTTATTAATTTAAAATACCATATATATATATATATATATAACCTAGGAACTTCGCAGGTGAAGAAATTAATTTCTATTTTTCATCTGTAACGACATGCGTGTATAATTTTAATTTATTTCACTATACACCTTCGCCACCGCTGCTACCACAGTCGTCAGTAATAAAAAAAGAAGAAGAAGAAAGATCAGTTAGGAAACGCATCAGTACTCGTTCGAAACGATTAACATCAGTCCCAATGGACCACAGCATCCGTGAATTTCCGCGAATAAAAAAAAAAAAAAAAAACGTAAGTAGACTGTATTTTTTAACCTAACATGAAACGTAAGTAGAACGTTTTAGGTTTTTTTTTTTTTTTTTTTTTTTATTCGCGGAAATTCACGGATGCTGTGGTCCATTGGGACTGATGTTAATCGTTTCGAACGAGTACTGATGCGTTTCCTAACTGATCTTTCTTCTTCTTCTTTTTTTATTACTGACGACTGTGGTAGCAGCGGTGGCGAAGGTGTATAGTGAAATAAATTAAAATTATACACGCATGTCGTTACAGATGAAAAATAGAAATTAATTTCTTCACCTGCGAAGTTCCTAGGTTATATATATATATATATATATGGTATTTTAAATTAATAAAACAGTAATATTTATATCATTAATACTGAAACATAATTTATTGTATGTACAGATTTTATTTAAACGTAAAATTGTTCACATTAAAACATTAACAAGTGCATTTAATACAGGACTTGTTCAAATAAGTAGAAACATCGTTGTGTATGTGTGTGTGTGTCGCAAATTTCTGAAAGCATTCCACTGTGTGTACAATGACCCTAATTGAAGATATATTTTAGGTATAGCTGAATTTAAAGCGTACAAGCCTTCAGTAAGAAACTATGCTAAACCATTATAATACAGGAGGTCATTGACACGACTTTACACTGACACATTGCAGTCTCTCCCTAACGTCTGTGTGTATGTGTTACGTTCAAGCTATATTTGTAAAAGTAATACGTTTTTTAGTTTAAAAGATTAGGCACTAGAAAAAAAAAATATTACCTCTCTCTCTCTCTCTCTTCTTGTGATCAAATTTTAAGTAAATTTAGAATAAAACTAGATAAAATAGTTTTATTTGTTCTAAAACTTTAATGAATATTTCCATAAAGCAACCAGAGCGTTTTGTACTGTCCAAAAGAATGTACACATTGAATAAACTTCTGTAAGCATTGAAACTTCTTCGTAGTTCCAAGCAATTTATTGAGTTACTTGACACTGCTATAAGATATTCAAACGGTCTCATTACACGCTTTGAAAGGAAGGAATTTCTAATATAGCCGACGATTCAGAGTTCATGTTGTGCTATCTAAATTGGCTTGTACCGTTGTCTGGAGGTATGTAAAGCCAACTGCGAAATGTGCTCCCTTGTGTTATTTAGCTAAACCAAACTCAATGCAAACAAACATTCTCATTACGTAAACTGATATTTATTTTATCTATATCAATTCCTATTCATTAAAACTTTCCGCAATAATATTTTAAATTTAATCGTCATAAGTATATTATTATTATCAATTAATCCTTAGATTATTTATATAATTCCTATTCATTACCGGACAAAATCAGCAAGGGTGGGAACTCGAAGGCCTCCACGAATAACATTATTTCTCACAAACCATGGAGACCCCGACAAGGATCTGAGGGTACGGGCCTGGAAAGCTTCCAGCCTACACTTGTTAGTGGTCGAGACAAGCGACCACCATGCGGGAGCAGCATAGGTCAATACTGACCGGAGAAACAAGAGATAGATGGTGACTTTAGTGCGCAAAGCCATTTCCATCTAATGTATATTTATCTTTTTTAAAATATATTTATTTGAGACTGTAGTTGTCGTTCTGCTTTGTGAAGAATTATTTTTTCTTCTGAGCCGTTTATCTAAATAGACGTGGTTGCGGTAAAGTCAGCGTATATCTTTTACGTTTCTTATTTTTTTATGAAATTATCTGCCAGCGAATATTTATATTTTGTCCAGTAAGCATATGAAGACCTTCCCTACGTACACGCATAGCCCCAGATTTAAAATATATTTATTTGAGACTGTAGTTGTTGTTCTGCTTTGTGAAGAATTATTTTTTCTTCCGAGCCGTTTATCTAAATAGCCGTGGTTGCGGTAAAGTCAGCGTATATCTTTTACGTTTCTTATTTTTTATGAAATTATCTGATCACTAAATAATAATAATATAATCGTTCTAGTGTTAACGTTTGCTGCAACAGTTCCTTCATAGATAACGCAGTTTACAAAATAATTACACATAGGTTCAGAGGTGTATAGTGAAATAAATTAAAATTATACACGCATGTCGTTACAGATGAAAAATAGAAATTAATTTCTTCACCTGCGAAGTTCCTTGGTTATATATATATATATATATATATATATATATATATATATACGGTATTTTAAATTAATAAAACAGTAATATTTATATCATTAATACTGAAACATAATTTTATTGTATGTACAGATTTTATTTAAACGTAAAATTGTTCACATTAAAACATTAACAAGTGCATTTAATACAGGACTTGTTCAAATAAGTAGAGTATTACGACACTGTTGCTGTTGCTCTTTATTTACAAAGATAAGACTCAAACAGTGCTGCGCAAAATTTACGAGACAGACGGAAGAGTTGACATGTAATGACAATGTTTTGGTCTAGTTATTAACGAAACTAATTACAAGTATTTGTAAGCACATGGAAGTGAATGGAACTAAGTGTAATCTATAATTAATACCGGTATCGACATCAAATAAATGATAGAATGTTTCTTAAAAAGAGCTGTGTTAACTTGTCCGAAAATACTTTCAGTATCGCTAACTTCTTAAAGCAGTGAGGTAAAGCTTTTCCATCACGGTCGATGACCCCTCCTCTCTCTCTCTCTCTCTCTCACTCGTTGTTATATATTTGACAAATATTAACTGTGTGTGTGTGTGTGTGTGTGTTGTTGTTGTCACTGAGTATCGAGCTACTTACATGTGTGTCCACTCGCTCTCTCTCTGCATTGTTTTCCTAATTTTGACTAATGCACGAAAATACTTTCAGTATCGCTAACTTCTGAAAGTTTCCAACGGCGGACAATGACTTTCAAAACAACACGCTAAGCTACCCCTACCGTTGTAAGATACATCAATATATATACGTGAAGAATGCAGTTAGCCTTCATACCTCATTGTGAAATCGATAATTGCGTGCATCAACATTTAAGAGGTGAGTAAACAGATTTGAATACGTTACGTAGCGAACATTGTTATTGAACTTACAGCACTTCTAATCAACATAGTTGTTGGAAATATTTAAACATTATCAAGTGCATTATTTATTGAAGTTAATACATGACTTGTTCAAATAAGTAAAAACGTTGCTAAGTGTGCGCGTCGTAAGCAATTATACGGTATTTTAAATTAATAAAACAGTAATATTTATATCATTAATACTGAAACATAATTTTATTGTATGTACAGATTTTATTTAAACGTAAAATTGTTCATGTGTGTGTGTGTGTACGGATTTATTCTCAGTTGTATGGAGCGGTAGTTTTTTTTTTTTTTTTTTTTTTTTTTACATAATTAGAGCACGGTACAAATTGGTTGAAATGACAAACACGTTGAAAGCCTTTTGTATATATAGCACATAATGTATATGACTACTTTTACAACTGCTATGTAGAGAGAAAATTTATTCAGACACATGTTTCGTTCAGCCACAACAGATTTTCTCAACGAATATATATATATATGTTTCCTTTAATTGAAACAATTACAGCAAAATGTTTACTAGTGTAAGAAAATTAATTATTGTTTGTAGCTGTTTAAACACAAACAACTTTTGTTGTTGATGACGTGATTTTCTTCACCAAAAGTATGACTTTGTACTGTTTTGAGCTCTGGTAAATTTATCTTTAGGAGGACGTTGTTCTCTGGTGATGTTTATTTGATCACATAATTGTTTTCTGCCAACAAACCGACTAGGTGATTGTAGATTTATTCTGTACTCAGTTTCCAAATGTATCAATGTGTGTGTGTGTGTGTGTGTGTGCGTGTGTGCGTGCGTGCGTGCGTGCGTGTGTGTGAAGTTAACATAGCTTAGCCCGCTGGACTGCTTGCCTGTTTTCGTCCATTCCGTCGACGTGTTCCCACCATTTTAATCTGTAATCGTCTATTCGCTGGTTCGGATTATAGACGTTTAGCTCGTTCCGAATGCAGTCGTTCTGTCCAACTGTGTGGAACCCTTGACTCTTCTCAGAGAAAGCACTTCAGCTGCTTCAAATTGTAGACATGTCTCGCTTACATTCCTCACTGTCGTACATCTGAATCGGGACAGCAGTGGTTTTGTATAATTTTAATGATAGCGTACAGTCAGTCGCCCTCTGGAAGGACCTTCTGGGAGGATTTTTGTACTGCACCTTGTGTGTCCTTCCATCAGGGTGTGAGTTCCTTACGACAATGATGAATATGAAAATATTTTTCTACTCCTGTAGTACTGAACAACTTACCTATTACAGTAATTTCTTATTTTCCTTACAATTACCTATTTAGTGTGCACATGTTCTAACCGAATCTCATATCCACTGTAACCTATAACATATGCGAGAGAACATGTCAAAATATCGATGAAATCTTTCCTTCACTATCGTATGACATACTACGGATACCTTTCCTGATATTTTTTCCTCTACCCACAACTACAAACTTTTCAGTGTAGTGTTAAAAGTAATTAAAATGGAGATACTTAATCGGAAACAAAACTAATTTTTTGTAGAAAATTATAGAACTGGAGAGGCCTAACTTATTACAACCTGACATAACCTGTGTCCGGATCATTTTCATAGCCACGTACTCAAAATGCATCCATTGATGTTGTTAGCAGGGTAGGAAGTAATTTTTGATTACGCTTACTAGTATTTTAGCCGTACCGTTGTAAATAATAGCGAAAATAAGGCGCTATTTACCCTCACGGCAGATGACACCGAACACTCATTCTCATGGATAAACGAGAGGTAGCTTACACCATGTTATTGTTACACCAACAACTTGACGAATAACTCTACAGAGAACATTTTATCATCGGCAGAAGAATGGCAAAAAGATTCGCTACCTCTAAATTACAGACTGACAAGGAGCATGTCAAAGGCGAAATAATAATAATGTTTGAGCACGCGACCTCTTTATATTATTATTGTTATTATTATTATCACACGCATCTGTGCAACTCCGTCATCATGCCACAACAGGTTCATTACGTTTTATAGGTCGCTTAACATCACACAAAAATGCTACGCGACGTTACACAATTGTACGGAGAAACCCGCGCTCTATGTCATAGAACTTGGTTACCACGCTAATTTCGTAACACATCAGTCCGTAGAATTCTTGTACAGCAATCACCACCGCATATGCTCGCGGTACGCGAACAATACAATGCGGCTTACCTCTTGAAATGATTTTCATGACTGTAAAGACAACCTGCACACAAACGGACGAAAGACATGACAGAAACTAAAATCCGACTACGATTCCCGCACAAACACTAAGGGTTACATGACTTCCAAGGACAGCCATTACACTATGGCTTCACGAATACAACCAAAATGGAATATTATCAAATGTCTATGTACGCTGAAAACAGTAGATCTAACATTTTTGCTACTGATTCAACAAATATCTAAGTTCTTGTACTACTGGATTTAGCAGTCAGTAGTCCTAATGTGACGATCCCTTTATCTGTCAATGACCGAAAAATGCTGACCTGTGTTGTCGATATTACTTACAAACCGTACAATTTTGTTTCCAGAAGTTCAATTTTGTCGTTTTTTGCAAACGTATTGTCTCTTATCTTGAGTGCCACGAGATTTTATGACACAAAGTAACACCAGCGTCTGAGGAGGGATACTAGACATATAATGTCCTTGGCCTTGTTCATATTGTTCTTGCTCTTACCGTTTGAATCACACCTGTTGAAGACCAAATCTGTTACAGAGGCCATGTGTACTGGAAGTAGCGAACTTTAAATACGGATGATGCGAGCGACGGCCATATAGGAGAGTTAGTACTGGTTCGTAACAGACAACTATCCTCTTTTGACATTGTATGATTTTAATAAAAACAGATATCGGATTTAAATAATAATTACGTACTTGCAATATACAATCCATGTACACAAACTTATATATCCTTTGTTGGGGCTGTAATTATTACTAAACAGTAATACATGCTTAGAATGAAAATATTTGCTATGATTTTAGTAACGTACAACACCAGCTTAACCCAGAGAGAGAGAGAGAGCGAGAGAGAGAGAGAGTGAGAGACTGCAATGTGTCAGTGTAAAGTCGTGTCAATGACCTCGAATTGCTTCCGACGTTTGCGAGCGAGAGAGAGAGAGAGAGAGAGAGAGAGAGAGGGCGTTACTATTTGTCGAATAAATATAAACTTTATAATTTCATATACATGCGCGCGGTACTGACCACAGAGAGAGAGAGAGAGAAACATACACAACAAGTGTGAGAGAGAGAGAGAGAGAATTTAAACTGATAATTGTTTTATTAAAATCTTACAATGACGAAATATTATTATTTCATTGTTTACGATATATATATTTAATGCAAAAATGAATTTTTAAAATTACAATCGTCTGTAAACTATATTTAACTCTTACCGTTCGAATCACACCTGTTGGAGACCAAATCTGTTACAGAGGCCATGTGTACTGGAAGTAGCGAACTTTAAATACGGATGACGCGAGCGAATAAAAAATAAAGCATGCACGACAAACATACTCTCTCGAGTCTCAGATTCTGGCGAATGCGTTGCTCATATAGTTTGAATTTCCCACCACAGAAAAATGTCGACAGATCTGTTCTATACACTATAATGCAAGATTGGTAACCCTGATCATATATTTTAATATACAATATAACACACACACACACACACATATAAAGTTTGAACCCATGCATAGGTTGGTAAACCTGATCATATAGATTTAATATACATTATAACACGTAACAAATTTGAACTCATGCAAAGGTTGGTAACTCTGATCATATATTATTAGTATACATTATAACGCATCAAGTTAAACCCCCACCCACCGCCCACCGCCCGCCACCCACCAAGTTTGAACCTATACATAGGTTGGTAAACCTATGCAAGTCAATTTAATTAAAAAATAATAATATCAAATTAAAAAAATTTATTCACGGAAATTCGCGGATGCTGTGGTCCATTTGGGATGCTGCGGGTCCAACTGATAGAAAGTGAAAGTGATATAGGCTCGCGAAAGGCGGCATATATTCGCGGATATGCAAATCAATTTAATTAAAAAAATAAAAATATCAAATAAAAAAAATAAAAAAAATTTATTCGCTGAAATTCGCAGGCTGATAGAAAGTGAAAGTGATCTAGGCTCGCGAAAGGCGGCATATACGCGAAAAAGTCGTGGATGCTGTGGTCCAGTAGAAAGTGAAAGTGATTGGTGCGGGACTCTATTAGTTGACATTGTGTTGTGTTAGAACCCTTATTTTCCCTCTACTTGTGTTATAAAGTCTGTAACCCTTTAATACAAGTTGGTAAATCATTTCTGTTATCGTGTGTATAATTCTCTATTTATATGAGGATGATAGTGTAATAAAAATTGTGAGTGTTTTAGAGTGCCAATCGTGGACAATGACAAATGAGAGGGAGAGAGAGAGAGAGAGAGAGAGAGAGAGAGAGAGAGAGTGAGAGAGGGGGAGAGAGAGTGAATGAAGAGATATAATGAGAGAGAGAGAGAGTGAAAGAGGAGAGTGAATGAAGAGAGATAATTAGAGGGAGAGAGAGAGAGAGTGCGAGAGCGAAGGGTGGAAGAGTGAGAGAGAGAAGAAGGGAGACAGTGAGTGAGATGTAGAAGAGAGAGAGAGAGAGAGAGAGAGAGAGAGAGAGAGAGAGAGAGAGAGAGAGAGAGAGAGAGAGAGAGAGTGAGTGAGTGAGTGAGTGAGTGGGGTGATGGTGATAGTGAGTGATAGATCGTTTTCAGGTTAGAGTGAGAGGCTGGGTGGACTGGCGGGGGGAGCATGGGTGAAAGAGAAGGGTGATTGTGGACACATACATAAATTCCATTATTCTATAGTACTCTTGACTATATTTTATAATATGATTACAATTACCGTATTATCCAAGTTTACCTGTTAGTAAAATTTACCAGAAACGTTTGTGTGTAACCTTTGTCAACTATCTGATTTAAGTCGTAATGTTTTACAATATTGTGTAAATTGTATGTTTCTAAATTATGATTGTTTGCTAACACCAGTAGGGAGTGAAACATGGTAAAAATAACTTTTAAGAATTACGTAGTGAACATCCCCTAATCTGTTTTAGTTATAGGTAATATATTACTTTGCTATATGTTGACTGTCGTAGGTATAAACAATTTTTGTACCAATCTAATATCCAATTGTTGGTTACTGTTTGTTTAATTAATTAAAATAACATTATATATAGTAATTTAAATTGTAATACTGTATAAATTAAGTTCTTTCATACTATAATTTGCTCGCTTTCTTAAAGATAATTTGAAGATGTAAACAAACTATCATAAGTCTTCACATAAAAAATGATACATACATACACACGCACACACTCACATCACCAACACGTTCACCCAAATATTTAATTGTTTCGTTGTGTTTGATATTTCTATTGTATTTCATACACAGGTCCTGAAGATGACAATAAATATTGTCGAAACGTCGACGCAAAATTACTAAAAGTTGTATTATTGACCGATCCTCACTAACTATCCACTAAAACATTCACTGATTGACGGTCACTAAAAATTTAATGATTTAACCTTAAAATTTCCATTTTAGTCTGATATCATATCATTTATAATTTGAGTAAGTCCCGTTACAAGTCTACAACTACATAGGCGCTAAATAATAATGGTCGAGTTCAAAGGCTTGCTTATAAGCCTGGAATAAATAGAAACGTTGGTACGTAGGTACAAGTTCCGCTGTACACTGGTAGATGGCAGCACTCATTCACCCACACAGCCTGCCGTTAGCATAGTAGTACTGTATAGAGGTCTGCTAAACTAGTATATTTGAAAATAACAGGTACGAACGAAACCGTTCAAAAAAAAAAAAAATAACACGTACAAATACCTATTATTATATACGTATTATAATAATAATAATATACCTGTATTATATAATTTGTTATAAGAAATAAATTTAAACTAAAAGTATTAACAGTGTTACTTTATTAAACTGTTCCTGTTTAAAAGAAAATAAGAAACAAGATAATTTATAGGCCTATCTCCCTTTGGGAATACTAATTTAAGGTTTCACTAGGAGTAAAGAAACTGACATAGATTTAGTATTAAATTATTGATTCCATTTTGGTTAGACATATCAGCTGCGAAACTCAGGCAAGAAAATTTAGGGTGCACGTAATAGCACAACAAAAAATGTCAAAAAAAATTTACATGAGATGTGCAGTGAAGTTAAAATCATCTCCGAAATCACATTAACAAAAAGTACTATCAGCCACTCTGTAGGTTATAACACAATATAATTAGCTTTTTCAAAATTTACCAAGTTGGTGTCTAGTGTAATATATACTTTGTTATTTTAATCTGTATTATATATCTGCATTACACACGAGAATAAATGTTAACATCAGTATGACTTTTTTTCAAATTTATTAAAAACAGCTTCGTCTCTTTGGCATAGAGGTATTCTGAACCTTGCTGTTTTGCTTTCTTTCGTACTTGTATGGCAGTCGGCACATGCGCAGAATGAAGTATTCAGCACCAAAAAGTGGCTTTGTACTCGTGTACTCGTAATACTCGTAGTACTCATTTACTTGTTTATTCGTTAGTTGTGTAGGGGGGTCCCGCTAATCGGAATCACGAGGCTGCGAGTTTTCAGTTTTCAATTATCGTTGAATCGGAACAAGTATTTCAACTTTTCAGTCACTGTTATATCCGTTTCACAAAAAGATCGTTCCAAAATACCTGTTATAGGTATATCGGTCCACCTCCAGTACAGTAGTAGTAGTTATAGCAGTAGCAGTAGCAGTAGTAGTAGTAGTAGATTAGTAGTTGTTGTTCTTATTGTTGTTTTGATTTATAAAAATAAACAAATTATGGTTTACTTCGTATCGTATTGAAACTGCTAATGTGCATACATAGATAAAACACTTTAGGACACCACTGGATACATCCTAGTATAAGTGTCTGTGTGACTTACAACCATTTGAGTATACCGAGATAAAATATAAAATAGCTTAAATAATTAAATGAATAAAACTTAAGAGGAGCAACAAGTTTAAAATTAAGGCGAAACAAAATAAAGGGAAAATACTAAAATGAAGCTAAATAAGTAATGCTATAGACATAAGAAAGAGAAGAACTGGACTACGCGAAATAGAAGTAATATAGATGTGCTGATGACACACTGTTGGATTTGTACAGAAAAGTTTGAACTCTCAATTCATGAACTTTATTTTTAAAAATATTTAACTTGTGACAGTGGAATAGTGCGATGAAATAACATTAAATGAAAGACTTCGAACAGAATAGACAGTCGGATCAGGTAAACAAAATTAGTCTAATACTTGTTCTTAATATTAGTTTGGTGAATTGTTTACATATTACAAGAAATAAAATGATAAATTGAGGCTGTTTTATCAGATTGCTTATTGCTTACATGTTTTTTATTGTTCTAAGACAATTAGGTTAAAATATTAAGCCAATTTGTGTTAAAACTGATTTTAAGGGCTGGTTTTATGTTTGTGTTACGAACTTTGTTTGTGAATTGTGTGTGAGGTTTTACTGGATATTAGTAACTATTAGCGTAATAACAGAAACAATTTATTAAAATTGATTAAATTGTCTTGTCAAAGTAAGTGACAGAACAAGCCTGAAACAATTTTTAACATTGAAAATGTTTATAAGGACGTGTCGCACATTTGCGGTTGTCAATAACGTAGTACACATATAAAACTTCGCTTATGAATGCGACTACATTTAACTTATAATCTGTACATTGGTAAATGAAGAATGAATTCATAGATTGGTGAATGAAGAATGAATTCATTGATTGGTGAATGAACATAAATATATATTTTTTTTAGATTTATTGAAGCATTTTCAATGCCCTTCTCTGTGCATTGCATTTGTGCAATGACTGTAAATTTTTCTTTTAATATTGTCGTCAATTAATCTGCATATCTGCACTGCATTTAATCTTGTGAAGAAAGTAAGTGTTTATAAGAAGATAATTTTTACCGAATTCGTTTTTGATGAACAAAAATTTTCTGATAAATGTGGAAAAAAGTTGCTTCAATTTTTGTACTTTTATGTGTTTTGAACAAGGTAGCATCAATCAGGATCATAATACAACCTCATCAAAAAAACGAAAATTTAAGTAATTTTTATTTTATTTGCTTTTTATAATACTCACACAAAAACCAGTAAAAGTATCAATTTATTACAATATTATTGTTGCTTACACGTATTCAACCTGGGAAAAGTAAAAATTATTTACAAAAAACAAGACTTTTTAAATTGTAATCATTACAAAGCGTTTAGTTTTTTCATGGGTGCACGTCACTATATTTACATTAAAATTAGTGTTATTAAAGTCTACCCTACGTGAATGTTTCTTCTTCTTCCTTCACCCCTGGTGAATTTTTACTTCTTCAATCTTTACTCCACTTTCTGTAAATCTCGTTGTACAAGCGCACTTAGGTCTACTTTTTTGATGTTTTAACTATATTTTTCAAGGTCTTCTTCTAGGTATCGGTAGGTATCAATTCTGTAAGGATCTTTGCGTTTCTATATCCTTCGACTCTAATACGTGCCCTTTCCACTTAACTGTCAGTGCTGACGTGTGTTAACAGCATTATTACAGCATGTAATAATAGCATTATCGATGAAAGAGTTAAATTCAAAAGTTCACCACGTTCCTTCTTGGTTTTGGATCGTACCGTATATTCTCGTTCAATTCTTTTTTTTGGGGGTCTTCTTCATTCTTTACGTAGGGTCCAAGTCTCACAAAAATTTCTCATCACTTGGCTTACTGGGCTTTAAAAAGTAGAATCTTCGACTTGTGGTTTAGGTTTTATTTATAGCGTATTAAGTTTATGATGGTACATTAGACTTTGGTGTGTTTTCCATTCCTCGTTTTTATTTTGTTATATAACGAATCGTTTTCATTAACTAACAATCCCAGTTACGTAAACCTAATTACACTCTTGAACCTGCTTTCCTCGGTGGCGCTACTTTAGCACCATTATTTCTTATTACTGTTAACACATATTCAATATTATCATTATCTATTCGTTCATCTCGCTTTTTAGTTCTGCGAATCTTTCCTTTCAAGAGCGTTGTAATTGTTACTACCAAGCATAGTAATATCGTTGGCGTAGGCTTTAATGTGACTATTTGTTGATATCTTGACATTTAAACTAATCTTTCTTAATCACCTGCATGGAGTATTAAGCTGAAAAGGGAGCTGAGACGGTATTCCCTTTTCCGACATCATTTTCGATTTTGAAATTGTCCGTTTACTCCTTGCGTTTGCTAACGCTGTCTTTGTTTCTTTTAAAGTTAATAGAACGAGACTAACCAATTCCGTGGTATGTTTAGTAATAATAAGTCCTGAAAGAGTTTCTGTTTGTAATTGTGTCAAATGCCTTTCTGTCCGCATACAAGCATACAATGAAAGTATAGTGTGGCCATCACTAAGCTTCAACCGCCGTTATCCCAGGTACTTGTATTAATCTACCGGGACGTCTAGGTTAGTAATGGTTATGTCATAAATGTTTTTCTATCGTACGTATCCTACCGTTGTTTGGTCAGTTTTGGCTCGGTCGGGTAGGAACTCACACTGCTAATCGCTTTATCATCGAAATACCCTCGTTCAACCTAATATTATTATTATGTAAGATATAAGAAAACACTTTACAGGACATAATTAGCAACGTTCAGATCACATCGTCTGACCACATCTTATGAGGGAAATATGTGCCTGACGATGGAACGATCGTTCCGAAACACGTGAACTAAAAGTCACGAGACGCAATTGAAATTAGATAATGCAATAATTAAATAAGGAACATTATAAAACTGATATTTGCTTGATTATAAAATCCACTGCATAGGTTTCACAAATCGTGTAATGAAGAATTCTATCTGTTTCTTACAATTGAAGCCGCAGCCAAGTTTTCAACAAAAGGACAGGAAAATGAAGAAAATAGAAAAGTAACTGAAATCATTATATTAGGTTACTGAGTAAGTACGCGAAAAGAGATACTTAGAGTAACCTACATGATTATCTGTAGTTGGATGTAAATATGTAAATCACTGGATGCATTAGTCAAGTCAGTTCAATATAATCTCAACATTAATTGTTTTTTAAATGTATTTTTCGATGGTATTCATTACCTGTAAAGATTCCACGGACTGTTACCATCGTTAAAATTATAACGGCTATTTTGTCGATGGCAATAATAGGCAGATATTAAGTGTTCTTTCCATGGTATGCTTACACATATCGTCCATCGAGTGCTGTGTTCAAGAAATCCGTGTAGGATGAAAAACGGGAAAAACGGGGCGACATGATTACAACTAAGTAGGCCTACGTAGTAAGTATATTCACGAGATTCTACTTCCACAATGAAAAAGATGTCACCTTTATTTTTGACAAAAATCCCTCAATTAACTCGGAGTAGCAGAAGAAATAAAAGCATGAGTAAAGTGGCAGAGTCATACTTCCAGTGACAAAAATGCTCTAAGAGACTAAACAGTAATCTATAGTAAAAACTATACATACTGAAGGGAAAATAACAAGTAGAAATCACAATAAGATGGAATTGTATTTAACATCGCCGCGACTACTTTTTCAAGACAACAAAATAAAAATACGTGAGTTCCTGTCACGGAAAAAAGGTCTCGCCTATGGTGACTGCATCAAGTTGAGGTATCCAAGACAACATAATTAGCTAACGAAGATTATTTTTAGTATTAACTTTACCTTATTTAATAACGCGTAGATTTAACAAATAAGAAGAAATGTTATAAAGTGAACACGAATTCCTACTCAAACGTTTTCTATCTCGAAGTTTTTTTGTATAATACGGACGTTTATTAATTGATACAATAAAACACACTGTACTCAGTTGTAGGATAAATACAGCTTACACAAAGCATTTAGTAGACCTCAATTATTAAATATGTGTAGTCTAGGTAACATCATACATCGCTATAAGAAAGTTACAAAATTGTTACCATAGAGTATCTACATGAACAAATATTCTGCAATAGAATTACACAGAGCGGTAGAAACTGATATAGCAAAACTAGACAACGGTTAGAGCTTAACACAACGGTTATCCGTTGTAGTATAGGGAACAGACTACAACTGCTGCAGCATATTAAGCCACTGTAGAGACATGGCCTTCCCTCTCCACTAAGATATACGCAGCTCATACACACATGTACTTTTCCTCGAAAATCTGCGGTACCGTTTAAAATCATGTGAAAAATCGCGCGTGTTAGTGGGCGCGGCTCACTCCGTAGTAGAACGGGGAATGATTCGTCCCATTCTTTCATTTGGAACGGCGTGTGGTAGTGTTTTGTCGTTGCTAAACTCACATATGCCACTCCACAGCCCGCACCATCAGTTGTTCGAATTGCTCAAGAAGAATGACATTAGACAAGTGAGCAGAGTTACTTACAGAATTCACCGAAATTTACTATGCGCATCCAGCTTTGTGGAAAGTGAAATTAAAAGAATACGTTAACAGAACTTAAAAAAAAACCGGATGCGATGCACTTCTCCAGTTTTAACGAAGCCTAATCCTAATCGAGACTTTGTGGCAAGAAAATCCAGTCCATGAGAGGCTCATTTAGGAAAGAGTTGACGAAATATTTACAGTTTATTAAATAAGTGCCGTTTCTGCAGACGACCAGTATGTACGTTTTTGCATCCTCAGATGAGTTGTTTTATTACTTTTTTCGTAAATAATACATGCCTATTACCCAAGTACATTTAAGGTAAGGCACTTCTCTGTTAGCCAAACGACCTCGTATTTCTCAGTTAACAAATCAACCGCAATCAGAAATACAACTGACATCACATTCTAGGACACGTAAAGTGTGAAAAATGTTTTTTATACTCCAACAAACAGTTATATTTTTAATAAAGAAAATTTACTTGAACTACCATCGGAATCGACAGGACATTGGAAAATAAGAAGGAGGGGCGAGTTTGGTCGATGGAGGCTATATTGAACAAACACCGATTCTTTAAGTTATAACGAAAAGAAATTGGGTGAAAGTAATGTGTTTGTGTTGTAATGTGTGTCGGGCGTTACCTCCGCGCACTTTTATTACTTACTCTGTTGACTGGATCCTCTGCAATGATGTAGTCCTGTAACACAACTTAAAACTATGCTTTTTGTGGGCGCCACTTGGAAACGTTTGTTCCAAGAAAAATTAAATGTGATTGATAAAATTTTTTTTAAATCTACGAAAAAATTTAAACAAGTCAGTTTAACTTTGAAAAATCAGTTAAGTTTAATAGTTCTTTAAAAACAACAAACAAATCGTCTGAAGGACTATCATTCATAAAAATTATAAAATTGCAGAGAAAAAATTTTACAAGTTATTATTATTGACAATATATCCAATCAAGTATCGGCTAGTATTTCAGATTCTGACTCAGTTGACAAGCATGAGTTTAATATATGAAAAAACTTTAATCTCAGGACGTGACTCCTTTGAACTACCAAGACATATCAATTAGATGCCTTACAAGAAAAAACTAAGTGATTTGAAGGTGTATGTGTGGCGTGTAAAGTACAACTGTGTGATAAATGTAACCAGGTAACAATGATTTTAATTTTGGTAAACTCACGTTCCAATGGTCGTTTATTCTCTCACTGGACACTTCCTTCGGGTAGTTTCTCGATCTCGCCTCTTCGGGTGTACACTGAATCTATTTAAAGTCAATTTTTTCGATCGTTACTTTTTCCGCACTTTTTGTCAAAACGTTTGGCAGTAAAATCTCGTTCAAACGCCGCCACTACGAATCATCTGTTTAGCGTTGATTCAGAAATCTGCCACCGCAGCGCTGACTCCCATGCAGTTTTGAGGAAGGCTCAGTGTATTGTTTTGTTTACGTTCGGGGGAATTATTTGTCACGTTAGTCAGTCAATGCGAACACAGCAGAATTCGTTCTCTATTAAATGTTGGGACCCTCCTGGGCCGTCGACGTTCTGGCTGCGTGCTTTCTATTAAAATTTGCCGTATCGCTGCTCTATTTCAGCGATACTTTTTGGCGACTCTCGTTGAGGTTAAGTCAGTCGGGTATGTCTATGTACGGGAAAAACCTTCCTGCCGTGTCTTGTCGATTTTTCGCCTCTCGGTTTCGCCTTAGCTGCGTTGATCAGTGTTGTGTGAGATGCATCAGTTCTGGCGTTCAATCTTCAAGTGTTTCGTGGTCAAATTTTGTCTCGCTTTTATACTAAATCGGGATGACTGTTTTCGTCGACTTCCGGTATATTTGTGTAAAATTCTTTCTAGATTGTTCGAGAATAAACGAAATGGAATGTCATAGAACAATTTTCACTTCCGTAGAAGCTTTTAGAACGAATTTCTTATTCTTCATACAATGGATATTTCAAAATTTACACTGGTATTTATCAAACAGTTTCACATTAGTACTTACAATTTTTATGCCATTAATGTATTTAGATTCCTTGTTTTTTACTGAATCTAGCGATACTAAATATGATTGGTATCTAATTAACTTAAGTCTAAAAAACATTACAATATACAACCCTCACCTTGAGTTGTAGTCATTAAAAACTCAATATTTATAATAAAACTTGTTGTGGAGTTATAAAGTTCCCTTCACAAGCTGGACATCTACTACTACTACTCTCCTACAACAAAATAAACAAATTTTAACATCAATAAAACACAAATAAATACAATTTTATATGGCCTCTGCTCATGGCCTAGGTTCTTGTCAGTTTTCTAATACAATGATTAGTCTTTTTCCTTAATACATGTATTATTTCACCACTATACACACAGAGTTTATTATTTTGTCTATCTTTTGTGATACCTGGTTACTTTGTACATATTTTATATTTATCACAAGATGACATAGCATCATTGATTGTCTTGAGATGTCATTTTTTTATGGTGTGACAAATCTCACTCTAAATAGTTAAATTCTTTTAGAATTGATTTTACTTTCAACTGAGTTTATTTCTTATTAAGGTATTCTGATGTATTGTACCTTTCTATCTTATTTTTGTTAGTATTATGTAAGTATTTTAGCCAGATATGATTATTTTTGTACTGAATAGTTGGCTTCAGCCATACATGGTATAAGTAAATATTTTGCTGACTTGACTATTACAATGTTAAAGTTGGTCAGGTATATTAGTATAGTTGCTTTATATCATATTACAGCTTTCTAATACAGTTTGGTTGCATTTTGACAACATTAAGTTCATAAATTATACAATATTAGATGCCTGTTACATGTTTTTAGTTAACACTGTTTTTGGCTATTTTGGCTGCTTTTTATTCATTTGACAGCTTCCTTTATTTAAGATAAATTGTTCACTATTGTCTGCTTGACAATTACATATAGTTTTTATTTAAATCTGATAATAATTGATTTTTCATGAAATCTTGGTGTATGGTCTCAAATCCAACACATTAATATTTTTTTGTCATTGCAAATATACAATTTTTATTTTAACTTAAACTCTTTCTAATAATGTATTTAAGTCATTTAATACATTTATTTTATTTACATCACATAATATAATGATGGATCTTGTCCATTTATTCACAAAAAATAGTTTTTAATACTATATTCATAGTTATAAAACTTAATAATTATTGACTTCATTCTGGTGGATTCTGACATTATTTCTCTCTCTTATAGTGTCTTATGGTTTTTTCACTCTTATTCACTTTAATAATATATATGGGGTTTTGTCTTAGTCATAGTTTGGTAGTTTTTTCAAGTTGATAGAAATAATTATTATACAAAATTACACAATTTTTTGGGACTACTTGGGTTCGATACTGTTCACTTCACTTTCCTCCTATGCTAACTTACTATATAAATGATTTCTTTTTATGGAACGTTCTGTGACGCTACAAAGTGAGTTATTTTTAATTAACAAAATAGTAATGGTTCCTATTCATAATAGGTTTTAAAGGTTTCTAATCGTATTTTATTGGAAACTTAACTATCTTAAGAAACATTTTTAATACTATTGTACATTATTGTACACTATTGTCTCACACGAACATTCTAACGACCTTTTGTGTGAGACATTTACATTCCAAATTTACAGTATGTGACTGGGCCTTTGCATTTACTTAAAGAAATGTATTTTCAGCTACTGATTTTATGGGGGTGAAGTGATAAATGTTTAGAGATTAACCATTGCTTGTGTCCTCCTTCCCCCCACTGGACAATTATAATACGAGTGTCACTAAGGCATGTCTAAGGGGTCAAAATGTTTTATATAATTTCTGCCGGGCCATTACCCCGCGCTCCGCCACTGACATAGCTTACAGACGTTTCGGCCCCACCATTGGAAGCCATCTTCAGTGTGATACACCGAGTTCTGATAGAACGATTAAATATTTTGGGTACACCTTATCAATTTCTCAATCGTCTTGATACACTGAAGGTGACCTCCAATGGTGGGGCCGAAACGTCTGTAAGCTATGTCAGTTGTAGACCACGGCCTAATAGCCCGGCAGAGAATAATGTCAACGAGTGTCACTGTTTAACAGAAATGTATACAAAATTTGTAATGTTGATTATTCGATTGGTCATATTTGAATATGCGGTTTCCGCGAGTTCAATAAGGTATTCCATTGTTTTAATGTCACGACCCATGCGATTTTCGTAATACCAAGGTTTTGAATTTATAACCTGCACAAAAATAAATTAGTTACGATATAGAAACGTGTTACGAATATAGAAAGCTCTTCGTGCTTTAGTGGTTTGAATAATCGAAGTTCACATTCAGTATACGTATTTTATAATCACAATTCATCGGAGTTACTGTCTCTATTCGTTAGATTAAATTAATAAAAATAAAAGCAAAGTGGAGCAAGTAGCTGTACTGTAGAGGCAATTTTAGAATGAGGTCACAGCATTTATAGCTTAATAAACTGCTACGTCAAGTACATATAGACTTCTACAAAACGCGCGCGCGAGGGCGCGCGCGCGCACACACACACACACACACTCACCTACATGTACAGTCCATTCTTGTTCTTCGGGTATCGATTAATAGGGTTTTGGCTTTCAAACATTCTCAGGATTGTAGTGAAGAAATGTTAGAGATTAAGATGTCGTCGGAACGTCTGTTGGAACATAAGACAAAAATCGAGATTAAGTCAAATCAGGAACAATAAAATTGTGTAAATGGAACTGCAGAAACCTACAAGAGTATACAGACATTCCCACACTCTGGCGCCTTTCTATAAAAACGGGACCAGTGGCGCCTTTCTTTTTAGACCAGTGACGGGATATAGGCTATTAAACATTTAATTATGTAATTTCGTTTTACTACTACACAAAATAAAAATATGTTAGGATTAATGGAACATATTGCTGCCAATAAAAACATTACACTATCATTTTTATTAAGCCTATTATTTGTACTCACGCAGGCCCACACACACACACACACACACACACACACACCACATGGATATACACAATAACAGTAATTTGGGCACTACGAATTAACTTAACTTCTACTGTGAGAGACTCGTGTGTCAGGGGTAAGGCACTAATTAATTCAACGTGGACATATAGGGTCAGCTCTGGATTGCAAGAAACCATCGTATCGGGAAATGATACAACGCAGTCGAGATTAATTCCTTCGTACAATTACATATGTTGCACAAACGAGTAGGCCTAGATGTGTCAGAAATTATAGTTAGTGTAATAAAAGTAAAAGTTCTGCCTAGTAATATTTCCGAAGTTATGAAACGCTTTCCCGATATCAGGACTTGGCCGTCCGCGCATAAACGAGTAGATAACTTAAAATTACTGTTTCTGCCGGGGCGATTGGCGTCGTCCAAATATAAATTAAACAATACTGGAGACAGAGGGCATCCTTCCCGCAACCCCTGATTTGTCGGGATTTATCTCTGACTCAAGATGTCGTTATTACATTACGTATAAACTTCTAATTACCTTAACCAATTGTTTTAAGGTATTCCTGTTCTATCCAATATTACCAGCGAATAGCTTGCAGCCCGCGGAAATGAGTTTCTTGTGAGCTGTCGCTCGTATACGCTTATCATCTAGAAGAAGATTACAGGTGTCAGGGGATGAATGTGTATGAATATTGTACTTCTGTTCAAAATACACCACAGTACATAAGAATAAAATAATAATTTTAAAAGAAAAAAAGGTATAAATTTAATAATATTGTGAACATATGTTAGAATTGTAAACAAAAAAACTGAGTTATTAGTCACGACCAACATAGAGGTAGACTCCAATATTATATAGAACAGCATTAAGAAATATGTGTTGACAATTATTATATTAAATTTGAAATACACATTAAAATAAAATGAAAGATTAATAGAATAGTATAATCTAAAATATAGCCTACTAATTATAATAGATAATGTAAAAATGAAATAAGTGTAATTAATAATAATTAATAAAATTATATATGTTTTTAAGAGTCATATGATGGAAAGATGTGACGAATTTAGTTAGGTATCTAAATGGCAAATTGTAAATTGTTAGAATTGAATTGTATTGAAATGGAAGAAAATTTGTTTAGTTTAATTTTATATTTCAGAAGATAACATTAAAAGCGTTTAATTTTATATTTAAGAAGAGCCACATCAAAAAGTCAAATTTTATATTTATTATGAGAAACATCTAAGAGTGGTCTTATAACAGAGTTTAATTTTGTATTTAATATAGGAAACATTTAAAAGAAGGGAGTTAACATTGATATTCAATCTAATAAACATATAAGAGTATAAACCTGTAACATTTAAAGAATTATAATTTTTACACAACTTAATAAACATCAATATTTTCAAGATGTCTGAGTATATCATTTATAGAATACCGATATAAAGGAGGAAGCCTGTCCTGGAATATAATTTGTTAGTCTACACAATAAAATTCGACATTTAAAAGAAGAATAAATTTAGTAATCCAAGAGTAAAAATAGAATAGAATTCGACATTTAATCTAATAAAAAATACAAGAGAAGGAATAAAACACGAAGCCTTTCATTATATTTAAGATGATAAACATAAGCAAGAATTGAACCCATTGCAGTTGTGAAGAGCTCAGATTCAAACTATTCACATTTACACGGTAGATATTATTACCTTGTTATTTCTTTAAACAAATTGATGAACTAACGTTATTTGGTCCTGATTAAAGAAAAGAATAAATCATTCCCAGTATTAAATAATATAAATCAAATTAGTAATTGTCAACCCTGAGATAGAGTTTTTTCATGAGCAGATAGAAATACCATACAAATAATAAAATAACAGCACAATAAATGTCGCCAACAACTTGGGGCATATAGAAATACTATACTTACAAAATAAATAACAGCACAATATATATATATATATATATATATATAATCTTTCAGTAAAGTAAAATATATATAGACAGAATTGGATAGCCCATCTACAACGACAACCATCACCTAACATAGCGAAGCGGGTGCTGCATTTCATTGCAAGAGGTGGAATCGAAAGGTGGAAGAAAAGGGTGCAAGAAAAAGGTGGATCGAATAGAAGAAACGGACCGTGTGGGACCAGAACGGGCGTTGGAGCCTTATCTTTGGGCTAGATGATGATGATGAAAATTATACCGTCAGGGACGTAGAGGTGACTGATTCTATAAACCCACACACTTATCTTTTGAAAGAACATTAGTTGCTCACAAAATAACAATGTTATAGCTTTTATCGGAGTAAGGAACAATATGAATACTGCCTCATGTATTGCACATCACAACTATCCATCATAAGAGAAATGTTACTTTATGAAGTGTTTATGGAATTCACCTCCGAAGATCTGTCTGAAAGGGGATAAAACGTTTTCAATCGAAACTCCTAACAGCAGCTGTTAAGACCCCTTGAATTCTTCCGAACTGTGCCCAAATGACAGGAGCGATCGAGTGATGTATTGAGCTAACTGAACGGTACCGGAATCGACTGAGTGCTCGTTCCAATGAACTATATATGGATCTACTCCTACTCAGAGCCCAACTGACGAAGTGAGTGAAGCAAAGAGGTTGGGCGTATCTCAACGATACTGGCGTTCTTATTACTCAGTTATCATAAAGATATGTAATACGATGTCACATTAATTAATTGTATACAAAAAATATCACTGAGTGTTGCTTCTATGTACCTCTGCTTTATTGATCAATTTGATTCTTATAGTCTTGCAATATTCTTATTATTGGCGATAAGACTAGTGAACAAGCAAACATGTTCATATTTGAGAACATAACAAATTGTTAATTATCATTTTTACACCAAACTGTATATAATTCAGAATAAATAAGATTAACAGCGTGTTTATACAGTAAACAGTATACTATATTAGGATTTTATGATGCACTTTTTCTGGATTCGAAAATTCGACCTTGACATTAAGACGATTCGTTCACGATGTTGAGTTGCGGGTTATACTTAGATAAAGAAAAAAATTGGGCACTGCAGAAGACCCGAATATACTGTTACGTGGGTAGTAATCTTAAACGTCACACATAATTCGATAACATAGAACTATAACTCACCCGCTGTTTTATTAACAATTACTTAATTTAACATACTTACACGTCATACGTCATACATAAAACAATACGCTCTCCAGTGTACTCAGTTCACAGTTTTATGTAATAACAAACCAATAACTAATCTCACTAAATCACTATATACAAGAAAATAATGACCAACATCACGTCACACTCCGTCATCCTAAATTGCAGTACGACGAAGGTCATTGTGACGCGCGCTGTACTACATTATGACATGGTCTTGTTTGCGTTACGATATAACTAAATGTCAGAACGTAGACAATAAATTGACTTCTACGCGTCAAAATATGTTTACACTACTGTTGAAATATTCTATGATAATTGTAGTATCAGACGCACAAGTCGTCTTTTCCAAAATTTTGTCGAAGGCAAGGCAACAAGACATTTTAAAAGTTATTTTCTGCCTATTACGTTCCATCACTGTCTCCTTGCTTTCTTCACCGCCGTGGCAATATTTACTTTTGAAGTTATAAAACAATATGGGAGCAACTGAAAAGATCACGTTTTACGCACAGACAACTAGCTTCTTCGTTAAAAATATAAAAAGGAAGACAGAGAACTGGTGATATGTGTGTGACACAGCACAAATGACTGCTTAATCTGCAAACAGAAAATGATCATGATACATATATACTGAATCAATTGAGATGTTTACTGTAATCATCCGATTTGTAGATAATCTCCCTATATGACGCAATTTTCCTAAAATTTGATTACAACGGCTACTTTTAGGCAGCACATGCTACATTGGATTCTTATATGTTATGTCGATCTGAGAGAAAATCGAATTGATACCACGTTAAAACAATCGCAAGCTTTATTTTGGTATCCTTAGTCCAGTGTGTACATAACTCACCAATATCATACGTATTGACAAAAATACAGGTATCTACTGTATACTGGAATACGTGTATACTGTATATTGGTACGTGTATACTGCAATGTGCTATAAAAAAATGATGTTATCGATTATGCAGTAGATATAAAAAATTATATTAGTAGACATAAATCTAAGAAAAAAGTTTGCAATCTACTACATTGAATATAACCTCATTTCTCAGATCAGAAAGAACCACCAATCGGATAATTGCATTCCAATATCGACGATTTTCAATATTTTTTTGTCAAATTTTGTTGCTTCCCTGCTATATACACTTTTTCCTCGAACGAGGCCTTTCGGTTTCGCAACCATTATCAAGTTCTTCCTACAAGTTCTTCCTTCAAATTCTTTTCTCAACTTGATAATGGTTGCGAAACCGAAAGGCCTCGTTCGAGGAAAAAGTGTATATAGCAGGGAAGCAACAAAATTTGACAAAGTCTTTATGAAGACTGCTAACATAGAGACAATAATTTGACAAAGTCTTTATGAAGACTGCTAACATAGAGACAATAATTTGACAAAGTCTTTATGAAGACTGCTAACATAGAGACAATAATTTGACAAAGTCTTTATGAAGACTGCTAACATAGAGACAATAATTTGACAAAGTCTTTATGAAGACTGCTAACATAGAGACAATAATTTGACAAAGTCTTTATGAAGACTGCTAACATAGAGACAATAATTTTCAATATTGTTACGCAACGGAACATTCTCGAACAATGAAGTGTGTCGTTCTACGTGTTTCTCGGCTATCCCAGCAGAGCCCAGCTGTAATGTTTGTGTGCATACATATTGCTAATTTTAGAAAACAGACAATTACGTGACACTTATCATGCGTCAACAATCGAGGCTATTCCAGACACGCACCGGTCCGCGCACCGTGTCCAAGGCCAGACACGACAGTGGTTCTAGTGGTTTCGAGAGCTCCTATAAGAGGCAGTTGTTTAACACGTCATCCAAAAAGTGACAAATTATTCTGACAGCGGGGTATAAATATAAGCATCCAGCGACGGTCAGTTCAGTTTAAGTAGCGGTTTATTCAAGTGATGTTCGAAGTATTATGGTGATGTGTTATTGTGTTACAATTGTGTATTATAATTATTGTATAATGTATGATAACAATATGTCTTTCGTAGTCCTTCAGTCTTACGACTGGTTTGTACCCTCCCCGCATATACCTGTGGTGCGTGTGGTACTGAGTCTCTCACAGGTATATGGGACCTACAGTTTAACGCCGGATCCGAACGGCATAGTTGGGGAAGGTTTATACTAAGCAGGATACATCTCGCTGGTTTGCCATTGCCTTGCGAGGAGGAACGGTCGTATCTAAATCAGATGGCCCCCGGCGGGAATTAAACCCGCGCCGACAGCGTAGCAGCGCCACACGCTAGCCACTACGCCACGACACAATATGTCTTAAAAAACCAATATTGTTAAATTTTACATAAAGCAGTTTATTGCGATTATGATCAATTCAGTAGGAATTTAAGAAAAAAGAGAGGTTAACATTTCTCATAACTAATACTAGTATATAAACTTGTTTAACTATCAATGTTATATCTAAGATGTTTATAGCAAATGTTTTGTAATATCAAGTGTACGGAGAAGGACTTTTTAGGCGTTAATACTGAATTTGGGTAGAAAATCATAAATGAAACATGTCAAAATACTTAACAAAAACCTACCTTGTAAGGTATCAAATTAATCAGTATCAAACAAGGATTTCATTTATAGTAATGTAATTGAGATTGTATTTAGTATAAGATGAGAGTTTTGTAACTTGTAATCAAATATTTATTCAGTCTAAGAAAGAAACAATTTTCATTAAACAATGTATATGATTTGGACCAATCGGAATTTAGCTAGTTTTGTACCAAGAAGCTAGAGAAATTCATTAAATCGCGTCACTCTATTGTTGGTTTCCGAAGAGTAAGACGACACAATTTTCAAAGCACTCAACATAGAAAATACACAAAATACTAATATATACACCACAATCACATACAATAATACCAATTTAAAGCATCAGAGACCAACAGGAAACCATAGAAACAATCAGCCAACACACAAATACCTCACAAAGTTCAAAATCAGGAAGGCTGAAGATGAGAAAACAAGGCTTCCCGAAACATGTTCCAAATAGAGAGAAAACACCTTGAGGTAAAGTCATTATAAAATATATTATATATTAATATATATAGACCTATATATAAAACTTCATATTGTGTTGCATTACCATATAACCTTCAGGGTTCCACTACTTGGGATATACTAACTACAGGACATCTGATTTCCCAGTGAATACTGCAAATTACACAAAAAGAAACAAAACTAAATTACATCAAATAATTTATGTGCGTGTGCGTGCGCGCGCGCGCGTGTGTAGCTATCATGCCTAATTAAGAGCCCCAATCTTCTACTTTTCATTATCATCAGGCTTTTACAAAATCTTCCTTTCCGTTTATCCTGTTGAACATTTCATAATTGTTTACTTGCTCCTTCCACGAATCTTTTTCACTCTTTTCTAGCTCTTTTTCGTAATAGCCTCTAATTGTATCTTGTCTCCCTTCCCATTGGGTCGTGATTCAGAGTCCTACAGACCCTACGCTTAAGAACCTGAGTATAATGACAATACATACGAGATCCTGGGTATTTTTTAGTTTAATATTTCTGTGCTGTCGTAGAGTCAGTGTCTTCTGTGACTATTCCACACACCAGAATTAACAAGGAAAGGCCAATTTGAGCACGGTTCGTGACGACATTCGAACGTGACTAACGGAAGCTAACATTGTAGCGTGTGCGACATCAGTATGTGCGACACGCGGTCTGAACATTATTGAGGCGTTTAATAAGCGCTGTTTAAATATCGATTGAACGATGCGTTTGTCATGCGACACGTATAAACGATGGAATCGATTCAACATGTTCGAGAAGTGTTACCGCCCGTGTCTGAATTTTAATGTGTTTGTTCAGTGGTACGAATAACAAAACGAATTGTTGCGAGCGAAACAGTACGATTGTTTGGTTACTGTTCATATTTCGTAGTCTGTCCTCTACGAGACGGTTTGTTGGTTGCCTACTATTAGGTTTCAATACTTGTTTGTTCTTGCGGAACTCCTTGTTACGGGCTGAGTATATTGTTTCATATAGTGAATATTCTACTACTTTCTTAAGTCTATCCGGTCATGTTACTTCTGTCAATTCCGATCTGACGATGAGCTGTGAAGCTTGAAAGTGCTAATCGGGATAATTTTTTATATAGTGATGTGCAAGAGTGATCATTCTCCTTGGTCATGTTACTGTTTACCTACCCGTAGGGCATTCATATTTCCTTCGGTTTTACACTCTGTTTCCGTTTCCTGTCCGTTTTGTCTCAAAGTCCAAAGTAAACTACGTACAAATACCTCCTAATCCTGTTTTGTTTAGTTAAAATTATTTGCAGGAAACATAATATATAGCAGTTGTTCTGAAAATGCAGACCTTACGTATGAGCCAACAGGTAATGATATATAACCTCCCTCCGCCAATTGCGACGTATCCTCTTTGCACCACTATTGGCTACACTATACATTCCATTTTATTCTGTTTTACCACGCGTCGTCTTTTGACTTTCGTATATAATTTATATAAGTAACATTTGCTACTCATCTATCATACGTGTTAATAACACATCAGTGTTTTCTCTTCAGTAAAGCTAAGCACATCTTTTCTTCCTCCTTTTCATTTCTTATTTCATGATCGGTGATTCGGACCATTCTTGAGAGTCTGTGCAGCTCCGCCTCCAGTATTCCATTTCCGTTGCTGTTATTTTATTTTATGTCTTTTGTCTATTACCCAGATTTCCGCTTGGTACATAATTATATTACGCACTAGGTTATTGACCTACTACAGTACCGTCTTCTATTTTCATTGCCCCTTGAACTCTTCTTATAATTTTTCTTCCGGACATTCGCAGTCTTTATTAATCTTTCCGTTATTCATTTAGAGTTATTTGTAAATCAAAGTATAAGCTAGCATTAACTTGTTGCGTTTGAAATGCAGTTTAATCTTTCCATACAAATCTTATATTGGTTTCGTGTCGTTATTCTGATTAAGAGGCGTTATTGGACAGGCGATAGAACATTGTAATACACTTTAAATAGGCCTTAATAAAATTTCACGTTACTATTATACATACTACACTTGGCCTACGAGCATGTGCAAAGTAAGAGTTTATCAAGCTAATTTACTCACTGACAATATTAATATTTATAACATACTAATTATCAGCAACAGAAAGTCACACTTACTTTAGTGTACCGACTCTTAAGAATTATCCCAGGGCGCCAGTAATAAATAAACACAATTTGACTGTTATTAATTAAGTTTTTAATAACTACTTTGCACTTACATATTACAAAATTTGTAGATCATTACTTTAATAATTTTGCTATAAAATTTGTTCGTGCTTATTTCCTGACTATGGATTCTCAGACTTATTGAGTCACCAAATATGATTTACATACATTTAAATTTAATAGGCAATAGTAAAATGAGTGTTCATTTTAGTAGTTACTTGTATACACACATCAATTTAGGAAGTTGCCTGGTTAGCGCATGCGCAATGAATGAGCGTCTCCCACCATACAGTGTGACTGTAAGTGTGGTGTTGTTTACACGTACAGTCTGCAAGCATTCCAAAAGTTACTGAGTTGGCTGTTGTGTTTTGTGTTTTGCAATCTGTGCTGTGGTTTTGTATTTTAATAGCTATCTTAGTGATTAGGTTTACCTTTCTGTGACGTTATTTAAAACTAATTTGTTTGTATTGTTTTACGTCGCTATACATTTTATATCTTTAATTTTTGTTATTAGTGATTGCTTAACAATGAGTAAGTTGTCGGGAAAGGTGCTTAAAAGCCAAACTCGCGAAGTTATATACAATGTGATGGAGTTTATGAAGAAGGAAGCAGATCATGGAGGGTTTTTAATAGACTGTAAAAAAGTTAGAGAAAGAGTGTCGGCTGCAGTTGGTGTAAGTCGGATGACACTAGCGAGAATAAACCAGGAAGCGAAGAGGCAGAGAAGCGAAGGGCAACCATTATTTGAAACGCCAAATAAGAAAAGGAAGAGAGAAAAGCCTGTGACAGATTTGGACGATTTTGATAAATCTGTTATACGCCGAATGATCAACGGCTTTTACCTCGTCGAAAAATGTCTACCTACACTACCAAAATTACATTCAAAATTAGTGAAAGATATAGGGTTTAATGGAGGGAAGACAAGTTTAAGGACAGTAATCAAACAGTTGGGCTTTAAATGGAAAAAGACGAGAAACAACAGACATGTACTTATTGAACAACAACACATAGCCTTCTACAGACAGGAATATTTAAAAAACATTAGGAAATACAGAGAAGAAGGGCGACCAGTAGTTTACATGGACGAGACTCGTCCACATGTGAGCCAGAAATCGTGGGCAGACAATAACAATGATGGTGTCGCTATACCCTCACTAAAGGAGCAAGACTTATAATAATTCATGCGGGAGGAGAGATGGGTTTTATTGAAAACTGCTTCACCATGTGGAAATCAAGTCTGTGTTCAGGAGAACTATCACAGTTCAATGAACTTTGAAAACTACCAAAAGTGGTTGACAGAAAAAGTAATACCAAACCTGCCAGAAAAAAGTGTACTTGTCTACTTGTCATTGACAATGCACCATACCATAATGTGCAGTCAAAAAAGTGTCCAACCTCCGCTTCAACTAAAAGTAAAATGCAAGAGTGGCTTCGAAGTAACCGAATACCTTTCGATGATTCGATGCTGAAGGTACGGTTACTGCAGTTGATTTCGTTACATAAACCAAGGATCAAAGAATACGTAATCGATTCGCTCCTCCAACAAAACGGCCACACTGTATTGCGCTTACCTCCATACCATCCGGAGCTCAACCCAATAGAACTTATTTGGGCCGAGGTGAAGAACTGGGTAGCAACCAACAACACAACGTTTACAATTGAAGACGTGAAGCAGCTAACAGTACAAAAATTCGGGGAAATCACCAGAGAATCCTGGCAAAAAAAATGTGACCATGTAAAAAAGGTTGAAGAAGACTACGTTACATCTCAACCACAAATAGAAAACGCTGTTGAAAATTTCATCATTCAACTTGGAGGGGAAACCAGTGACACAGATGAGGATGACGCCAGCGGATGTAGTCAAATGGACACGGACAGTGAAGAAACTCTATCAGAAATTGACTTAATGTGAAGTGTGGTTTACCTGCTGTCATAGCTGTTAACTTAGTTGGAAATTTTTTTGTTACAAAAAAGTACATTAGCCTACTATAAAAAAAGTCATATTACTATATGACTTGCACATTAAAAATTTTATTATTTTCTATTTGAACAGTTAGCAATTATTTGTTACCATAGGACTGCATATTACTGATCGTCTACTGACATGAAACGAAAAAGAGCCCTGAAGATGACCTTGGAATCATGAAAGGTAATTTGTATAAACATAATTCCATTTTTCATTTTTGTTGTCTTGTGTAGGCCTACTTCTATAGTACGTAGTTCCAATGATCTATTTTACTGCATAAATAAGAGCAAGTGGGGTGAGGTGATGAATGGATTAATTTGATAATGTCGGCATATTTATAGGCCTACAATAATTTTCGGTATGCTTTGTTAGTGTTCTGTGTGGGTTTCCAGCTACGTTGATGTATCTGTATGTTGAATTCACTCTGGGACGCGATGTCATCAATTCTGCAGTTTCCAGGCTGGTCGTCCGACGTTGATCGTTGATCAGTTATCCTTGTTAAGTTACACTGCTTTGTACACTGGTTTCACAGGTATTACACCATTCACTTAGATAACTTAGTGGTAACTACACAGGTGCCGTATACTAATACAATAAACTTGTTGAATACACAGTATATCCTTATTAAAGCTAAGTGCGTCCAACACCGGATTGATAATAAATATCGACCGACTGTCCCGTACTGTGATGTTTAACACATTAAACTTTGCGACGTTTTTCGACATTCAACGATTGATGTTGTACTAAGTAAAACTTGGATGTGTTACTCGATTTTAATTTATCTTCTCTAATTTCTCTGAACATTATTCTTGTAAACGATTATTAAGTGTTTATAATATGCAGCTTCCACAATGCTCAATATCGCGTTACCGTAACTGACTTTTCCGTTGCGATTGAAATATAGTTATTTAAATTACCGACAAATTTCTTAACACATTAGATACGAGTCTTTGAATTGTAATCTTCCCGTTATTCGTCAACTATTTGCGCGTATAAACGTAGTGGGAAAACATAACGTCTATCTCCATCTCGCTCTCATCTCTCTCTGTCTAATCTAACGGTTCCTTTGTTAGATGCACTTAACTTTTTTACAATCTTAGGGTAGCCTTCTGACACTCTTGATAATAATACAATTTTATGACGGTTCGTCCGCTATGTTCTTTTTCATATTTTAGCCGACTTACAGGCGTCAACTCAAGGTCGCCTTTATGAACAACTACCGCACATTACTACAACATTTTAATATCTATTACTTTGAAGTACCACCGCTCTAATCGGTAGTTTTAGTTTTATTTTCTCCCCGCTTTCTACGAATTTATATTTCTCTATAGGTACAACATAACTTAGTTCCCGTAAAATTGTTGAGAGTGCAATTTTTACGTTATAACATCAAACGGCAGAGCATTATAGACACTGAAGGCAACACAAACATTAGGCCTACACAACCCGAACGCCCACACAGAAAACATAATCAAAACGCTAATACAAAATTTTGTTCTTCCTGACAAAATAAAGCAATTCTGCGCCACGAAAATGTCATTATGAATCTAAAGAATCTGCTGACTACTACTAATTGACAATCCACATACAGCCATCGTCAGCGCCTACAAGTTACCAACATACTTCCTGTCAAAACATCTCGCTAATCTTTTCCAGACGTTTGGAGCAGAAAATACAGCCCCTTACGTCAAAAATTAAAAAAAAAACCTTCCTCGGTTGACTGGTCTTTGTCACAATATACAGCACAGACGTACACGCCAGTTTTGGCGTCACTTTACTCTTAAACTAACATACGGATCAACAACACTTTCCAAGAAAAGTCAAGAAGACTACAAAATTAACACATCACTAACGAAATCTACTTATTCTATTTATTATGACTTATTTCTGAAAAAAAAGCAAAGAAAACCTTTGGATGGGATCTTCATTCTCGCCGATCATTGCCTGCATATTGAGACTTTACGTTCTCGTACATGAGTGTTTTGGGTTAAACGTATCTCTAATACGAACATCTACAAATCCAACCAGGCCGTGAGATCTGAGCTTATTTGAGTAACGTTTAAACCCCTACGTCATATATAAAGATTAATTTTGTAGAGAGGATAGAGTATCGTAGAATGAAACAATTAAAATGAATTTGAAAAAAAAATACAGTTGTGTTTTATTAAAAGCAAAGCTGAAAATTTTTAAATATATGCCCTTTTTCACAAGTGTACATTATATGTATTTAGTATGCGAGGTATATGGAATTAGGATTAATAAGGAAAAAACTAAGTGTATGATGATTAGCAGAGGAGGAAAAAGACCAAACATAAAGATAGGGCAAGACAAAATACAACAGGTGGAGTTGTTTAAATATTTTGGAAGCTTGATAAGTGAAGATATGTCCTGCACTCGTGAAACTAGAGCAAAATTGCTATAGCGAAAGAAGCATTTAATGGGAAGAAAAGACTGCTGTGTGACAAAATGAATAAGAATTTAAGGAAAAGATTGGCCAAAAGTTATGTGTGGAGCGTATCTTTATATGCTGCAGAGATATGGACACTGAGGAAGGAGGATGAGAAAAGATTAGAAGCATGTGAGATGTGGGTTTAGCGAGCAATGGAAAAAGGAAGGTGGGTTGATAAAATAAGGAATGATGAAGTTTTAAGAAGAATAGGGGAAGAGAGAAGAATCCTGAAGGTAATAGAAAATAGGAAAAGGAATTGGTTAGGTCATTGTTTAAGAAGAGACTGCTTGCTTACAACTGCCATGGAGGGTATCATAGAAGGAGAAAAAAGAAGAGGGCGTAGAAGAATGAAGTCAATAGGTAGCATTAAAATCAAAGGGTGTTACGAAGAAACGAAAAGACTGGCATGCGATGGACAGCTTGGAGAGCTTTTACCATTTGAAGACCTGCCGTAGGGCAGAACACCAAATAATAAAAAACATAATATATTGTAATTATAGTAAGCCTATGTAATGTTCATGTTAATAACTTAACATTTATAAGTACAGACCTCGTATTGACACGTAATAACATTAAAATTAACTTTACTTTGGGTGACTAACAGACATTAAGAAATCGCTGACAATTTATAATTTAACTGTTTCACTGACAATTTAACAATTAAAAATTCTGAAAATAAATATTTTAAAAATAGTATTATTACGAGGGAATCCTCTCGAAAAGTCAAGAGCGTCCTTCCACCTGTTTCTACACTAGTCGAGCAGGTGTAGCGTTTCACAAGGTAACACTCAAGTACCTTCCAGAGTGTTCAAGAGTAATTTGAATACGCATTAAGCTGGCGCTAAGTAAGGATGGAAAGTTGTTCTCGAACACCTGTGCTACCTATAAAAGCAAGAGCGTCTGACTTTGTCAGTGAGTTTACGTTGAGCGATTTCCTTAGTACGGATCGAGTCGTTGTTGGCGCTTAGTGAAAAGTGTTTACTGTGCTATAATTAGTGTGGAACTCCGTTACTTGACATTATTATTACTTGTGGACAAATTTAACTTGAATTATTGTACTAGTTGATCACAAATTATTAATTGTGATTCATTAAAGATGGTAATTAGTGATTTCATTTGTGTCTGAATTTTGTTTTCACTGTACCATACGACGATCAGTGAGACCGTCGTAACAATATCATCTTATTAGCAACAATGTGCAGCCGAACAGAATATGTTTGCAAGCAATGAAGTAACGAACACTACGTAACAGCATATTCCCCAGAGCTATCGTCATCAGCGGTGCTCGTGGTGAATCAACCCCGAGCCACCGTTAGGGTACTGACACGTTGAGGAGAACGTGTCCTTGCATATTACAGCATTTTCCATACTTCAGAAAACACATAAGAACAAGTGCGTTCATACAGAGTCGTGTATGTACCGCGAGACGGGGGATTCTACAGAGCCAGCGTCTGCTCCGAACAGGTGAATCAGGCCTCCTGCCATATGTCTTACAAGATATTTATTTTTTTAATTTTATAGTGCGTGATGTTTCTGTTGAAATACGAGAAAGTGATAATAGTGACAGTGACATGTCAGTAGCGGCAAAACTGTACGTATATTAAAATCGTTTATATTTAGGTGATGCGGTGCTCGTCCATTTATTAAAAAGAGAGAGAAACATGGAGAATTCCATCTTTTATTTAAACCGGGAACGTAAGTAGATCCAGAAAGATTTCAGGCTTACACAGTAATGTTATTAGCAAATTCACTTACATACTCACATTTACTGAAAAGAAAAAGAGCCACGAAAATGCAACAATTACCATGAAAATTATATTTCAGTAGAAGAAATTAATTACAACAAATTAGTGATCTCGTTGCCATAATGTACAGTGTTTATACTCCGACTTCTTGTAATGGTTAATGCAACACACACAAACACACACACATTCACATATAAATGTGGGCCATTAGTATCTTGACAAGAATGCCTTCGAATATCAAATATTTACTTTTTATTTTCTGTTTAATTAGGCCTACTGATAAGTGTCCAACTTGCCACTCTCTTTTGTCTCCGTTTTAATACACAGATTACATGTTTACAGTACAGAAGCATATTTAGGGTTACTAATATTGTGCGACAACACAATGACACTGTCATTATACTCTGTTCAAAGAAAGGACTAGGAGCGGATCCAGTAAGCAATTTGAAGGGGGAGGAGAGCTGACTTTGAGGGGAGGATTTAGACAATTCTTCAAAGGGCAAAGTATAAATGATAGGAAGTAGAGTTTTTTATTATCAACACAATAATTTTATTAATGTACAAGTATAAAATCATATCTGTGTTTGTCAGTTCATTGTTCCTCTAATAATATTCGCTTATAGCGTAGAAACAGTAGTATGATACACTACTGTTTTTACGGTATGTATCAAACAAAAGTTATCATACCGGTAGGCTACAGTTACAGTATAAAGTGATTTTAGAGTAAAACCACAGATCTTCATAACGTGATAGACCTATACATTTTGTATCATGTTCACAATAAAAAAAATCCACAATCACAAAACGACGAAAATAATTTCTTCTGAAGTAATCGTTCAGGGGGGAAATTTCTCCCTTTCCCCTTCCGTGGATCCGCGCCTGGAAAGGACAGTCCAAACGTTAAATCTTTTTATTTTTCACAATATCTGAGATAAAAATTAAGTAGATATACCACTGAAATCCTCCTTTATTTATACACTTCACTTTGCACTTTCATATTTCAGAGACATGTCTCAAATGTCACCGCAAGCGTCGATTTTGTCTAACTGTCGCCAAAAAAATTAGACGTCGGAAAACATTTTCCTGCCAAAAAACTGTTCTACGCAATGTATCAAATTTTAATTTTTTTATATTTTTCTCTGTTATAAGTTATTAAATTTTCTGTAAACGTCTGCTAATTCCATAACGGTTATACTTTAAGCTGTACTTTTGCTGTATTGCTGTAACCAGTAAAAGCTGGTTAAGTGCTGTATACAATTATAGTCAGTAATTGGCAACAAATTGTAGGTATATTAATGTCTACTAATACTATGTCTTAAGCATATCTACCTAATTTATTCCATAACAAATAAATTTAATCCCATGCGCAACGTTTTGATTGAGTTGTACACTTTTATAAAAATTTAAACATCTGGCTAAAATTGTTGTCCCGAATGTTTTCACGTAGGCCTAAGTATGCCTACACATTGAACTCAATTTAAACTCTTATGTAGATGTTTAGAGTTTTTTAATAGTAAAATAAAGTGTTATTTTTACTTCTTTCACAACAATACCGTACTTAAATATTAATTAATAGTTCATGGACACAAGATCTTGGTAGAAGATACACAAGTAAAAAATCATTACCATACAGGCCTATCTGGGAGCGCAAGAACGTTTATGTATATTTATGTGCTAATACGTGTATATACGTATGATAAAAAATTACTGTACATCAATAGTAAATGTTCGTAAAATCCAAGAGGATATTCAATATTGCTACAACAATTACGGAACGCTCTCGAAGAATCGAGAGCGTACTTTACCAGTTTCTCGGCTAGCCGAGCAGATGCAGCATCTCGGTCAAGGCCACACAGAAAAAAAAACCTTCCAGACTGTTCGAGAGCAGTTGTAACTACGCAAATAATGCTGGCACGCCGCCAAGAGAATAAAAATTGTTCTGAAACACCTGCGTGTTGTTCTGGAACTAGATGATATAACAGGAATTTATAAGTTATAATTACTGCATTTGATTAAACAAAGAGTCTACAAAATAAATTATAAACAAAAATATCGTGTATAATAAAAAATGGTAATCAAATTATAGCAATTATAGGAATAAAATAATAGTTATAGCAATCAAATGATACATCCTAAAGATACATACTAGTACAATACGAATAATCCAACTGCACATAACTTAAATTCCTTAAAAAAGATAAATACAATTGGTAAATCTATTAGGTCTTTAATTCACGTTAGAACAGAACCGAATTATAAAAATTACTAACACGAATTTTGAAACATAAAATAAAACTGTCATCCAAATACAATATAGAAAACAGCATCGAACTCACGGAACAACTAAAAGAACATAGGCAAAAAAAACATTAACACTAAACTATACTCATTCAAAATTCCAAATATTTACACAAATATTCCATTGACAATACTATAAATATATCATTAATAAACTCAATACTCGTAACGAAAATGAACATTCCAACCTTCTATAATTAATTCTAAATCAAAATTATTTTTAATACAATAACAAACAATGTACTAAACCTCCCTTATCATTTTGAAACTATGTCTTCAAAAACTCGATGAAGAACTAATAAATGTAATAAAATTTAACGACCACAGGAAGTTACTTACGTAAGTTAATGATACTATATATATCCCAAATCAATGGCATAAATATTTCTAACATACTGAACTCTATAAATAACTACACAATAAAACAAAATTCACATTATAAGAAGAATCTAATAATTTAAATTAGGTACCTATATAAACCACAATTACAAATAAAACAACTTTTCAGCACTGAATATTCAGAAAACCGTTTCAATTTAATTAGATAAATCCCAGTATCTAACTACCCACCACAAAATAAAGTGGGTGCATTGAAGTCTTTAATACATGATTAAATATCGAAGAAAGAGTCAAAGAAAAAAAATATTATCAAACAAGTTGCAATAGATAATGGATATAAAATAAAAGCTGTCAACAAATTAAAAAAATCACTAAACAAATATTTAATACACCTACATCTAAAAATACAACTATTACTGATAATACACAAGCACTACTTATTACGGAAATATGGCCTAAAAAGTTAGTAAGTTAGTAAATTGTTTAATGATGCTAACATAAAAAAATGTACACCAGAGGTAATATAGATTATAGGCAAATTGCAAAGTAAAACTAATCACATATTCACAGTAAGAATGGATACATAAAATTATAAAATACAATAACTATTCTGTAATAAACTTAACGTTCTCCTAGAAATCGTACCAGGACTTCTAGATTATTAACCAGGCGCTATACTCACTAATCTTAATAGACCCACATGAGCCTTTAACAATCTCTTTTCCTCATATATTCTCTTAAACATTTCACCTTCCCTGCTCTACCCTTCCAAGAAATGTCTTGCGCTCCCCTCCATCCATCCAAAACGTTTTATGAGCTTTCGTCTTGTTTTGTTTTGTGTGCAGTTTTCATTCATTGAAAGTCCGCAACTCAGCTCATTTTAATTATTTCATTTTTCACCACCGACGTTGTGTTTTATTTTAAGTATTTTTTTCTAGACAGTGTTGGTGCTGGACTCATGTCTGATAATGGCGTGTCAGCCGAAAAGTACCGTGAATAATGAACAACTAAAGATAGAATTATTGACGTGCTTGAATAAACGAGTAAAGTGGCATTTCTCTAATTTTTTATTCAAATACAAAATACTCGACTGAGTGTCAGCCGAGTACTTTACTCGGACGAATAGAGGGTATATCACGCACCATCCGTGAGATGCCTGTGTTGTAAACACGAACATAATATTGAAGGCACTGAATGGAAATATTCAACCTAGTTCTAGAATATTAATTTAGAATTTATTTTATCCACGCTAGTGACAAGTGACGGTAGGTTACAATTCTCAAGGTCGTCTGACACCCTTGACTGCTCCGTCCTGTTATGCATTAGATTAGGTCATAAACTTATTGTTTAAACTATGACATTAATAAATTCGAGGTTATGAAGACTTCTGAATGGCTTAATAAGTTGATACTTAATTTAAATCGTACATAAAAATTTTAAGCTTTAACACAAACATACGCATTACATGAATACAAATATTTATGAACATACATTTACTCAGCCTCTATAAAAACTCATAGGCACACGTGTGTGTGTG
Organism: Magicicada septendecula; assembly: GCA_034769895.1. Classification (NCBI taxonomy): domain Eukaryota; kingdom Metazoa; phylum Arthropoda; class Insecta; order Hemiptera; family Cicadidae; genus Magicicada; species Magicicada septendecula. The sequence goes on from CM068375.1 coordinate 136,648,997, forward strand.
TGTGTGATAGAGATAGATAGATAGATAGATAGAGAGATAGAGAGAGAGAGAAAGAGAGAGAGAGAGAGAGAGGGGGGAGCGGGAGGGAGAGAGAGGGAGAGAGTCAGTGAGTGTGAGGCTGTGCGTATTGTGTAAATTCAAATGTATTATTTGTGACGTAGTCTCTCTCTGATGATGCAGATAAATTCTTTGGAACGTGCGTTGGCAAAAACATTTTTGACAAGCAAACGGTGTTAGTTATTTTGTGGTAATAGTGAATAACAAAAAAACCTTGGAGTTTACGGTTAAGTTTAGGAGGGTTACATAAATTAATATTAATATATATGTTGCACTCCCAATGAGCAGGTGTAGAGAAACAGTTCAGAAAAAAGCAGGCACGTTTCATTTCCTTTTTGTGAAATTGTAGTGGACTGTAGTGCAGGGTTAGGTGGCGTTGTTATCTCAGAATGTATTTTAATTTTGTTTGAATACAACCAGTTTGGTAACGAGGGGGATAACGCTTCATCCCTTTTATAGACTTTTGGAGAACAATTTATGTACTAGATGAAAGCATACAGTAAGGTGACAAAAACGTAACACGATGCAGTGACGTATCTGTTTCAAGCTGTTTTATAAATGTTACTTGTTATAGGTTCAAAAACAACGCGATTCAACTGTTTAATAAAATGCAAATGCAGAGTTGTTTGATTAACCATTCCCCTTAACTCTGAAAGCAGCAAGCTACTGACGGTATGAAACATAAAACTGCATTGTCAAGGCGAGGCGAGCCGTTTGGGCTTTTGTTTTTCAGTTTTACAATGAAACTAAATTAGGTATAGTTTACGTTTACACCTACGAGGTGTGTCACCGTCAGAATGTTACTTTAGAGGTCGGCCTATTATGCAAGTGGTTAGGAAACCGTATGTTGTGAGACATTTTATTTACTTACAAACTGTAGACTCGGCTACTTCACATCTGAGATACTGTAATCATAACGAGCGCGTGGTGGAGACTGCGCTATTTACTCTTCAGCATGGTCGTGTCATGCTTTTGTGGAAGTAAAAGAAAACGTTGAACGCTGAGAGAGATTATGTTGTGGCTACTGGTATCTGAAAAATCTACTTGTAATTTCGTCAACCATCAAGTACTGGCGACTGCTGTCGTGTGTAGGCCTATCGTCAACAGGAAAGCACACGTCTGCTATGCATGTAGGTTGTAGGCGTGCGTACGATAAAATAATAGGTGTCTTGTGTTTTGCAAAATAAATTAAGCCCCAACAGTCTTCCCTAACCTTACGCAAGAAATCGTAACGTATTTTCACATGCAGTTAAGCGGTACAATATTTTTCAGTTGCTTCACTTCTTCACCCCGATATACGGGGTATCGACACTATCCCGTAGTCGAAACGTGGACAATGTAAAGTGACAGTGTGGGAACAGGTAATAGGAAAGTGCTCATTTTAATTTAAATTTCATAACTTTGACCAGCGAGTTGTCATCAATGACTATACGGTATGAATTGAAATCTAATCTGAATGTGATGTGTGGTTGTCTATAAATAATGTAAAATAGTGTACGTGTAATACACTCCCGGTAGCTTGGGAGTTCCAATTGTTTTTATTTGTGTTTGAATCTTGAATTTAATATGTTTCTGTAGGAATTAGGAATATGCTTTTGATGTAATGGTGTTTATTTGTGTTTTAAGCTTGTGTATGAATTGTATCAATTTCATTTGCTAAAGATGTAGCACCTTTACCCACAAGATTAGGCTATACTGGGCGATTGCAGTTTTGTGGGTTGGCTAATCGCTGCAAAATTTCACGACTGCTGTTTACAGACGAGACTGTTTTTACCCGAGATAGTATCAACAACACTCGAAGTTGTCATTGGTGGTCAAAATACAATCGATGTGCTACTGTAGCTTCACAGTGCACGTATGTTGTTAGTCAGTAAGTGGTGCGTTATGATAGATAATAAAAGTTGTTGGCTTTTTGTTATTAGCTCTTTCGTATTACATGGCTAAGCATGAATTATTATTAATGAATTAATTTTTCCTCCAAAATGGAAGTTTGACCATCACAACGATTTTCAACATGATGTAGCACCTGCACGCTCGTGTCAGGAAATTCTTAAATGAACATTTCGCTGGTGGGTTTAAACAGACCTGTTAATTGGCCACAAACGTCACTATCTTGATTATTAACGGGTTTACAGACTTGTAAGAATAGTGAGGTTTTTAAACAGAAGTAAATACACGGTGTAAATTGATCGCTTAAATTGTAAATACTGTCGCTCTAATGATACAATACAAGAGCTCTTCGGAAACGAGTTAAAAAAGTTCATTGCTTGTAAGATGTAATATTATAACATTCATTACAGACTAAAAAATGTGTTATTTTGATTTATTTAAAAAAATATATTAAATATAACTTTTATTTGATTCCTTATTGATAATTTTGATCTTTCCTTTATTTAGGCCGTGGCGGGATTTGATTTTCAATTTTCTTTAAGAAATGTGTTGCTTTATCATTATCGAGACAACTGTTCATGTTTCCTTGGACGGCTCACTAGAAACGTATTGTTGATGTAATATTCTCTCCCACCAGTAAGACAGTAAACCTCTTAAATAAAGAAAAAGAAGAGAAAACAGAAGGAAACAGGAGAACAAGAAGCAAAGAAAAAAGAAGATGATGAAGACGAAGAAGTAGAAGAAGAAGAAGAGCAATAACAAAAATGAAGTATTTATAAACATTTTCCCTTTTATTGTAATTACGGATTTCCATAAATGTGTAGGAAGGAAGAGATTGCTGATAGAAGACCTAAATTGACGAGGCGAGGCTTATTGAGGAGATTTTCCTACAGTATTAGAACAATTACGTACTATAAATACAAGTCGTATCTGGCCGGTCACACAGCTTTCCTCCCACCTACACATCAACACCAATGCAGTTCTATAGAGTTGAACGTTTGAACGTTAATGCGGTAACTTGAACTTGAACTTCCATCACTGCACAAACCAAAGCAAAATCTGTAACTGCGAGTTTCTACTGTGAAGATAGAAGCCGCCTTTGCTAGAATAAGTGCATCGAATTTGTGTATGTTAGCGAAGTTTTTAAACGTGAATTTTAGTTTGAATTTGTTTAATCGAATTTTACATTAGCATAAAAAAACTTATAATTTACATTTCATAGAAACAGAATTCCTTATGAAGACGCTGAAATAGTTAACCGATTAACTTTGGTTATTTATAAATTTAATTTATTTTTTGCAAAAAAGTTTAATGCTCTAGTGACAGAAATAGGAATTTAGCTTTGGTGCTTCAGATACACAGGGGACTTATTAGCAACGGGTAAACAAATCAAGGTTGTAAATTTACAGTTTATTGGTTAACAGTCGGTAGCAGTATAAAATTAAATTGTTTATTTCAATACTCAGTGAGGATGGTGGATTTAGGGGTTGAAAAAATAACTTCGCTTGGCTTTCGAGAGGATTTTTAATTCACGATATTAATTAATGACTCGTTGGGCACTTGGTGAAACATATTAATACAAAGTTTTTTAAAAATATATAAACACTTGGTACATTTCGCAGATTTTATTTAATATCTGTGAAATTTAATGTGATTATTTAATAATTTGAAACAGCTGTCAGAGTTAAATAAAATCTATGAAACGTACCAAGTGTTTATATATTTTTAAAAACCGTAGGATTTTTAATTATTCACTTGATCTAAATTTATTAATAAATAGTAGCCTACTAATACTTTTTTATTACAAAGAGAAATTAATATTACGAATAATAAGAAGTAAAATTTTGAAAATAGTGTAAACTTCTTAAACCCAATGTCTACCCTTATTTTATTAAAATTAACATTTTATTACTTGTAAATAATACAGCACATAGTTTTACAAGAGAGACCCCTTTTTAAACATTAAATAGTTACATTATTTTTCTTACAGTTAGTTGTTGTAGCTAACACCTTGAGATTTAAAGTGTACATCCTTTTGTGTTGAATTCTTCCCAGGATCGCCTTCTGTAACCCTTATTTATTAACTCCTTTCTTTCACCTTTTGGCTTTGGCCTCCATTTATCTTTTAGTTGTTGATTAGTTCTTAGTAAGGTAAAAAGGTATAGGAGTTTTGGGTACAAGATTTCTACACGTGTAAAACGAAAGTTGTTGACAAGTAGGTTTCCATGAGAAGTTCTCTTACTAATCTCGCTGATAGAAGATTCCAGTTATATTATTATTTTTTGTACTAATGTTACTTCCCGGGGTGTTAGCAGATCAAGTATACTAGCGCATGAGTTTTGTTTTCAATTTAGGACAATCAAACAGTTTCTTTGTCTCACAGTCTTATATAACATAGTGCAATTTAAAATGTACTCTATGTTTTCAGTTGCATACATTCTTTAATCGCCAATAATTTTTATGATACAATGTTGATGATAATATCGTATTCTTGCTCACTCTATATACTATTCTAATAACAGACGAAGTTTTACTTTTTATAAAATCATTGTAGCTGATACATTCAAAATGTCACACGATCTTGAATACAAGATGACGGCTATTTTGTATGAAGATAACATACTTCGTTGTTATGGTTCATTGAATTGGTTCTCGCTAAAATAATAGGGTTTACCAAAAGTTGATTTCCTGAAATTAAAAAAATATCTTAATTGTCGACTGCCTGCGATTCTTTTACAATCATGAATCGCGGTATTAATTTTTCCTCTGCTTCTTCTTACTCGTCAGTTTTGCTATACTCGAAATGGTTTTCGGGAATGTCGGCAAAATCATATAAATGTTTGGGTTCAGCAAGTTTCTTAACTGTATCCCAAATCCATCACGTTTTTGTATCACATTGTAAACATTGTACTGTTTGCATGTGAGGAATTGTTTTATATAATCTGTCTATATAGAAAACATTTTTTCCGGAAAACTTTAATTAAATCATTACTTACAATAAATAAGAGCTAAACCAAGTAGGATTATTAAACAAACTGCCTTTATTTATCTTATTGTATGCTTGATTGCATATGAGTTTTTAACCGCTTAAACTAAAGAATAACAATTTAAACCAAACTTCATGTGCGTTACTACTGTAGGCCTACTTACAATTTTTTTTGTACAAATCTATTCCAGTTCCACTTTCCATTTTGCGCAGTAGTAACCAACATTGCGTAAAAACATATTTATCTCTGCTTATCATACGATTGTTTATTTGCAGCCGTTTAAAAATTGTGTTGTATGCTAAAATTTGTTCAATTTCGGACTTTTTGAGTTCAATAAAACAAAAACTTAATGCCTAAAATTTATGAAATCTTAGTGTTTACGGTACACTATAAAATGTGTGGTATAAATTTATAAAATTAATTGATGGTACAATCACAGTGACATTTTTTTAGAATACAGACAATGAGATTCATCAGGCCACTTTGAAAGAATGACTGAGGACAGAGAGAAAAAATTATTGTGAGATGGAAACAAATCAAGGGCGATGGCGAAGGAAGTGGTGTTAGAGCATGGGAGTGAATGAAGTAGGCCTAAATGAGTGCAGGCGTAAATACGTATAACACGAAGAATGAAATAATATTGTAAAGCAAGCCAAGCCAACGTGCTGAAGGGCCGAACTGCTTGAGGAGAATGAATAACGAAACTTTTCCTGAACATTTAGTGTTACAGAAGACGAAAGGTCGAACGGTCGAGAAATAATCAACGACAGTAAACGTGATTAGAGAAATTTGAATGCTGCAAACAGAGGTTCGTCACTGCCAACGGAGACGTGATCTGTTTGCTTCGTTAAGCACAGCAAACAATGCTAATGGGGTCGGTTCAGAGGTCATCTGTGAATGAGGTCACAGGATATAACAAGAGGGAATGGTGTTGGCTGGGCGATAGAGTGATGTGCGAATAAAATATTTCTCCCGGTTCCTGCAAAAGCCTCACTGAAACGGAACAGTGTTTGATTGCTGTAATGTAGTAATATTTGGTTTACGAGCAGCAATTGTAATCGTAAAAGTTTATATAATTATACAATGATGATTGATTAGCCATATGTAAGTGTACTGAGTCCCGGGTGGCGCAGCTGTCAGCTGATTCGCTTACAACTAAGTGTATGAAGTGTGTGTGTGTGTGTGTGTTGAATCCTTCTGGAAATCAGGAGTGACAACAGGGAGGATCGTGGTGCAAATTGCACCACCGGATGTTTTTGGAGTATATTCTGCGGTAAGAACAATGAGCCGTTTTAGATTGACCCTGAAAGGTTTGAGAAGCTGCAGGGGGGCCACGATTGCTCTCCAGTTCTCTTATTCTTTCATGTAAGAGTGACAACGTGTTTGTTTATTATACGGCGAAACAGAAAGTCGGGGACCTTGTTTCAATGAATTGCAATTGCATTTGTTTTCAGTAATTCGATTCAATTTTATGTAATAATATGTATAAGTAAAAATGAGTGTTCATTTTTAACTTTTCTTATTTGTTAAACTTTACTTGATATAAAAAAATTGAAGTATTTTTATGATAAAATCTTAAATATTGAAAAAGAAAAAGAAAATTTGACATTGAAAGAAGAAAGAAATCTAAAATAACATTTTTATTTTCAAATTTCATTGAATCGCTTTGTACAGGTTTTACTAAATTCTACTGCAGTATTAACAATAATTTATTAATTTCATTAAAACATCAACTTTATTGTAAGTGAATTATTAATGTTTTACGTCTTTTGGTGAATTAGGACAGTTGTTATGAATTACATTTGAGACACAGGCTAAAGATGAACCTTATGGAGGATAGTGAGTAACTTGGGGGGGGGGGGATTACGCCGTTGACCTTGCGGTGTGGGGAGGGGCACTAGTACTCAGAATGGATCGTTTTTGACGGAAAACGCGGGTCCGGTGTGGGGCTAGCCTATGCGAAAGTCAATGTTACGATTTTGTGTATACCAGACACTTAAATATCTTTAAAACTCTAAAGCATATTTAAATAAGCAATACACTTATCAAAAGAGCTAGGACGAAAGAATGTCACGCGATATTAACCTTGAGCGCGTAATGTCAGACGCCATCACAAGATGGCCGGCAAGTTGGAGTGGAAAATCACGCTTCGCTGCTCGGAAAAATTAGTATAGCTCGGGAACGCGTTCGCGTATGGCGTTATTTAAGGTTCCGTTTTATCAAGATCTACGAGTGGTATAGAATAAAACACTAATAGTGATAACAGTGAAAGAAATTAATAAATAATGCAGTGACAAATTGTTGAACTTGGACAAATTTTCCTTAAAATTTCAAAAATGTGAAAGAAGGTTGTAAGCCTATCGTAAACACCTACAAAGTAAAAGAAAATTGAATGCAGAATCCAAAAAGGCCCTGTGACAGCAAAAGAACGAATACGGAGGATGAGGAAGCGTCGAAAAGTCAAGGCGAGCACCAGCTGCGCAGACGCCGCAACGGCTAACGCAGGTTCACAAACAACGAATGTAGACAGTGAGATATAACTGATGGAATGCTACGAAATACAAGCAGGTGAGACGTTTGAGAAACGAGATTTAGCGTTTATAACCCATTGGCATCTGGCGACGGAGGACTTTGAAACGTCGTTCTACGCCAAAGTTGGGTTTTGCTTGTAGAGTTTGTGATCGTATATGGTTCCAAAATGATTTAAAATGACCCAATGCAGCTGTGTTGCAATTCTTACAACAAGAATTCACAGATGCAGACGTTCAACAGTTTATGTTTTGCTCAAACTGCTGTGTATTTACCCTTAACCTGGCAAGCATATAAAAATGGTAACTTTAATTTAACTTGGTTTTATAATAACCTACAAAGAAAGTGTAGTTTTATGTTAAAAGTTTTTAAAACGAATAACAATTTGTATTAACACACACTAAGGAAAATGGCTGTTTAATAGGCTTTACACTGTAATTATCTGTTTGACTTAAAAGAACATAGTTACACGACCATTAAAATAAGACAGTTTTAAAGGCTTCGCGTCACAAGAACATTTGAAGGACAAGTCTCGGATGAAAACAATGAGGAAAAAGACTGGAAAAGGAATGTTTGCTGTTGACGTACAGAATGCTGAAGACCGCAAGTAGACTTGAGACTCTTGCAGGAAGTTTGTTCGAGCAATGATTCAAAAATATGGTTTAAGAACTTGTGGAACTTGTCAGCCCAGCTGTTGACGTGAAACGTCTTTAAAATCACACCGAAACATACACGGGTACCAGAACAGAAATTTGTACCGTAACGAAAAGGTCTATATTATCTTGCCTTAATAACTCCCTAAATATTAGTCTCAGAGACGTAAGTGCGGTGTCATTTTTTAACATATATGGTCAGCTCGCTGATACGACCTTGAGTTCGCGTCGCGGGCGAGCGGGTTGGCGGGGAGGGGGCACACAGCTGATTGGCCAAAACCGGCGCTCTGGCTCCTTTCCATTCAGTGTAACTCAGGACTCAGACGTGGTAGCGCGGTGAGTCGTGTGTTTGTGTATAGAGTTTGTAGAGATCGATCAATTTAAGTAATAATAAGTGTATTTTGGACAATATTTCTATGTGAAAACTTAAAGTAAGCATGTAAAAAACTGTAGAAATTCAATATGTCAGCCTCAGCCCGCGCAAAAGGCAGCCGAAAATATAAATTATCCATATCGTTGGAAAGAGGAGGCTATGGGCCACGCACAATGTCCGGTGCCGAGCGAGCGAGACTGTTTCGGGAGCGTCGCAAAGCTGGCACGGCGCGCTCAGTGAACGACGCCGACGGCGCGATCACCTCTATCGCTGCTGTCCCCGAACCAATGGACATAACGAGTGAAGATAACACCCATACATCTGTCGAAGACGTCTCCGAGCTGATGGATATCAACATCACTCGAATTGATGCGATGCAGGACCATTGGCGTGCAGCGGACGAACGCTTCAAAACGGTATTCGAAACCAATCCGTTTGGTCTATCTTGCAGCGTTTGTGATCGACTTTGGTTCGACAGAGATTTAAAGAAGGCGAAAGCTCGTAACATTCCTCTTCTTCAGACTTAATTCCCCGGCGAAAATGTAGCGGAATTTCGTTTATGCAAGTCGATAGATGCCAATAAAATCCCGACGCTGTCGCGCTCGAACGGACCCGATATCCCCCGAAGCCGGACGGCCTGCCGCCGCTTGACCCGATCAGTGTTCGGTTGATTTCGCCGCGCTTACCCTTTATGCAAATTCGTCGTCTACGCTACGAAGGTAATTATGGTATAGTCGGCCAGGTGATCAACGTACCCGTCGATGTGAACAACATGGTCAGCAACTACCGAGGCGGATAGACGACGACTTTGCCTTCAACGTCAACATAAAGAAGAACCTCATCCACAAATCCAATTATCTGAGCAGTTTCGTACGCAAGTCGGTGATCAAGGCTTGGCTGCGCTACTTGGTAAACCAGCCGCTGTACAAGCACTACAACATAGAGATTGACTGGCGTCCGTTCGACAACGACGAGGATGACAATATCGGGCCCGAGTATCAGATTGAGTCCATCGACTCCGATCGGAGACTCGGAGTCTCCGATCGTTCTCTGTGGCGACTTCAATAACGATCCACGACACAACAGCTACCTCGTTGACTTCATGAAGAATGAATTCGACCTCAACTACGTGCCCACAGAACCAACAACACTGGGCAATACCACTATCGATTGTACGTTCACCAGACACATTGATGTTGATATTATGCCTTATGTCTCTTACTTCTCATATCACAGGCCAATGTTAAACAAAATCGTCGTCGAATATTAGTCGAAATAAATATCATGTACCATTCAGTGTCTGTTTTATGTTAAAATAAAATTTGGTACGCAGTCAATGTCTCGTTTTCATTTCAATCCAATACGCTAAAAGCGACTCGCTGACATAGACGTTTCACGTTAAACCAACGGCCGTGCGCCCCGACACAGCCCCGCCCGATTTTTTTGTTACAAAACGGGCTGAAGTAACGTTTTCACTTGTATAGAGAAGATAAAACGAAACAAACACAGAAGTATACTGCGTACAAAAAAATGAGGTAAGTAGATGAAAGACAGACGATGCTGCCTTTTTCCAGGAAAAGCTAACGATGACAACGAAATACAAGTTAATAATTTTAGTTTACTGTTAATCAGTACCGAAGTCGCGTGTGTGGCATACAATACAATTTTAAATATACGAATTTTATCCGTTCTGTTGCTTAGTCTTAAATAATTACAACGAGTTTCGAAGCAATTGTCTATCACAAGGTGTAATAACTGCGTACAGTTCGTCAAAACATAAACAGGAGATAACATAACCACAGTTCATTATTATATAACTTACAACAGTGTATATAGACTACACGTAAAGAATAGAATGCGTATCGTGCATAGAAACATGTTGTAATTAATAATTGTTTGTGAATTTTAAATTAGCGACCTTCATCTTCAGTAGCTAAGATGAATACCCCAGTGTACGAGGTATATTGAACAGCTTTACGTATCTTAAAATAATAGTTGTTGTCGTTGTTGTTATTCTTCTTCTTCTTCGGAACGGGCCATGTAGCCCGTTACGACTTCACAGAGTCTCTGAGCATTTTTCCCAGAGTCTTCCACGATCTCTCGTCCCCGCAGCCCTATATTCAAACGCTTGTCTAGGAACACACGTGTCTAACATGCGTTCCACATGGGACTTCCAATTCTGCCTGTATTTCTTTATTCTCTCCAAACCCGACTGTAACTTCAGGTCTTTCCTTATGTCGTCGTGTTTCGTACACGATCTCTCAAACTACATCCCTCATTGCCTTTAAAAATTTCATTTTCGAGGCCTGTATTTTTGAAATATATTTTTGCAGGGAGTCCATGTTTCACATCCATACATTAAAGTCGGCACAGTCACGACCTTATAAAACGTTAGCTGTGCCTCCCTCTTCGTTTTATTCTTCAAAAGTCGTCTTATAACGGTAATGGTAATGTAATGGTTCCACAGGTATAACTAAATTTATTTAACTTTCTTTCGATATCGTTATTCTTCCTATATGAGATATCACATCCCAAATAATTAAAATGTGATACCTGCTCCAAAATACTATTAGCAATTACAATTTTTGTTCTTGCAGGCTTCTTCGCTAGGAAGGCCATTACTTTTGTCTTATCATTTGAGATTTAAAGTTGTATTCATGGTAGATTGTATCCAAGGTAGTAATAGTAAAGGTTTGTAGTAGGTTGTTCATATCTTTAATTTCGTCGGCGTTTCTGTTAACTGATAGGCTTCTGCTGTTTAACCTGTTTAATCAGAACTCAGATTAATTTAGATAAGGAAGTCCTTGATAGAAATAAAATATTATTGTGCGAACCACTAGACATAAAGCTGAAAATGGGATGGTGAAGTGTTTGTTTGCAGCGTACTCCTATACGAGGCAGAGACGTGGACACTGAGAAAGAAAAGGAGAAGAGCTTACAGGCCTTCAAGATGCTGACATGGAGAGGGAAGGTAAGGATTCTCTGGAAGGATGGAATGACGAATGACAAAGTGGATGCAAGAGTAGGAGAGAAGAGGAAATTGTTGGATATTATCAAGGACAGGAAGATAAATTACATGTGACACCACTGCGGCAAACACAAGCTAATGTGATGGCCGCATAACTGCCGTCCGCATAATGGAACAGAAACGGTTCCATTTCCGCTGGTAAATGGAAAGCGGAATAGAGAACGGAGGAGAGACGTGATGCTAGACGGCATCCGGATGCAGGACATGAAGAGACTATCTCAGCATAGGGAAACATGGAGGGAACATGCCCTCGCGCACGAAACATATGATGAGACTAACGCGCTTTGATAATATGTAAATAGTTATTCCACAATTTGAATTAAATTACTGGGTGTGCTTCAGTTCCTGAGCGTTTCCGGCAAATTAAAGAAAAGCAGACAGGAGTCATAAAGTTTAACAAGAGTAATACTCGAAAAACATGTTTCCAAAAGGTACAATGTTTGTTAGCAGTAAGAAATTATTTTAATGCAATCTAACATTCGTATCGAGTCAAGGACACTTTTTGCAAGGTCCTAGACAACCAAGGTAAATGGTACAGTGGTTTGAAATTATGTTTACTATTCCCGGAAGTTGTTGAACGATGTAAAATAATAAGTACGCAAGGCGGAATTGAGTGAAAGAGACAGCTGTGAGAAAGTGAGGGCGGGAAACTGAGAGGGGATAATGAGAAGAGGGAGGCAATCGAGGTCGCTCCGAGTACGTGAGAGTCAACAGACACTGCAACAAGCTCTATGACGCGATCTATTTCAGGCAATGGTATAGGTTCTTGTACTTCGCGTGTAATCAATTTGTAATAATTAATTTCTTGGCTACAGTTGTAAGCCGTTTTTCATCGTTGTTCGCGTTTTTTGGTTAATTAATATATGCCCCTTGTCACATGAAATCGATAACATGAAAGTCCCACCTTTTTTTATTCTGCGTACTTGTTTATTTGCTACAACGAACGCGAACAGAAGTAGGTGTACGTGTATGCTGGTGTTACATATACGGGCTCTAATTATGCATTTTATTTTTAAACGTTTGTAGTAATATAATGGAATTGTAGTATTTTCCATTATGTGTAGCGTGACAGATATAAGCATAATATTGAATGGCAATTGATCATTAGAATAATGAAGTTATAATATTTAAATTTGGAAGAAAGCATTAAGTTTAATATAAAAAGATTAATTCATAGCAACTGTGGAAAGAAATCATTATTATAAAGAAAATACAAGTTCAAGTAAAGGGAGTTACTAGTGATGAGTCATCAAAGACCAGTCTCATAACCAAAGGTTTTCAAGGTATAACCCAGGAAGGTAAAAAAGTAAATAACAAAGCAGTACTGAATATGACCAAACCCACAACGAGGGAGAATAAATAGAATGGAAACCCTAAAATAAGTCAAGATCAAACAATACAGGTGGTGTATTTCTGAAATAAAGAAGAAGATGGAGAAGATCCCAAGAAACCTGATGGCATCAAGAAGAAGATGGAGAAGATACCAGTCCCAGAAGGCAGGAGAAAAGAAGACTGATGAAAGAAGAAGAAGGCAGCATCCTGAAGAAGATGTCATGCTCTTATAAAAGACACCCAAATCCCTATATCCCCAAAATAAATATTTAAAAATAAAAGTATAACGAAATAAAAATCACATGTATATAAATTTAAGAGAGAGAAGTGTATAAAGTAAAAGTTGCCTGTGAACTAAGATGAAACAATAATATAGTACCCATGGAACAAATCTCCATTGAAAAAACGCTAACCAATTTATTATGTTAATAAGACTATACGACCATTTAGCATTAACATAATATAAGAGTGCAAAGTGAACCAGTGATAGTTTTGGGTATTATAAAAAATGAACCTTGTGTTTCATTCTTGGCAATCACAAACATTGAATGCAATGAAATATGCATTTTTCAATGACTTAAAATGTGTACTGTGACAATATGTTGTTCATAAGACATGAATCTGTTTAAAATAACATTTTGTTTTACATGAAAAAAGAAAAACAGAGTTCATAATACCTTTTGAACAATTCATACTATTTATTTATTAATGACAGGGTACATTCAATTCCCCAAAGACAATGTATAAAAGACGGTATAAAAACTGTAGAATCCTACTTATAATAATAGTTAGAAATAAGAATATAAATATAAGGTTTTTATGTATATAGTATAAGAATGTTTAAAAATGTTTTAGATATAAGGCCATTTGTTTGGGTCTGAAACAACTAACATCAGAACTATAAAAATAGTTACCACTTGTAAATAGTAGAGAGTAATTAAGATGTTAGTTAGTAAAAATCCTTTTTTGTAAACCATGTTTCCATGATGGAAATGGGGATTTTGTTGCAAAATGTCTGACTTGAAGACAACCATTTATTTAAAAAAAATATTCTTTATTTTGTTTAACTATTATTTGTATTGTAACAAATACTAATTGTTTTTGTGTAATTTGAAAACATGTTTAATTTATAATACTATATGTAAAAGTCAGAGAGGGTATCACACATCATATATTGTTTGTAAAATATTTTGTAAGAAAAATTGTTAAAAAATCATAGGCCAAAAGAATGGAAACCAAACTTCATCAAAACAGAGAAATTGCTCATTTAAATGCAAATAAACGAAAGGGGTTTAGACAAAATAAACTTGAGATCATGCCATATAACTGCACATACCATTTAGAGAGATTTTAATAAATTATATTCAGAATTATAAATAAAAATGAAAATGACTAAACTCAGAAATTTGGACATGGGAGTCATATATTCCAGAATAATGTTTCAGAATACAACTAATTCAATTAATTACCAGAAAATAAGGGAATAGGAACCTTTTAATACAATATAGGATTATTAATATTAAATATAACTGATAAAATGGCTGAATTTATATAATGACAGGAAGTAAATTTTGATGTTTTGACTTTTCAGAGTATACCAAACTGAAAGTGAAATTACTATTTTTTGGACAGAAAACACTATAAAATGGCATTATTTAATCTGAAAATAAGCTGAATGAACTGAAAGATTAATTTAAATCACATCTAGTGAATAAAATTGACAAATAACCAAAGTTTAGGCATTCATATAGTGAAATAGTAAAGTGTACACAGGATATGAAAAATATTTGAACAATGTTAAGAATAATATTATATGGGCTAAGAGTTTAATTGAAACTGAAAAACAGTTAGTTGATTATTGGTTTTTGAACGGTTAACATAAACGAGAGTTTTGTGACGATCTAACCTATCTTACAACGTTAAAGATCAGTGGCGAACAGTACGTTACTGTAAAGTCGAGAGTGAATTATAAAATCCTTCCAGAACATATACATTGTGACAAAAACGATCAAGAAACACTATTTAACACTAAACAATACATTTCTACTCTGAAAAACACCACAAAACACCAGAAAACTGTATAATACCTTAACCAAATTAGTGTCGGAATTGGGAAAAGTGTTTTGACTTATAATTACACAGACATACTAAATACAACCCAGAATCACTACACCAGTCACTACACAACATTTAACAAGAGATTTGCAGACACAAGAACAAGAATATTGCCAGAAAATACATTATTTGGAATGCAGCAGGAACGAGCGACATTTTGATCAACTTGACGGCAGCCATCTTTCTTTTGACGATCCCAGTGCCTTCTCTTTGTTCAGCACAGCTGTTGGGTGAAAACAATTATTATATTTACAAATTATTATTCAATGTCTGTGTTTATTAATAACTATTAATTTGATTGTAACGTTATACTTTTTAAATATTATCCCGATTTCTCTGACTTTGGTAATAACTGGCTGTTTAAAGAACCCTATATAATTTTTATATCATATACTTGTGACTTTTTTCGATATCCTGAGAATCGATACTAATCGATAAGAGTCAATATTGCTATTACTTAATAAAAAACATTAATACTTTTCAATACTTAATAGTTCTTTATTTCTTCAATAATACTAATTACCAATAATATAATTCTAATTGATAATCTACAAGGACTTTACCACCTATAAGTGAAGATAACCTAAAAAATAAAAAGATAAACAAGTATCGATTGGTTTGAAGACAATCTTATGAGTGGTGGTAGTTTATTTAAAATATACTAAAACTTTAATAAAAATTTTCAGAAGAGCATTACACTGTTTAAAACTTCACAGCCCTATATTAATTAATTGATCATAATTAATTAAATTAAAAAAATTTTTTAATTATTTTTTTTTATAAACATAATTTTTTTTTAAATTTCCTTCAAAACAATAAATTTTGTTTTGAAACTTTCGGCGAAGCTGAACAGATATATTCCTTCATCAACTTTACGCTACTCGACCGGTCTTGCTACCATTGGAACTCGACCAGCTGGGAAACTTAAGGAAGTGTTTCAGGCCAGTAAGACGTCGAGAGCCACACCAATTACACACCAATTAAACACATTACAACTTACAACTTATTTATTAATTTATTACAAATTGGCTAGCCCAAAGAGTGGGGCTTGATTACATCGGAGTCTAACACACTCCACGATCTCTTTTTATCATCAACTCACATATATTTATTTATCTAATTATTACATATGATATAAACGATTGAACTCCAGGGAACCTGAAAAATTTATCTTAAAATGTAGAACGTTTGTCGATATCTGACTTAACCAGACCTATCTGAAACTTACTTAATACAAGCTAGTTCTAACAGAATTTACACAGTTACAGTCAGGAGACAAGGAGACTGAAAATAACTCCGTTAAACTTACCTTCTATACTCCAACTGAAGTAAAGACGTACGAGATCAACAAAATAAATAACGTCATATAATCAAACATAGAACTAATCACTGTGTAAGTTCTTTTCGTGTCAGTTTTTAATTTAATTCTATTTCTTCTTCTTCTTCTTCTTCTTCTTCTTCTTCTTCTTCTTCTTCTTCTTCTTCTTCTTCTTCTTCTTCTTCTTCTTCTTCTTCTTCTTCTTCTTCTTCTTCTTCTTCATCATGTAGAATTAAAGTCTCACGGTAGAAATTGGTATCCTTATTTAAAAACTTTGAACTGTTAAAAGTAAATTACAAAATTAGTTGTTCTTTTAGAACTTCAAATGTATTGCTAACAAGTAAACGAATGTGTTTTATTTAAATATTTACCATAACAGCTAAGAAAATACAGACTTTTGCATGAACTAAAAAAAACTTGGCGTGAATTTAAACAAAAAATTATGAAGTAAATAAACAATAAAAGGAATATTAATTACCGCTTTTCTGACGTTTTACTTTATAGATACAAACACAATGTTACATTTTGCTATGGAGTGAAATAAAAGATTAAATTATACAGGAGGCAAACTTGTATAGCTTTATTTAGCTGTCTACTTATATGTTTTAATTAATGATGCACTAATTTTTAAATTTTACCAAATATTTTGTGGGTCGAGCAAAATTAATTTATTTCACCCTTGTATAGTTGACAGTGCAAATTGAATATCGGTTCACCCTTGTACAAGGAAAAGTGCAAATGATAACATAAATCCACAGAATATTATTAATAATTTAAATTGTAAACGACAAAATTTAATTAGGTAAAAATGTTTATTAGTAATTGAAAACAATTTTTAATTTTAATATCACTGTTTTAATTTTAGTAGACCTATCATTTAATTTTAATATTAAATTTCCTGGTATTGACAATATTTAATTTGTATCCCCAAAACCTCAAACTCATCATCTTGCGATTCCGCTGTTGTTATTCACATCTGAGTATTTCGTGCGTTTGTATGTTTTTCTTTATCAAAATTTACCTATCGTACAACACACGTGCACAGAATACACGTCCGAGCCACGTTCTCGCGTATTAGGCCTATATTAGGTTACTGTGTGGTGTTCGCTGGCCCTGTCAGCTCCTTGCGCATATACGCATTACACCTCTTCGAGTCAGCGACTCCATAGTTTACATGGGGACGGTACAGCCTCGCTGGCGTGGACGGAAATCGACAGCTTTCAAGAGAAGACTACTTCTCCTCAACAGTCAAGCAACCTCATCCAATGCGACTTTAAGCCACCCGAGTTTGACTCATGTAACTCTCGTTAACACGAACTATTTCGTCTAACAAAACTCGTTTTTTTTAGCCACTATACTACGTTTAAGCACTTTACTGTACAATGTGAGTACACAACTGCAGGTTACATTGTGCAACATAATAGGCCTACTTGCCGTTTGCTGCAAACATTGATTAATTTCTATTAGGCCTATCTGATGTTTTAACAAGACCAGAACTATTTGTGCTAAAACTGAATATAGGCTTGCTACAATTATTTTGAGCCAACTGTAGACGATAATAATTCTCTTCCTTGTAAAGTCATAAATCCCTTTCCACTATTAACGCGTACGCGTCTTTGTGGAATAAAGCGTTGAGAACAATAGACACATAGACTGCTTAAGATTTCTGTTTCTTAAAATACTTACACTAATTGGTGTAGTTTCAGCTTTATTTGAAGTTTTCGAGTTTGTATAATACTGTAGCATAATATATTATGACGACTACATTACAAACTTCTGTGCTCTCATCAACACAGTGATATCGCATAGTACTTTTTATTTTATTACTATTTTGTGTTAACACTGTAGGCCTATATATACTGTAAACTACAGTAGGTAATGTATTCCAAATGTTAGTACGATATGCGCGTAGAATATAGTGGCATCAAATTCTACACTGGAGGAATGGTTTCCAACTGGAAAGCGCCTGAGGGCTAAAATTGTAACTCAGACCCTCCTCATAGCCTACCATATTAGCGATAAATTTTTGACAATAACGTAAAAATAAAAAAGGTAGTGTTTAATTGTAAATAAATAAAAAATAAATAATTTACATACTTGACGTAAAAATAAAAAAGGTAGTGTTTAGGGCTAATTGTAAAGAAGTAAAAACGGATAATTACATGCTTGACACCTCTTACTACATATCTTTAACGGTACAATCTTTATTATGTTAGTATAGTAATGAAACTGTAACAAAGGTATTAAACATTGCATATTTATATAAAAACTGCAATGTGAAAACTGAGATCGACCTGCTGCAGGCACTGAAGCAGGAATAACCACATCGAGCTGAAAACACGCAAACTTAACTCTGAATAACAGTTGTGACTGACTACAAATCAAAGGAAAACATAGGATAAGCCCGTCCGAGGCGTGGAAGGAAATAGACTGGCTCTTGTAATATAATGAAAGTGAAACAGGACTAGAGCAAATTACACATTCCATTAAATAAGTAAAGTGAAAGCCGCTGTTTATTAGTGAATCAATGAAACAAATTTTCATAGGTTTCTTCTGCAGTCTCAGTTAAAAGAATATTTATTATCCATTTATTTATCAAAACAAATAGAGTACCTATTAAATCGGTTTTCCAATTTAAGATCGCGGCGCCGCCAGTTGGAAATAACTGCACTAGATACTACAGCCCTAAATACAGGGGCCTAAAGAACACAGTCCAAGTGCGGTTTATATACCTTGTGCCAGTAACTCTTTAAATTTAATCGGAAATTTCGGTGCAGAAAGTTGTAGCGCTGCGATTCAATATTTTATGTTTGTACAGAATTTATTCGCATTTTTTTCTGCGTCAACCCACCCATCGCTGGCAAGTTTTGTGCAAAAAGCTGGAAAAGTGTGAACATGCCGTCTCAGTGAAGAGAGTTTCAGACAGAAGATGGTCAGCAAGAGCAGATACTGTACAGGCTATAAAACTTGGTTACACCCATATAAAAGAGGCTTTAGCTGAAATCTGTAACTCAAAAGAAGAAGAAAAGACCACAATAGTCGAGGCAACTTCGCTTATGAAAAAAATGGAAAAATATGAAACCGCCCTGATGACAGTGATTTGGAATACCATTCTACAGAGAATAAATGCTACTAGCAAATCACTGCAATCAGTGGAGTGTGAATTATTAAAAGGCTCTATTAATATTAAAATAGATTATTTTAAAATATTTTTAACAATACCGATATCAAATGCATCAGGTGAAAGATCTTTTTCAGTTTTGAAACGTGTTAAAAACTATTTAAGGAGTACAATGGGAGAAGACAGATTGAACAACATGGCCATATTATACATAGAACAAGAAATTCTGGACGAAATAGATACAGCAAAAATAATTGATGAATTTGCCAAAGAGAAATCAAGACGCAAAATCATATAGAAAACCTTTTTTAAGCACTCAGGTAACTTAGTTACTGTTAAATGTTTTGAATAAATTTCTGATTTTTCTTGAAACATTGAGTTTTATTATTAACTACATATTGCTGGTTTAAGCAATTCATTAAAAGTCTAATACTGAAACCTTTCCGAAAAAGCCATCACTTCCTTACACTATTTTTTTGTTTTGGGGCTTGGGTCTAAGGGCCTCGAAATTTTTACCGCCAGGGGCCTCCAATCGGCTTAATCCGCCTCTGCCTAAATATAGACTGTTTTGTTTTATTAGAGTGAAGTGAACTTGCCGTACTCGAGTTAGCGACTACTGCTGCATTGTGTATCCAAGGCAACGACCGCACTTAGTACCCATAAAGTTTCTTGTCATGAGGCGACCCGCATTCACTGACCATAAATAATGCAACGTTGCGAGTTGAGCGCGTGATCAAAGCGTTAATCACCTCGTGTGTCATCCCTAAATTACTTTGACACATTGTCACTGTATAAATTATAGCCTAATAGCGTTTTAAGGCTACTTCCGAATGGAAAATTTTGCACTTGGCTATGATGACATTACAGTAGACGTGACTGTAACTTTGTTGATGATAAAGTCGGAAGTTTGTTACTTTGATTTCAACATTTGGGAATAAACTGGGTGTTAGTTCGATGTCACTACCTACGCTCTGGCAGCCACAAAACTTAAAAAAGTCGCGTTTTTTGTATTTCTACGTATATTGGGGTCCTAAACTAGCCGCACACGCCGTAAACCCATTTAATTTTTGTAATTTGTGAAACATTTACAAAAACTATTTATACGTCACCAAATATATGGAAAACATTTTTTTTATTACTAAGTGTAGTACAGGTTTGAAGTAACTGAGGACACAAGAATCCGCGAATTTTTCCTTGCAAAAATTTTTAAAATAAATGATTAGGCCTAAAACTCGAATGTGCAATTTTTTTTTAAATTTTTACGTGTACTGCACACCTAATGTAGCCGGGGATGCGAGCAATCCACTAATTGTTATTTTACAAAAATATGAAAAAAGGATTACAGGATTTGAATCATGTTGAAAACGCGAGTTTTTCATTTCTACGTGTACTTTTGGTGCAAAAACAGGAGGGACACCAAAATTGCATTGACTGTTTTATTGAAAGAAATAAACAAAAACGAATGTTACAAAAAATGAATATAAACCATTATTAACCGTTGTAAACGAGCATAAAGACAGTCTAGAGTAGGCATGGATTCGAAAAATCCAACAGAAGTTTGCAAACTGATATGTAAATACAGGGTAAGTCAAAAAGTAAAGGCAAATTTTATTTTCCCTGCTCCAATGGATGGCAGCACTGACTGAACAATGACATATCATAACCTCAAAGTTTTATTGTTCTTTAGCTGTGTTGTTTCAGTGCTCAGCTCCATTCGTAGTGATTTCAGGGCATTTTATTATGAGTGCCCCGTTGTCCGTGTGCACCAAGCAAGAAATGAGGGGAGTGGTACGTTTTCTGCACTCTGAAGGGACTAAACCTACGGAGATTATTCGCAGAATGCAGCAGCAGTACGGTGAGAGCTGTCTTAGTGAACGAAAAATGTATGAGTGGATAAATCGCTTTAAAAATGATCGTGTATCTATCTGCGATGAAGAGCGTTCAGGTAGGCCATCCACTTCGAAGACGAACAAGAACATCGAGACAGTTGAACGAATGATTCATGATGATCGTCGTGTCAAAATTGATGATATTGCGCATGCGTTGAACATTAGCCACGGTTCAGCAGTTGCAATCATCCACGAATCACTAAATTATCGTAAAGTGTGTGCTCGTTGGGTACCACATCGACTGACAGACCTGCAAAAACAGAAACGTTTGGAAATTTCGAAATCACATTTAAGGCGTTTAGAAGAGGAAGGAGAAGAGTTTCTCTGTCGCATAGTAACCGTTGATGAGATGTGGGTCCATCACTTCGAACCAGAGAGTAAGCGGCAGAGTATGGTGTGGAAACATCCATCCTCGCCTACAGCAAAAAAGTTCAAAAGACACGTTTCTGCAGGAAAGTTGATGATGACAGTGTTTTGGGATATGAAAGGTCCACTTCTAATTCATTACACTCCTAAAGGTCAAACAGTGAATAGTGGCAGCTACTGTGAGCTACTGCGAGATGTGAAACCCAAAATCAAAACAAAGAGGCGAGGAAAACTTTCAGAAGGTGTGCTTTTCCTTCAGGACAATGCCTGTCCTCATACTGCGGGGAAAACGATCCAGTGCATTCAAGATCTTGGTTTTGAGCTGCTGGAGCATCCGCCGTACAGTCCTGACCTAGCTCCAAGTGATTTTCGCCTTTTTGGTCCGATGAAGGAGCACCTGCGTGAATCCAAGTTTTCGTCGGATGACGAGGTTGTGGAGGCGGTGCGCGAGTGGCTGTGCAAGATGCCACAAATCTTCTTCCAGGACGGAATTACGAAGCTTGTCAAGAGATGGACCAAGTGCATAGAAGTTGAGGGATATTATGTAGAGAAATGATGTTACTTGTCATCTTGTTTTCACAATAAAAAGTTCCTTTTTAAATATTTGCCTTTACTTTTTGATTTACCCTCGTAGAACAAAATTTTATTGAAATGTTTGGTATAAATTATTTTCACGTTGCATATATTGTCATGGAGATTGTAAAAGGCTTCGTTTAATTCGGCTACGAGTAAAAGATGGTAAAAAGTAATGTACAGGCCTACTTAAAGTCACTGTACAAATCGCAAACGTTACCCAACCCAAAGTAAGGCAATGAAACTCCAGACTCAAATATAACTCAAAATTGTGTTGATTTTTACACATTTACGCATTTTAATTAGCACGCTCTGATCCTTAAGTAATGCTAATGTCATGTTTTACAAATATTTTTGAAATACATTTTACCCAACCACCATAAATATGAAACAACATTGGTATTATTGTAGGCCTATAGCGACTAATTATTACTTTTCTTATCTCAACATTATACAGCCTTTGGTAGCTTGGGGTTATTTGACAAGTGCCGGTTTTGTTATAGATTGTTATTTGAAATTAACATTTTCCAAGGTACGCGTTTTTTATAATTATATGGCACTATTTTGTCACCTTTGATGTACTTCCTATTAACTTATATTTTATTATTAGTGTTACATATAATGATCAATTTTGTCAACAATAGGGTTATTAACTTATATTTTATTATCAGTGTTACATATAATGATCAATTTTGTCAACAATAGGGATTCCAAAGATAAAAACCGATTCATTTAAAAAAATGTGTAGACATTGCGAGTAGCACACATTGCAGGGCCACACACTTTTTGCTTGGACTTTCAACTTACTGAAATTCTTGATTACGTGACAATCGCTTAAAGCGTAATGTTAATTAACAGCCACTGACCACTTCATTACACTACGCTCAAATCGTAGATTCTCCCATAAAAAATAATATTACAAGAACAAATTTTATTGTTAGTGGCTTCTGTGACGGCTCAAACCCTAGTGGTTTAACTTCGGAAATCCCAGTCACTCTTTTGCCGACATATTTTCTACGTAAACTCACTATAAAATAAACCATATACTTTTTCGGACACCATATACGAAGTCGTTTTTTCGATTTAATAAATGGTGGCCTTGTTCAGCACAATGCAGCAAGTAGCAGTTCAACAACAAGGTACGATCAAGTTATTAGTGATGAAATCTCCTGTCACGAAAAAACGAACAGGAAAATATTTATACATTTAGGCTTAGCTCTGGCGACGTTATACGCGATACGCTCTACCAAAATAAATACCCTCCAAGAAATTTGTGACTGATTCATTTATAGCCTGTTGGTCAACGTTCGTTGTCTTCTAATCAGGTCTTTTGGCCACATCTTCTCTACTGGTTGTCTTGACCTTCTTAACGACACTGGTGGAGTCGCTGAGTTTTTCTGGTTCAGTGGTTGTAAGTAAGCAACAAAACTCAGCAAAGTCAAGCCACCCACCCAGTGAAGAAATATATTGCCAAGGAAATTTTGGAAGTCGGAGTGACGAATAAGTAGCCATAACGAAAAACGATTAATTGATCACGGCTTAACGCACGGAATGTCAAAACAAAGATAAACCTAATCACCGGTCATAAAAAACTAATATCGGTGTTTCCTATGATAACTACTTTTGCTTATATAATATGTGTGCATGTGACTTTGCACACGTACTGTAGTTTATGCGTGTCCATCTCCACGAGTGACCTATCAGTATGACGAATGAATTAGCTTGTGTAGAGTTGAGATGGAAACGGTCAAACGTGCACGTCCGTGGTCGAACCCGTGCGCGCTTGCACACACACACACACACACACACACACACACACACACACACACACACACACACACACACACACACACACACACACACACACACACACACACACACACGCCCACGCCCACGCACGCACGCACGCACGTACGCATGTATACACACATTATTTATTGTGCTAATTGGATAACTCACCTACGAGTCCACGTAGGTATTAGGGTTTTTTTTTAAATAAATACTTGCTGGACAAAATTTGTTCACGATCAACGAAGGAGTTATTAAATATTAAGCTGTACTTTTAAAGCCTCTTGCAACATCACGCTTGCTTTTAGGAGAACCCCAGAACCAGAGCGAACCCCTACAAAAATTTGTTTATGTTTCATTGCCTTCCATCATATTGAGTGTTATTTACTTGTGGCATTGTATTCATTCGTACTACGTCACTGCGTTAAAGACGTCGTATATACACGCAAGGCAGATTAAAACATTTGCGTCAATTCACAAACTTTTCTTTTCCCAGAATCTCAGAAAAAAGATAAAACTGTGTTTGCGTGTTGCAGAACTGTATAATTATATCGAATTGTTTCCACCAGAGTGACTACGACCAGCACGTAGCTCAGAATTTGCCAACATATATACACCAATCTGAGAAACAATTTCCTTATTGTGCAAAGGTGATATTTTACGTTAAGCCTAATAATAGGTCTGGTGATTCTTAACGAGTGTGGTAATGATTTAGGGACACATTTTGAAAAAAATTGACTACCCGTAAGGCTTGTCTGTGCTGCTTAGTTTAGTATATGAATGGAAATAAAAAAAGTCAATTATCGGTAAGAATTGTGTAATAATTGTAATTGTTTAGTAATTGTTAACTGTTTAGTAGGCTAATACAAATGGCATCAGAGTCAATGGTAAGGTAATGCACAGAATCAGGTTTTGGAATGACATGGTGTAAGTTGTAGATTCATAGAGTCAGAAAAATAGAGTACTGTGATTTATACTATGATTTTTGCAGCTACTCTCGAGAAACGCAAACAATTTTGGCTCACATAAACCTGAAGAATATAAGGAACTGTTGACTGAAACCAATATTCTATTGTTCAAATTATCATTTGCTTGAGATTTTTACCGTGTAAAGTCATCACTAGTTTTATTTTAGCCGGTAAGGAACTTTGACATAAAGACATAGTCGTTTTGAAGTACGGGGATTTTTATAGGTCCATTAAGGAAAAAAGTAGAGGAGACATACAAACTTCACTTGTAAAAGGCAATAGAATCAATTGGTCGGATAGTTAGTTACATTTAATTACGCAAGAATGTTCATAATAGTGTAGGCCTATAACTGTGTAGTGTTGCAGGTCATATTTTACCAAATTGGCAATAATTATAGTTACCTAAAAATCAATTTAACTCAATTAAGTGTAACGTTTGTTATGATGTTATGACGAAGCTTATCGGTACGCTAATAATATGAGAATAGTTACGCTAACAAATTAATTATCGAGAATAGTTAATTACAACATAACACACTAGGTATTGTTTTTCGCTCTGGGCTGTGCGGTTGTGCGTCGCAGAGACGAACCGCTTGGTAAACTGAGTTCCGAGCTACCTTCTGGAGCTCCTGACTCGTGGCCCTGCCCAAGTAGGGCGTGTGCTCTGTAGAAGGCCGATTCTCGGCTGTTCTGCTAGCCTACACTAGCGCAGTATACACCGAGGGCGTTTTCACGAATCACCTGGACGTATACGGTACCTGCCCAGCCCAGCCACAAGAGCTGCAAGCCGCCTGAATGTTGCACAAAATTTGCGTGCAAGCCGCCTGAATGTTGCATAAAATTTGCGTGCAAGCCGCCTGAATGTTTCGTCTAAGGAGCGGACGCCAAGTCCTCCCCTTAGAAGGTGTGATGAGAAGCGACGGGGGACTTTGGCCGCTAGCCAGAGCAAGTACGTTCTGCCAATAAGTAACTGCCTAACAGGGTGCTACCGTCGCTTCGAGAATTCGACGGCTACACTCTTGGTAGCGTTGAGTTGCATTCTACAATTTTTAGACCAGTCCCCGAGCGTGTCGAGCTGGCGCTGCAGTCGTAAGACAGCTATTTCTACATACTGCCAGAGCTGTTGGGATGCGCGTCGTGAGACGACGAATCAATGGTTTCCTAGTACCGAGCCACCGGTAGGGGCTGCTGCCTTGTAATCCTGTCCAGACGGAATATTAATTAATTATTTAGTGGCCGCTACAACCACATGCTCGTACTAGATCGACTAGTACAGTATTTGTTGAGGCCGTTTCCAAGATTCACCTGGACGTGTTCGGTACTTGTTAAGGCCAGCTATGAGAGGGTTTGTCTGGGTCCTCGCAGCTCAGACGTAAAATTTACGTGCAAGTCGCCTTGCGGTGTCTTCCAAGGAGCGGACACCGAGTCCTCTTCTCAAGAGTCGAGAAGAAAACCGATAGGGGGCTTTGGCCGCTAGCCGAACACCCCTATCGAGAACGCTTTGCAAATTTCTTTTATGAACGGAGGCGAGGTAAACCCAGACGGGAATAGCGTAGGTAATGATCGGCAACAGATACGCGTTGACGATCAGCTTACCCAGCTTGCGGGTCATAGCCTTGTTGACAAGTATCGGAAACAGTTGCGCGAGACGAGCGGACGCTCTCTTTCGCATCGTCTCAGCGTGGGCACGCCAGGTGAGCCGACGATCAAGGTGGACACCGAGGTATTTAACCTCTCTCGACCAGGGCAAGTACGTTCTACCGAGTCTCACTCGTCCTCGTGGTTCTTTCCGGCCCTTTGAGAATAGCACCGCGGAGCTCTTGGTTTCGTTGACGGCAACTTTCCAGCTTTCCGTCCACGTCGAATACGCATCGAGTGCGCGCTGCAGTCGTGGGATAGGCCTGTCAGCGTTCCGATCGGCGGTATAGACCGCCCTGTCGTCGGCAAACAGGGCCATCTGGACTCCAGGCTCTCTGGGTGCGTCGTTGACGTACATGGAGAACAGAAGAGGCCCTAGCTCGCTACCTTGAGGTACCCCGGCTGTAATGCGTCTCTCGGAAGAGACATGGTCGTCTATTCTCACGCAGAAAGTCCTCTCCGTCAGAAAGCTAGCAATCAAGCGAAGGTAGCAATCTGGGAGCTGGATTTCCCGGAGCCTGAACAAGAGCCCGTCGTGCCAGACACTATCAAAGGCCTTCTCCACATCTAGGAAACAGGCGACAGTCTGCTCTTTCCGACAGCCGGCGCCCGTGATGTATTCCACCAGTCTCATCAGCTGATGAGTGGTCGAATGCCCCACACGGAAACCGAACTGTTCGGGAACCAGTACATCGAAGTTTCGTAGATGGTCTAGGACTCTCCGTTGTACAAGACGTTCGAGAACCTTTGACGTGGCTGACAGTAGACTAATGGGCCGGAGGTTGCCGGGACGGGAAGCATCCTTTCCCTGCTTCGGAATCACTATGACCGTCGCCTTACGCCGTTACTGGGGAAAATAGGCCAGGCTTAGACACGCGTTGAACAGCGCAAACAAGAAAATTACTCCGTGCTCCGGGAGTCGAGTTAGAGCGGCGTTCGAGACGCCGTCCGGGCCAGGAGCTTTTCTCGGTACGAGTTCAACGAGCCGATGTGTGACCTCTTCCCTAGTAATGGGTTCGGGCTCCGCAGTGATAGGAAGAGACAGAAAGTCTTCCACTTCGTTCTCGACTTCTTCATCGAAGTCCCAGTCCATGGGCGGCTTAGTCAATGGCTGGGATACGAAGTCGGCGCCTCTTCCCTTCTTTCTACATGACGATCGACCGACTAGGTATTGTGACGGCAGTGGTATGAGAACATCTGCTCTCCGGTACCAGCGGCGGACACAGCGAGCCAATCAGGGATCAGCAGCCGAGACGTGACCAACTACGTGCTCGGAGCGAGTCAATCAGCGATCCCGATTAGTGCATAAAACCCGGGCCGGCAGAAAATTTTGAGCACTCCACACACACGAACGAGAGCGCACACGACGGGCGAGACACTTCGCTTCTGCTTCTGGAACAGGAAGGACCTCCTCTTTAGACCAGCTCTTCACTGGACGCATTCGGAAGTGATTTCGCTGTGGTACATCTGCTGCCCTGTTGCCGTGTATTCTACACTACAGGCTTCAAGAAGGAAGAAGACAGCAACTCAGCTGGCTGGTGAACTGAGTAGCCAGCACAAGAACAGCTGAGTCTCGTCGGACCTTCTAAGGGCCACCAGCCAAGGCGACCCTTCTCAGGACCAACATCTCGCCTGTTGAAGAGGAGGAAGAATAGCCTGCCAGAGCTCTATTTGCGCAGCGCATCTTATTCGCTGACGCTCAGGCTCTTAGGTAGCGCTGCCCCGGACGATCCTTGCGAGCTCCCACCAGTGGTAAGCGAGCTTGGATATCGCCGGGGTAAAGAGGCCGGTGGACACCTCTCTTGGTAAGGAGAGGTATTCAACGAAGCCGGTCATTAGCCCAGCTTGTTAGACAGCCTGAGCTTCCAGTTTAGCTAGTCGAGGTTTTAACCGAAAGTTCCACCAAGGCTGGGATACGAGGTCGGCGCCTCTTCCCTACCAACGCCGAAGGTATCCGGTAAGGGGTACTTTCGTCCGATCCGTCCCCTGTTGGGGCCACGGCGAGTTCCCAACAGCGTCTCTGGTATGCGTGCATTTCACGACGTAAAATGCCGGTCGCCCGGTTGTACACTGCCTTGTCGGCCGGATCACGGGTCCGCTGCCAGCGTCTCCGGAGGCGATTTCTCTCGCAAGCGAGACCACTCGTCTCCTCTGGGATCCGCTGCCAGTGGGGCGTGACGTCGTCCTGGAAGACGCGTCGATCGCAGATACGACAGCCTCGTCAAACGCGGCAACTGCCTCGTCGAAATGGCGGACGGCTTCGAGTGGTCCCGCCTCTGCCAATCGGCGACTTAACGCCGGGCCATAGCGGTCCCATTCTACCACCTTCACCTTCCTGACATCTCTACGTACAACGTGCTGAGTAGCGACGTGTATCAAGATGGGGAGATGATCGGACGATAGTTCCGTTAGCGCGGACACATGGACCGGGCAGTCAATTCCTTGGATCACCGCTATGTCCAAGACATCGGTGTTTGCCGTGTTTGCCGACGACAGGGCGGTCTATACCGCCGATCGGAACGCTGACAGGGCTATCCCACGACTCCAGCGCGCACTCGATGCGTATTCGACGTGGACGGAAAGCTGGAAAGTTGCCGTTAACGAAACCAAGAGCTCCGCGGTGCTATTCTCAAAGCGCCGGAAAGAACCACGATGACGAGTGAGACTCGGTAGAACGTACTTGCCCTGGTCGAGAGAGGTTAAATACCTCGGTGTCCACCTTGATCGTCGGCTCACCTGGCGTGCCCATGCTGAGACGATGCGAAAGAGAGCGTCCGCTCGTCTCGCGCAACTGTTTCCGATACTTGTCAACAAGGCTATGACCCGCAAGCTGGGTAAGCTGATCGTCAACGCGTATCTGTTGCCGATCACTACCTACGCTATTCCCGTCTGGGGTTACCTTGCCACCGTTCATAAAAGAAATTTGCAAAGCGTTCTCGATAGGGGTGTTCGGCTAGCGGCCAAAGCCCCCTATCGGTTTTCTTCTCGACTCTTGAGAAGAGGACTTGGTGTCCGCTCCTTAGAAGACACCGCAAGACGACTTGCACGTAAATTTTACGTTCGAGCTGCGAGGACCCAGACAAACCCTCTCAAAGCTGGCCTTTGCAAATACCGAACACGTCCAGGTGATTCTTTGAAACGGCCTCAACAAATACTGTACTAGGACGACCTAGTACGAGCATGACGTTGTAGCGGCCACAAATAAATAATCAATATTCCGTCTGGACAAGATCACTAGGCAGGAACCCCTACCGGAGGCTCGGTACTAGAAAACCACGACGCGCAACCCAACAGCTCTGGCATTAGTATTTTGAGTACTTCATCGCCACGCCATCGGACGTACTTCATTTCCTCTCCTTTCTCGGACGACATCGACGCGGGGTCAGCCGGGAGGAACGGCCGAAGAATAGAACCGGGGTTCTTTCGTCTTCGCCCTCCAGTTCCTCGCCAGCGATGGATTTCGCTGGGCCGGCAGCCGACTCTACAACCGATGCCGAAAAAAGGGGAGGACTGCAGTGCGCCACGAACAGCGGGCGCAGCCACCGAACATCTCAGCGCGACACCACCAACATCACCCTTCTCGCCACACGATCCTTTTTAGAGCCACCAGAAACACGAGAGTGTGCGATTGGCGCCATTTGTCATGCGGCAAGCCTTTTGTCCGGTGATAGTATATAGATCTACATGTATTATAAACGTTTAATGCAGTGATAGCAACATATGCCAGTGTATAATAATCTCCAAGATAACGAAAATTACCTAATTATTCTATTGAAAATTGCATCTACGTTAACAACTCTTACTCCCAACCGTAATCTTTAGGGTTCACTCTTTAATAACAACTTTACTCTTTAAAAAATTTGCACTTTCGTTGGTTTGATCTACAGGTGTTTATTCTTTATGCGGTCTCAGTTCGGTGGTCTGTGGGTGGGCGCATTGGGAACCGTCTGGTCATTCCGGTGATGATGCTCTGGTTAAAAAATCAATATCTTTTAACAGAGATAGGCTACTCTTGTTAACAAAAGTGACCAATTACAGCCTAAACGGATGAATAGATGTGATCAGCAGATCAAGGCGGGACGTTACACTAGGTCTTAAACGCATTCAAGGAAATTGACGCATTCACAAACTATCGATGGACTGCAATCTAATCAGGTGGTCCAGAGCTCAGGTGGTCCAGAAACATATGTGTGTACATAACAGAGCAGGCAAATGGAATTTCAATTAAATAATGTTAACGACATAACGTCAGAAATTAATAGAAGCTTACGTTTAACAAATAGAACTTGTTGCGGATTGATTCACTGTATAATTCACTCGCCTTATGTCTATCTTGAAAAGAGAAAACGTTTCTCACATGCTACCTGTATCCCTTAAGAATTAAAAAAAGAAAATGTGATATGAAATTTTATTTTTTCATCTGTTATTACAAGAATGCAAGAATGTTATTACATTTAAATGGCATATACATCATGTACGTGATCTGGACTACATGTAAAAGAGCAAGAATTGTTAAGGAGCAAGAAAGTCTTGCGTAAGGATAGTTTATATTTTAATACATAATAAATCGATTATGCGATTGTTTTATCAGGTTTTTTATTTTTACCGACTCAGTTTTGGGCTAAATTTACTTAAAATATACCAAAATGTGGAGAATTAAAATACAGTATTGTTACTACTGTATACATTTTGTAGTCTTATTTAGTACTTCATTTTTATCGTTCGAAGTTTTCAAGTCGTGTAATAGTAGCGACCGTAAAACGCATAAGCGCAGTGTGTTTCCCTATCTCGCCCATTGCTCATCCGACTGTGGAACCATGAATAATTTCATTTCGTCACAGGTGACCTTGACTGGAGCAATACAACATACGTAGATAGCGACAGGGAGAGCCAGCAGTAGGCTTACAATAATTTTTACAAGCAATAAAGTGTATTATCAAGTGTTTACTTGTTTTCATTGCGGTCTTGCAAACATATTGATTCAGTTACTGTTGTTATTTGCATTAAAGTATGCCTAATAGACCTTTGTATTTTTACAGGACAATTATGTTTAACAAGTGTAAATTTAATAAATGTTAATAAAACTATTGAATTACCTACCGTTTAACTATTTCTTCCACTGAAATAAAGATTGCTATCAATAATATTCTCATAATAACATAGACTCTAAGGTCCACATGCTTTTATATTATTTTTCATTTCCCATCGATTCCAACACAGAATTTAAAAGGCGTTATTGGCGCTAATTGTAACTGACTGAGACGTTGGGGGGCTTAATAATCAGGACTAACATATAACGATTATTGTTAGCTAAGATGTAAATACGATTTTAAAATATAGCGTACAAAAATATAACTTCTGGCAGTAAATAGGATTATATGTAACCTTTGGGAAGGAAGCGAAATATTACCTGAATACAAAAATAATTTCAAATCATTTTAATTTTCTCTCCAATCCACAGACCATCAATGTATTCGAGAATCGTGTAATTTCTCGACGAATGGCACTACTATTTAAAGTGAGTAGCCTTTTCTATTTACTGACACACATGCGGTTCAAGTCAATACATATTATTGTGGTGCAAGACGTGTACACTCAATTCGAAATGCAAGGGAAATAACTGCTCTTTAGCGTTTCTTATATATTTGTTTCACGTGGGTTGAGAGCCGATCCATCGTGCAACCCTGCTTCGGTGGTCAGCTATTTCGATCCTAAGTTTCAATTCCTTAGCGAAGTAGCTATAAAATTCCTTAGAGAACTGTTATCCAGGAGCACGTGTTTGGAGCAGTTCAATTGACTCAAGTCTGGTAAGTCCTCGTTAATCTATTCGAGGCTCTTTCGTCGCCTCAGTCCTCCTGCCGATGCATCTTAGCCACCAATCCAAGGACTGTGGTTACCTAGGTCCTACACATCTTTTTTCGCTGCAAATT
This sequence comes from Magicicada septendecula, assembly GCA_034769895.1. NCBI lineage: Eukaryota > Metazoa > Arthropoda > Insecta > Hemiptera > Cicadidae > Magicicada > Magicicada septendecula. The sequence continues at coordinate 136,681,552 of CM068375.1, forward strand.
CACCGACCCATTTCACCTTTCGGCCACACAAAGTCTACTCACGTGTAGATGGAGTAGAGTTGCAAGTAGAAGTCTACGTTGTAGAAGTCTAGTCGTAATAGCTGACCTGACTGGACTTGACTGGATCCCCCACCCCCAAAGCGTAAAATTCTAGCGTAAAGTGGCATAAAATACTAGATACGCCACTGGACATGTTCTCTGATTATCTGTGCGGGAAACAATGTAAAAGTTACATTACATGTAAATGAGACGAAATTCTACCTGTTCAATACAGATAAGAGACGGAAGCAGGTATGCCAAATAGAAGTCTAAGTAGAGTAGAAGTAGAATCTAAATTATTTTTCATCAGCAACTGAAGCATGAAGAAGAAGAATTTCGAAAAATAGGCATGTTTGTAGATCCTATATACATAATACTTTATGCTTAATAATCGCATAATACGTTAACAAAAAGTAGGAAATTTTGAAATGCCAGCTCATAAGTTTGCTATTAATAACACTAATTGGTTGAAAGCTATTATTTTCTAATCTAAACGATTTTCAGTTTTTATGAGAGGAAACGTAGTATATGCCACAGTTTAGCTATAAATACAAAACATGTACAGTAGTAAACAAATTATTGTAATTAACACACGTACGCTTACAGTGAGGTGGGAACAACGAGACACCTGTAAATTAATTTACGTCTTTAGAAAGGTTGCGTCGGACTAATGGAATACGACAGATTTAAACTTATAAGAAATTACAGTATAATTAAAATGTACCCTTCTTTGTACAATAACGGATGAATGCTGTATTAGTTAGGACTGAACGAACCGAGTGAACTCAGAACGTAATGACGTTGCCAGTAAGTCTAACCCTTTTACGATAATGACATTTCTTCTCAACATTCATTAAGTGGGTCAACTTGACGTACCTGCTTCCGTCTCTTATCTGTATTTGACAGGTCGCATTTTCTCTCATTTACATTGTAGCATGACAGAGTATTCACATTATAATGAATGGAAAATGATCATAAATAAATATCAATTAAAATAAAATCAAGGAAAAATCCAAATAAAAACAAATAGGTACCACAATAAAATACAATCATAATTTGAAGAAATAAAAATAAAGAAAAAAAGCAACTATGCAACAAATATGAGTAGTGAAAATAAACCAAAAAACTAAAATAAAGTAAGGAAATACCCAGGTAGGATAGGAGTAAGTAAGGAAAATACCCAGAACAAACCAACGTACATAATAAAACTATTTTGTATTGAAGAAACAAAGAATGAGAATCAGTAAGTAAGGCAAAACCCAGAACAAACCGACACCCCCAAAATAAAGACTGTTTTTCAAGAAACAAGCTAGGATATGAATAAGGAAGTAAATACCCTGAACAAACCGAATACCTAATAAAAAGGAATGATTTTGAAGAAACAAGGTAGTAGGATAAGAAGACTACAAGAAATACCCAAAGGAAACCCAGTAAGAAGAAAATAAAAACCCCGAAAGAGATTAAAAGTCACAAACGAAAGTATAACACCCAAAAACAGAAACTAATGTAAAGTAGATGTAAACAAAAGTGTTTAGAGGTATAAGTAAAAGTGCACCTATAAAAGTTATTTTATAATGAGAAAAAAAACAAATCTTAAGAATCCTCTATAAATAAAATTCTTGATAACATAAAACTATAAAACTGATTAGTGATAGTATCAAGAAATAACAGGGGACCAGTGCAAGTTATTTTATTATAGTAGATAAACTTCAAGAAAGTGTATGAAATGCTTAAACTAAGTAAATAATATTTAACTTTTAACTTTGAACAACTTTAAAGTTTTTAATTTAACTTCAGAAATAATATTTGGTAGAATAGTAGTATGAAAATCAAATATTATTATTTCTAAGAAAGTGCCACTCTTTGTCTAACAACATTCACTAAAATGAGAAAGATAAATTGAGAGCAGGTAATTAATAAGTGAAGTGACAAGGGATACATCCCTAATCTAAAATACAAACAGATAAGACTGCACAAAATTAATTTTAAGAATTAAGTTAAAAATGAAGGGACAGATGTGTTCTGTTTATATTAAAGTCAGTGAACTCTATACTGAAATGTTGGAAATAGAGTATGATGTTTTATTATTCTAAAATATTTATTATGTTTAATAGTATTAATCCAGGCTGAAATGTCTGAGTGTGGATACCATTCTTTTATTATAAAATATTTATTATGTGTTACTAGTAATAATCAAGACTAAAATGTCTGAATTTGAGTACCACTTTTTTAATTTCAAATATTTGTTATGTATTAATAGTATGAATTCAATACTAAATGTTCTTATAGTTAAGTAAGGAAATTTTAATTAATATTGTATTAGAATAGAAGGTCAGAAGGGGTATAAACAAGCAGTATTAGTCAACAACTTTGTATGTAAAAACAGATAAAATCTAGGCCAAATGGTAAATCTCAACAACCTTATAAATGATGAATTAAGTCCAGTAAACTAGTTAAACTGATGAAATTTATATAAGGTAAATCAGTCACAGAGTATTATAACTGAAAACTATACTTTAGAAAGATATTGTAAAAAGATAGGAAGAATTATTGGAAAAAATGCAAATGTAATAACTGAAAAATCAAAGGGGGGAATCACAAATTAATGAATAATATTTAAAAAGATAACCAATTAATAAAATTACAAGAAATTAAGGGAAGATAAACATTTTATTTCAATCTGAGATTTAGTACAATTATAAATATAACATATAAAATGGCAAATATTTTGAGAAGAACAGGAAGTAATTTTTAAAGCCTACATTTAAAAATACAGTATATACGGCTTTTGAAGGAAAAAACTTTGTAAAAATGTCTTATTTGGTATCAAATCAAGCAGAATGAACTAAAGAAAGAGATTATGTATTCAGTATTTAATAAAATTAAATAATAGCAAAAATATTTTCAGTAATATAATGTAAATTTCATACATGTAACGGAAACTAAAAAGATTTAAAACAATGTATTGCTAATATTAAATTGGCTAAGACGTTTTCAGATGACGAAGGAAGTTAGAACAGTTGATTATTAGACTTTGTCAAGGACACTTGAACGAGATCTTGCTAAATATTAACCTATAGTGAAGACAAGTATGACGTTCGTTAACTAGCTTACGGTGAAAATCGCGAATTTCAGCAAACTTAAAACAAACTTTAAATTCAGTGAAATTAACCCATACAACTATTAAACTAAAATAATACGGAACAGAAAATAAGTGAATTAATTTTTTAAACCTATAAAACCAATAATTCTGAGTAACGAGACAAACTGTGCAATTTTCGACCTTATTGACCAAAGTGAATTAAAACATTATCCAACACATTTTATCGAGGTGAGTCACAGAACACTGAACCAGGATCACTCCACTAACACCAGAAAGAATAATCACTACTGCTGAGACGAGGAAACATTGAAAAGGCAACATTTATTGGAAGAAAATTTCGTCGAGCCGACTTCATTTTAACAGATGCAGTACTGAAGCAGCTATCTTGAATCCCACAATTCCTTTCGAGCGCTGCCAGTCTAGTCGTCAAGACGACAATGGTTCGAAATTTTACTTTGATAAACATTATATATTAAATCATAACTTTGTAATTTTTAATTTTTAAGCTATTTACTTGTAAGTGTTATACTTTCCTGACCTTACCCTTTCTCTGACTATATAATATAACCGTTAAAAGAACCTGATAATTAATATTAAATACAGATGTAAAAATAATCGATCGCCGTGAGAACGAGTCGATGCTAGCTGTGGAATAATCGATGTATAATCGATATATAATTAAAATTGTTAATAAATCTGAAAATTCTGTAAAATTGGTTTCTGTTTATTTATAAAATTTATAAATAGAAATAAAATAGAATAAAATTGAGTTCACGGACTATACGAAAGGCGGCCATTACCAAAGTGGAAGGAGTATACATAAATAAGAAGAAGAACCGTCAATCGATTAGTGCTGGAGATAATACAATTAACGCAGAAATTGATTCTAACTACTAAAAGTGATATAGTTGACAGAAACAGTAATAAAAGATTTAAATTTTTACACAAAACAATTACAAAAATTATTTACTAAATACTAAACAAATAAAACAATTAAAACAATATTTTTTCAAAAAACAAAAACACTACAATTTTTTTTTTTGTAATCCCAAAAATCATATTGTTATAACATGTAATGTAACTTTTACATTGTTTCCCGCACAGATAATCAGAGAACATGTCCAGTGGCGCATCTAAAATTTTACTTTGGGGTGGGGGGTCCAGTCAAGTCTAGTCAGGTCAGCTATTACGAAAACATGTCCACAACGTAAACAAACGCGGCACATACGAGGCTGCTGTAAAACATTCACTATAAGAACTGGACGTGTAAGTGCTCACCACCCCTCCCGCCACACACACACACACACACACACACACACACACACACACACACACACACACACACACACACACACACACACACACACACACACACACACACACACACACACACATTAGTACCTCAAAATTATCAGAAACATAATTAGTTTCTTTTGCACGTATGAGATTATTCGTACCTTTTATGTAATTTTATTTATCGTTTTTGTATGACTCTGTTACTTGAATGATGAGTGCTGTTTGCATTATTATTACTGATTAGGGTTTAGTGTCAGATTAGTCGATTGCTTGTGTAGCGAAACGGCGGTTTTAAGTTTATGGGTAATTTTGATAAAAAATTAATAGTTAGAGATTCTATGGTAAAATAAATAAATTGTACGATTATTTTTAAGTTTAAACGAAAATGGGCATTTTTAGTTTAGAAATATTTCACAGTATCATATTTGTAAACATTTCGTATTCGGAGAAGAATGATTATGAAATAACTTTAAGAAACTCAGTTACAATTTAGTAAAACATTTTGTCTCATGTCGTTCATGTAGTTTCACCCACCCAGTTAATATGATAACATGTCCACAACATAAACAACGCGGCACATTCGTGGCTGCTTTAAAACAATCATTTTAGTAACAGGACGGGTAAGTGCTCACCTCCCCCCCCCCACACACACAATGTGTATATAAACAATGTAGATGCAATACCAGTGTCTATAATCGTGTAAGTTTAGAATTCGTTGTGCTTGGAAGGATGTCCAGTTGTCCATAGTTGTGAACAACTGCCATTGTGTTTATAAACATTGGTGCGCTTCCTGTATCACTTTAAACGTGAACAATGAACACGGACAAGAAAATGATACAAAACTTAAGGGCTCTTCTCAGCAGAGAAGTATGGAAAGGCTACGCTGGGAATAACGAAGCAGGTATAGGAAAACTATTAAGATTATACACAACCAATTATGATGATTAACTGCTTTTATGTTCATACGATTTGTGTGCACGTGACTTTGTACATGTACTGTAGTTGTATGCGTGTCCATCTGCACAAATGACATATGACTATGACGACTGGATTAACATGTGCGGAGGACGGTCGCTACGCTGGAACGGGTCACACGTGCAAGGTTGTGGGTTAAATTGAATTTCAAATTTCAAATTGAACTTCAAATTTCAAATTGAACGAGCGCGTCACATACACATAAGCGTATAGAAGAGAAGTTTCTCTTACACATTCATCGTTTTATCGAGACGTCTTAAATGAATCAAATACGGTAGAGCGTCACTTATCCGAAAGTGAAATATCCAAACCGTCAAATACACGAATTCGGTGGAAAATTAAAATTCGCAAGTTCGTTATAATTAACGTAGTTGGACGACATATAGGCAACGCATTCTAACATCTTTCCCACGAATGAATTCAATTTGATGTTAAGCATTTAAAATGTTATCACTTCACGCATTTAAAATGGGAACATGGAGTAATTTTTTGATTTTTTAAAAATAAATCAATACATTTAGACCGTATTTGCAGGAATGAATAAACGGAAATACGAATCTACGATAGTAAGGCAAGACGTAAGATGATAATGAATCTCCATTTCGTGTTTTTGAACAAGGACCTTTGAAAGTGTGAGGTTATGATCTTGTTAAAACAGATGTGCTAGCCGCAAAGAAAATTGCTTGAAAATTATGCACAAACACAAGTGATTTATTTCTATTAGGCCTAGATTACTTGTGGAACTATTACGCCTCAAAATTAAAACCGGTATAAATACATATCTAATACATTTTCTCATTGTACTGTGTTTTATTATGTTTTATGTACAGTGTAATAAATGTTTAATGAGTAATAGTGTAGCGTACTGTGCAGTGCAAAAAACTATGTAGGCCCTACTTGAAGTACGAGTACTAAAGAAACTTAAGTAGGCATGCAAAATTTATACCATTTTAATATATTTTAAACACCATGTTCACCCTACGCCTTATTGTCGTATACTGTATTACAAAATGCTTTGTGCGTTCGAACATAGTACTGTACTGTTGCGACGGTCTCACTGTGCGTATGGTTACGACGGTCGTCGTATGATGCAATGGAAAACAAAATACAGACTCCAATGAAGTCACTAACAACCATAGTGATATTGCATATTGCAACACCGCACATGATTTTAGTAGAAATTTGAACTGACATTTTCCCGATACAATAATTACAGAAAATATCTCTGTAAAAAATTGTTAATGCCTCACCTCACACTGTATATGATCAAACGCTATTTTGTTACTTTCTTGTGGTATTTTTTTAATTCATAAATACTTACGTCACCTCAGTAGAGACATACATACACGCAAGACCGATTATAAAATTTGCCTTATGCTTTGCGATTATGATTCGCAGCACAATTCATTTCGTAGAATCCCTGAAAGCAGACACAGTTTATGTGTTAGCGTGCTGGCGAACTGTATGATTATCTCCATGAGAGTGACTGCGACCAGCACGTAGTTCAGAATTTGCCAACTACATATACGAAAATGACGTGGTCCAAACTTACTGTCTAAAGGTAACAGCTAACATGAATTTTAATAATAGGTCTGCTATTTCTGAACGAAAGTGGTATCAGTGGTAAATATTGTATATTTTAATGCAGTTAAAAAATAGATTACCGGTTGTCTATGCTACTTAATTCAGTAAATAAACGAAATGAAAAGAAGGGAAATATAAGTAAAAATGTTAAGAGTCCTCCGTAATGTGTATGTAGAGAAAAATATAGAAATCATTAAAGGAATAACGAAGTCAAAGGTAATGCTAGGGCAATGCTGGCTGCATCTTCAGAGAAGTCAATAAACAGAAAGTGAATAGAAATTCTAGACCTCAAAATTGTTACTCCGATTTTGCCAGCTACTCTCGATAACCACAAAAATTATGGCTATTATAAACCTGAAGAGTCGAAGAAACGTTGTACTGAAACTAACATTCTATTGATCTAATTAACATTTGCCCTGATCTTACCGCATAAAGTAGTTAAAATATAGTAGTAAAAAGAAGATAACACTAGCACGTAATCGGTTTGAAGTACGAGGATTTTCATAAGACCGTTAAAGAAAAATATTGGGGAAACATACACGCTTTAGTTGTGAAACACAGTGAAATGAAATACTCGTATAATCAGTTAAATTTAATAATACAAGAATGTACGTGTTGGTATATAACTGTGTCACGTGTGTTGTGATGTAAATTTATCTGACGTATGTTTGCTATTAAAAATATTAGTTTTTGTAAGCTATTATTCTCTAATCTAAATAAGTTTCGGTATTTATGAGAGTAAACGTATTATATTGCACAAGTTACCTACAAGTGCAAAGTCTGTTATAAACAAATTAGTGATTAGTACATATGTGCGCGTACAGTAGATGCGGGCAACTGGAGACCTGGAAATCATTTTACGTCTTTCATCAAAGTAAAAAAGATTTGAAAGGTTGCGTCAGACTAATGGGATACGACAGATTATAAAATTGTAAGAAATTACAGTGTAATTAAAATATACTGTTTTTTGTACGGGAGACTGTATTAGTTAGGAAATAATATCGGACCGAGTGCATTCAGAACGAAATGACGTATCCAGTAAGTCTAATCCTTTTACGATAATGATATTTCTTCTCAACATCCAATAAGTGGGTCATCTTGACGTAGCTGTTTCCGTCTCCTATCTGTATTAAATAGGTTTCATTTTCTCTCATTTATGTACTTTTACAGTGTAAAATTATCAGAAAGGTAATTAGTTTCGTTTGCACGTATAACATTATTCGTACTTCTTTGTAATTTTATTTATCGTTTTTGTGTACTTGACTCTATGTTAGTTGCATGATAGAGTACAGTTTATACTATTATTACAGATACAGGTTTATTCTCAGTTCGGTTGATTTCTTCTGTATCCGAAACGGCGGTTTTAAATTGATGAGTAATATTCGTTTCTTAAATTTGGATAAAAAAATTAATTGCTAAAAATTCTATGGTAAAGGAAATAAACTGTGTTATTGTTTTTAAGTTTAAATGAAAATGGGGATTTGTACTACAAAAATATTTCACAGGCTCATATTTGGAAACATTTCGTATTTGGAGAAGAATAATTATGAAATAACTTCAAGAAATTCTGAAACTCAAGAGTTAGAGTTTAGTAAAACTCGATACTGTACACCACATGCACACAATTAAACAATGTTAACGCATTACCAGTAACTAAATCGAGAGTACGATCAGAATGCGTTGTCTTTGGAAAGATTATGATATATATAAAACATCTTTCAATTGCCGTTGTGTTTATAATGACGTTTTTAATCAGTGTGAGCTACCTGCATTATACTTATGGATTTGAAACGCGAAAAATTCACATGGTCATTAAAATGATACAAATGATACTTTGGGGAACTGAGAGAAGAAGTATGGAAAGGGCTTCATTGGGAATAACGAAGCAGCGTAGGAATGCAATTAAACGGATACACAACCATTGCAGGTGGATGGTATCCTGTAGAGAATTGAAAAACTTCAATGGAAATGGGAAGGAGCAGATAGCAGATGTCCAGACTGAATGCCAGTAACAGAAAACCACGAACTTTTACAAGGTGAAGGGGTGATCTGGTTGTACGTTTCGCTACAATGAATTGGAGAGAATTCACCGGAGAAATACTAAGAGAATTCGTAGTCCATAGTCAGCAAGGGAAATGGATAACAACACTGTTTTTAGACTTTACGCACGTTGTAGTGTTATTTTCGTGAAGATGTTAAATATGATAATTATGCCCACACGATTATTTAGGCAACAGCACCACTTTTCTAAGAATTAAATTTGAAACATTAGGCATTGACACTTATTTTGGACACTGTTTTTGGGCGTCATCGTTATTCATTGCTAGTAGCTATTAGTTTTTGTGTTGTCTTCTGCAGCGATGTCACTGATTCGTAGATGACATAATATATCGCCAATACAAAAAACACAACACACACACACGCACAGAAAACAACTGTTCGGGCGCCTACACTAATATTAAAGTCGTCGTATCGGTTACATAACCAAAGTGTTTTAAAAATATTAAAAATATACAATCAAATCATGTTACGTAACTCTAGATTATTAAACGGTACATTATATCGCTTTTAATAATATATCTAGTGTTTATCTAAACCGATAACCAGTTCGTTTACACCTAAAAATACACAGAAATTATTAAAGCAGTGAACTCGATTTGTTTATTTAAAATTAAAACAAAAAAAATGTTAACGACAGCTATGTTAAAACGACACGCTTTCTCGTGGCTGTATACAGCCAATCTACTAAGTATTGTTATTGGTTATCTGTTATTATGGAGTGTTGTTAGATCAGTAGGAATGGATCAGTGGGCTGCTAACCTGCAGCTTTTGAGTTCGATTTCCGAGCAGAATCACACCACAAAAACAAGGTGCGTTTCTCAGTCCCTAGGACGTCTCAGTTTATGAGAATGACATACTGAGACAATAATTGATGATAAGAGCGTGGACTCAGTATTTTCCTTGTACGTCGAACGGCACACATAGGTCATCTCCTCTGCTTGACTATCAAACTACTTTGGTAACACTAAAAAAAATCCTTACAGTATTTTTTTATTTCTTTAATTCCTATTGTTCAGCAGCGGAAGCAGTATCAGTATTATTAAAAACTATTATTTTTATTTAAAAATCATTAGTAAGAGACAAATGGGGAGAAGTAAGATAACTATAAGGTAACTTTAATACTTTATACAGACCGGAACTTACGTATTGTGGAATCTTGAGTGTTACGTGAAAGCATAAAGAGAAAAATACAGTCACATGAATAAAATGATTCAGTACATTAAAAAGACTGATTTGTGGATGATAAAACAGAGGAAAACAGAAATAATACAAGAGCTGGAGCTGGAGACTATAACTGCTCTATAAAACACTGAAAAATTGATAGGAGGATATAAAAAGTTGGAATAAGAAGATACCGGTGAAAACATATGGGAAGCTAGAGTCCCGAAAAAGACCTGGATTGGGACAAATCGAATGTAAAATATCCCTAATACTCATTAATCTCACAACATAATTTACAATCTGTCAGTGAAATGAAATTGTTTGAAAACCAGTCAACAAATATATTAACCAATAGGGAATGCATCATTAATTTTTTAAGCAACTTAAATACGAACTCACTTCTCAAAGTAGTCGTGATATCCTTTGTAATTAACGAACTTTTAAGAACTGCAGAAACCTATAGCATTGATTTTTGACGTACTGAACAGTGCTTGTGAACGAAATTTGAACTTAAAGAAACATCGTGATTTGAACATAAATTTCAAGTCGGAGAATTGGAATTTTGTAACTTTCTTGTCACGGAAATCTAGTTGTTGATTAAATGAGTTTTTTGTACTTAATATTGACAATGTTTTGTTACTATTAGTTATTCCTTTCATCATTGTCATCGTCACCATCATCATCATCATCATCTCCACCACCACCATCACCATTTCGACTAATTCAACGTACATCGTCATGACGCATGAATAATGGCCCTTAGACGGTGCTGTTATTACTGGTTTTTACTTCAAAGGCAGTATTTCTCTAACAAGTCGCTTTATTCACGATTATTGAAATCTGTGAAATTATATATGAAGACACAATTACTTGAATTATAGAATTTCGTACAGATCATTTGAGATCGTTGCAGTAGTAGTCACAATATGCCAAATAAAAGTCGTTTCAATACATTCTGCAGCACGGAGGTAGTTGGCTAAATACAATGTCAGTGCAATGCTGTAGTGTACTGTCAGTACTGTGCAACAAATTCGCTATAGTTTTAAAAAAATTTCGTTTTGCTGACAAGCTGTGAATTATGTTGAGATATTAATTACTAATCTGACTTAAAATAATCTAAACAATTGAACGGGAGGCCATCCTCAAGAGGCGGTGATAACCAACTGTGAGTCCCCAGGGCCCCTCCCCGCCAACAGCATGAGTCCCTACGTAGTCACGCGAGCTTCGTCGGCGCCTCGAGTTTCACGGTTCCGTGTTGTGGGTTCACCCGACGGCTTTCCAAAGAACAGATCGCCTTGAGACTACTTGCCAGGGAAGAGAACACGCGGCACTGCTTCGGATTCCCTGAACCTGACTCTGGCAATGCTGGCTGCTTTTCACGACCGCTACTAGGTCACACTACACATCGTGCAGCTACGTATCAGGGACAGAACAGCCCTGGCTCCCGTTTGCGACGCACACACGTTTGGCCTGGCATGCATCAGCTCCATTCCAGCCGAAGGGCTAGTTTCATTTCCGCGCCACGCTGAAGAGTGTGCTGGGCCGGGATGGCGATCGGAGGGAGTCATCGGGTAAGGTGGTATAGGCCCTTAACCTCACGCCACTGGGGAGAAAGCCCTAGTCCCCCGCCCGCGGGGGACACACTTGAGCAAGAGGAGTACAGAAAGAGAATGGCCGCAGTACAGAGACATGGAGCTCTCAGGATAGCCAGTTTTTGTGTTGGGGGGGGGGGGTGTGATTTCTGTAGGTCTCTTCGCAACTGCTGAAAGACAGCACGTTCATAAAAGGAAAGCCGAACCGAAGTAGGAAAGCTGTAATAGCAGAAGCGAGAGAACTTACTATGCAACGGTGGCGAAAGGAAAGAACTTCTCTTTGACACTAGGGAAAGATGGACTGCGAGGCTGATCGTGAATCTTGCCGAGTAGACAGAACGCAGGTGTGCGGGAGTTAACTGCTACATCACCAGGCATGACTGATTTAATGACTACCTATGAAGGTAGAAAAGTGGCGAGATTAGCCTGCCAATACAACGATTGGCCTACACATGACGCTCAACACACTTTCTTAAGTTGCTTTAGATGGGTAGCGCAGAGGGATATCCTTGCAATGGAGATAAGCGAAATAACTCCAGGTAACAACGTGGGTGATGATCGCTGGGACTGCGTATCTGCCTATAGTGAGATTGTGCTGAAGATAAAGAAGCGAGATCAAAGTTTAATATAGTCATCCGCAAGAAGAGGGAGAAATGGGATGGAAGCTCTGTGGGGCATAAGTAAAGCTCCCCTCCCACTTTAAATAATGCGATGAGCGGTTTCGAGGGTGGTGGTGGTTGGAGAGTTTTTTATTCGGTTAGAGTCCGATACTCCAGGGGGCTGTACACCGTCAACCCCTTGACTGTGCATGACACATTTCTCGTCTCATAAAAATACTACCAGTAAACTTACTACGTTTACTATTCCTACTACTACTGCTACTACTACTACTACTACTATTACTACTACTACTACTACTACTACTATTGTTAATATCGTCAGCACCATACCGCCATTATTACTATATTATTATTATTATTATTGTGTTATACAACACGGTCAGACTTAGTTTACGTTTACAATAGTGACTGTATTGAGACGCAATTAGTTTCTCGTTGCCTCTACCACTCCGTGTTCCATTGCTGTTGTAATTATTTAGTTAATTGTACGACTGGCAAGCCGTGTCAGTACGCCTGTCATTACCACATCCTGCATGACACTTGCACTTTGACTTTCACTTGACTTTGTTCCGAGCGTCGTGACACTTGCAGTATTACTCTGCATGCACTGCTATATTTAACTCGGCCAATAAGAAAGTTTGATACAGTGAATTGAAAAATTGCTCAGTTGAAACTCACTTCAGACACTGCAGTTAGTCGACCTTTTTTTGTTCCTAGCACTGAGCGACGCGACCGTTCACTTGTTATTTTCTCAGCGTACGTTTCAATATCTCCTTCCGATTTTCTATGAGTTTTCCCGTTGGTTCCTGTAACCATACGTAAAGTCAAAAAACCGACTCTTATTTACGGTGGCAGCAAGTTTTTCACTTTTAATGCGGAACGTGTAGTAGATTGTTGAAATAAGCAGCTCTTCAAGAGAAAGGAAATCGGTTGTTTGCTTAGGTTTGTTTCATACACGAAATAAATGGAGAGGAAGTTGTAACAACACGAGAACATCTCGTCAAAATAACTGAGAACTTTTAGGTATACGAATGTTAATGTTAAGCCAACAATAATTTGACGTAAAGTAACCTAAAGCACTAAAAACATAACAAGTTTTAGTTGGAGAGGGTAAACTTAATAAGCTGAAGAATGCTGATACTTTAAATCATGCCGCAAACAAAGGAATAATAGAAAAAACGATAAAAGTGGACAACTACAGTGTTTTGGTTTGAATGTAAATCGGTCTAAGACAGAAGACACGATGGCTAATCGTGTCAGTAGGGCCTAATAATTCCGCAAATGTCAATCAGGCGACAAATTACAAATAGAATTAACACTGTTGCAAACCACTATAGAAAAATTATTCCCATTAGTGCTTTCAAGCTTCACAGCTTATCGTCAGATCGGAAATAATCGTCAGAGCGGAAACAGGTTATTTCCGATCTGACGATGAGCTGTGAAGCTTGAAAGCTCTAATCGGAATAATTTTTCTATAGTTGTGTGCAACAGTGTTAATTCTGTTTGTGATTATAACCACTAACACAACTTTCTTAATTAAATTACAAATAGTGAACAAATTAAATATTCTTATTTACTGGTATATAACAACGGGATCTGCGCTGAAGAAATGAAAAGACGAATAGCTGTAACAAAAATAGGAACGAAAAGTAACTAAATTTTGAAAACACCGTATTTAAATTTAAGGACAGCAATGCAGTAAAATATTGCTATTCCCAAGAATGCCTAATTGGCCTGAAACACTGACGTCAGTCAAGCAGATCGTAAATGGAATCGAATTCCTCGAATTGTGGGTCTGCAGGCGTATTCTCACAGCGTCATGCTGGAACGGAGTTTGAACGCTTTCATATTTCTTTACGCAGAAAAATACAGGTTATTAAAGCAGACTGATAAGTCATAACTAAGATACTTTGGATACACACACAGAAAGATAGGCGACACAAGATACTGTACGAGAGAAGGTAAAAGATTTGGACATCGATGTAGAATGAAGTGAACGGATAAACGTAAAGAAAATCCGGAAAATTGATTAGGCTAAGCTATACAGTTAGTCCAAGTTAGAAGATTCTGGAAAAAACAAATACTGAAACCGTTGCAAGGGTAAAAAAAACATAGGAGAAGAGATAAAAACATCTATTTTAAAAATAGTTCATTAAAGGTATTGTCGTTAATTTTTAACATCCTCGTTATGTTTGCACACAGATACGTTTATTAGTACTTACATACACAGGCGTATTTACGGGGGGGGACGAACGGGGTCGGACCCCCTCCCCAGAGGGTCTAAAAAATGTACAAATTTTGTTATTCTCTTAATTTTTAGACTGTTTTATTATTTTTTCACCTGTCTAAGCTAATATAGTAGTAACTTTTTTTTTAAATATACAAACAGGTTTATTACACATCATTTGCGTATACGTTTGAAATATGAAATACAGGAAAATCAGTCCAGTCAATAGGCATCTTCTAAACAATGTTTCAATAACGCGTATTTTTATTGTATAATTACCGTTTACTTTAATGCGATTGATTTAAGATGTTAACACACGTTTTACAACCACTTTAAAGATAATAATGTTGTTTAGTCTTTACTTGTTTGTTCTTTTGTATGAAGCCAACTCGACCGGACTCCCCCCCCCCAAGACCAAATTTTAGATACGCCCCCGGTTTACACACTATAAACTTGTACATACGTGTGATGTATTATGGTCAAACGTGTGGAGAACTGTCTGATGATCACTTGTTGCATTGTATTTTACAAATGTCGCGGGCATTTAAATCCCTCTCTAATTGTCTTCGGCGATTCTGGAAGACCATCATACTAGAAATCTCGTGACTGTTACTGTCATTCCTTTTCCACTTTTTAAAATTCTCTACAGCCTGTAAAAAATTTGTTTTTTCTGAATACCTTATGTAAGAGCGTGTAAACGAAATTCGTGAAATGGTAAACTGAACAGTTATCGTCAATAAATCATTACACGTTAGCGTAGGAGAAAAATGGCCGTCCTTCTGCATTGCACCATATTATATTAAATCGGAAACAAACACCAGTAATAATAACGCAAATAATAGTAGCTATATGCGGCGCTTAGTCACTCTGATGTAGGCAAGCGTTCTAGCCTTCTGGGAATTGAAATACGCCACGAACTGACGCTAAACTTATAATCTTCCAGTCGTGATGCGACTACTGTAGCGTCGTATGTGTTTACTTAAGAAAGAAACGGCAATAACAATATGGCCGATTGATCACAAACTGTGAGTGGAGGTAACGAAACTTTTAACAATTTTTCCCAGAAGTGCGAAAAATAATTATCTACGCTCGGACTGCAGTCACTACAGATTTTGTTACGTACAAGCACGTTCAATTATTGTTAATTACGTTGTTAATAAACCTTGTTATTTAATAACTTTTTCATTGCTCACTTGACAACGTTTGGTCCTCTTCTTCTTCTTTTGCATGTAAGTACATGATCTTGATCAATTAAGATGTTATATAATGTCGCTGCCTCAATTCTAAATCCACGAGTTAATCCTTCCATTGTTTCTGGGACTTCCTGAAGTTCTTGTTGGTCGACCTACTTGTAACATCTGTGAATTCATTCGCTTAACTGCATGGAACACTGTCGTTGACAATAATCGTTTTCCTTGCACGTTTTTCTATTTTGAGCGCCTTCCATATGCTTTCTTTTCATGTCATTTACTGTGTAACCCGCTGAGAATTTAATTTCTTCATTTTGTATTTTTCTTACGTTTTCGTTATTTAGTACCCATCTTCCAGTCCCATAAAGAAAGAACGAAACGGACACTGCGTTACACAGTTTTACGTTTGTTTCTGCTTGATCATTATTCTTTACATACTTTCAGTAGTCCCGTTAATATAACAAAATCTCTGTACGTCCCTATCTATGTCTAGTTTCCCCATTAGAGAGATTGTGCAAGCTAAAAAATGAATGTGCTAATGTTTTATATCATTTCATCACTTATTACGATTTTCTTATGTTATAGATTTTTTTCTCCTTTAAACGCTATAACCTTTTTGTTAGGAACGTGAATTTGTAAGTCAATTTTGTTTTGTAACGTAAAACAGCAGTTTGGAAAACTTCTTATAAACTGGGCTCTAAGATCAAATCATCTGCATACACTGTACAAGATTTGCCACAGTTTTCGTAAAGTTTAGGTTATACTTGAAAAACGTTTATTGTTTCTTTCCAGTAGCCTATATTATGGTTTCTTTCTTGTACTTCGTCATTACATACATAATATAGGCTAAGTGGCATACTGGTGACATACTGCAGTCTCGTCTCCAGCTGAGATTGCTTATTGGTTAGTTAGTTGTTCTACCCTCATTACCTAACGTGCATATTTTTTTTTGTTTTTTGTAAATAGCTATTGTTAGGCCTATTTGTGTAATATATGGGAAAATATTCGGTTCAATATTTATCAGAGTTTATTTCTTTTTACTCTATGAAAGACATTTTTAGAAACTATAAACATTAGATACAAATCTTTACAATATTCCTTATTGTTTTTCTACTAGGTACGTTATAAATACGATCTATTACGTTACCTAAACGGATCTTGTTCTTTCTAAAGTCTCTCTGGTCATCAATAATATTTCCACTACGTTAGTGCTTAGTATCTCTATAAATATTTTTCGGTGTGTTTAGTATGCTATGTTTAGGAGGTCAATGCCTGTGAAATTAATCTAAACTGAACGATAATCGTGCTCACCCAACTGCTAAGGAAATCCTTTTTCTCAGGAACGTTATAGAGGAGCTTTAAAATTCTGCTCTTGACTTCTCCTGTAAACATTTAAAAATCTAATTTGTGACGTTATCATCACCTGCTGCTACAGTATGCGGTTATTAGGTTTTTCCAACATTTCCTTCAGTTCTTTAATTCTTCATGGGGTCAGCACTCCCTGCGTCTCTTTCTGTTATGTGATTACACGTTTCCTCTTCTCGACCTTTGTGCTTTAAACTATAACTCTTCTAACATGCCAGCCATTGTATCTTTCCTTTCACCTGTACCTTTGTTACATCTCTTTTAGTTGTATTTAGGTGTTTCATAATTTCATAACGTTAAGACAGCTAAACTTTGGCGATTGTGTACATTACGTTTCTTGCGCAATATAAACTTTCTCCAATGGTTTTATCGTATTTGCTGGTTTAAAATTGTCCTTACTTCTCATCTGTTCTTTTCCCTTTTCAGATTTGAACCTTCCTACAGCCTTATCAAGTGTTCCTTCTTGTTAGCTTCTATAGCTTTGCGTAATACCTCGGCAGTCTCCTTCTAGGTATGACAATCCTTTGTGCTCCTAGGCTTCTGTTGCAACATTCTGAATTAAATTCTTTATACAACAGGATCCAGAACACGAATGAAATAACACAGGTGACAAAAATATATTTTTTGATAGCTTTTAGTGACAAAAGGTTTCGTAAAGATTTGATTATTGACTGGTAATAATCAACTATTTATGTCTACTATTTTTGACTATTTATGTCGATATTACGATAAATCTATTGTCATCATCAGTAGTGCCGGATTATCCATAACGCTAAGGTATGCTGCAGCACCGGGCACCAGGGCCTCATCTGTCAGGGGGGGGGACTTTCCAGCTGAAGTGACTAAGCGAAGCAAAGCTTATGATCACATTATGAAATTTGTTGTTGTTTTCTTTTACGCAGTTATTAACCATGGAGAGTGTCGAGTTATAAAATCATGCAAAAGCACTTATAGAAGTTTACTCGAACGATTTGAATAGCTATCTTCAAATAGAATTGAAGCAATTTGTACCACGAGTAAAGTTGCAAGAAAGAGGTTTTTTAAAATCGTTCGAAAGAAAATGGAAAAGAAAAGAGGATAGAGAAAAGAGCGGAAGAGAGGAAGAGGGGAGATAGAGATAGAGATAGAGAGAGAGAGAGAGAGAGAGAGAGAGAGAGAGAGAGAGAGAGAGAGAGAGAGAGAGAGAGAGAGAGAGAGAGAGAGAGAGAGAGAGAGAGAGAGAGAGAGAGAGAGAGAGAGAGAGAGAGAGAAGTAGACAGACAAACGGACCAGAAAATCAATTCAATTCCATTAATAGTAGGTGTCACTGGATCGCAATGACCAGCTCTGTGCACACGATATTTTGCAGAATTACAGAACCGTTCGCGTTTGCTATGCTGAGAGGGTAGTGGGTAGTTAAAAGTATAAGCAAGCGCACATCACTTGTAGTAATTAAAAGGTTAGTTTCCCACGAAACGACGTATCCTCCACGCGATCCGTTTCCGTTATCGTGGCAATGTGAAATGTAACAATAACCACCAATTGCGCGTCCCATTCTACGCTCCCATTTACCCTTAGACGACATTCAGATCGGAGATAAATAGAATTTTCCTCCTTGTCAACGTGTTAGCGCTTGTATATTGTTTTGTTGGGGTTTGCATTTAGACGCTGTCAGCACAATTAGACATCTTTTAAATTAAAGCGTTACAGATACGACGCTCTGTGAAGTCAGTCCCATTCAATGCTGTCATTCGTATCTAAACGAAATATTTATTCAGAAAAAACTACTGCAACCATTTTCAATACTTTTGACACTTAAGAAGCTAAATTTCCAGAATACGCGTACAGATGTTACTGTACGCGCTTCAGCAAGCAACTGAATTCACAGAAAACGAGTCACTGCACGGTATAATTTTGACGCTACTTGCAAATGACATGAAATGTTTAGCGGCTAACAATAAACTAACCGTTCCTACCAAATAGGAAACGTTGCCACAGGTGACGGAAGCGGAAGTTTACTAGTGTTGCCAGCAACTTTCATCCAAATAGCTCGCTAAAAAAGCATGGCAAGTTCAAGAAACGTTTAGACTGTCCCTCATAAAATACGAACAATAGTCTGAGCTTAAAATACTTGCTTTGAACTTGGTCTCAAACGTGACTTATTATGTTTTGTTGTTTGTGTTTTAGGTATTTTCCTTACTTCTGTAAGGTTAGAGGAAAAAATAAAATTTTGAATGAGATAAAACTTGACGTTTAACATACCTCAATGTTTCAAAATATCGTGCACCGTCAATACTGCTGACAGTCAGTTTAGTACCTATGCAGGTACCAAGTGCAACCTAGTGCTCCATGACGAAATTCTCTCTTGAAAAATAATCACTGATCGTTCGTTAAGGTTCCAGCAGTATTCTGTTTTTATTTTCAATATATCTCAAACTCTGAAAATTAGGGAATACAAATTCTGTTTCAAATTTTTTAAATTCAATCCACGAAAGACGTAAGGCGTAATCGTAGGGCGAATAAACAGTTAATTTTGGATACTGGGAGATAACAAGAGCCCATCAACCCAACCCCATCTACCTGTGAGTTACCTCCACTGTAGGTATGTAATTCCTACTTCCCCGCCATCATCGCCCAGTGGGATGTTGACTTTTATCTCTGGATATAGCCGCTGGATATATGCGGCAATACGTACTAGGCTTTCGAGAGTTCAGGCTCATACTTGTTTCCCAAGTTTGTAATTGGGATGCGCCAACCTTTAATTACTTTGATGCGGACAGATAATCTGCTCTGAATGGGTTAATAATTTTGCACGATTTCAAATCCAAAACCTAACAGTAATACAAAGAGCCACGGAGAAGAAGGTATATAGAAAAAAGACTGAAAACAGAATCAGGATAACAAACTGCAAAGTATGAATGAAAAATAAAAACACGAAGAGCGCGGAAAGGCTGAAATAAGTGAAAGCAGTAAACCGTCTGAAAAAGAAACAGACATAATACATATCGACAGAAAAGGAATACGAACTAACAGCTGATGGCATAGTCATACAGGAAAACAGTCAAAAACAAAAATTGCTGGGATATAAGATTAGAGGAAAACTACAGTTTACAAAAAAAAGGTTTCAAAACGTAATTAATAAAACATAGAGAACACACACACACACACACACACACACACACACACACAGAATAGACTGTTATTGAAATAACATGTCTGTCAGCATCCAGGTCACTTATAATGACAAATAATAAATAAATATATTTACCTTTTCCTCGAGACATGTGGTCACGAGACAGGAAAAGGTAAATACATTTATTTATTATTTGTTATTGAAAACTGAATTATAAAAGCGTTTCTTATCTCGTCTGTTATTACCCGTTTTCTATTTACTTGCAGTAAACTAAATTCGTTTCAGGAGGCTTGTACGCAGACATTGGCGGAACGGGGAAGTCGTGTAGATATCTATATTTATAACAGAATACTGTATCGCAACGGACTATATATATTGCGTGTATGACAACAATCCGCAGTTAGGTATGGACTCATTAAATCGGTACTATTACACAGGGCAAACCTACTAGACATTGCCTCATTTATAAAATTTTGTAAAGATCCTTTTAATTACCCTTTTAAAAGAAAAAAAGAAAATTAAAAATTCTTAATTTGGAATGCGTTTAACAGCAAGTGAAGTATCTAAAAGTCGACAGATTCTAAAAACTACGTCCTAAAAATGATCTTCGCTTCAAACAATCTCGAGTCTTTGGGTTTGAAAAGTCACGAATAAATCTCGACATTTTGAGAATTCATTCCTATTTTTCTATACTCGTCTACAATATTTCGGAACGTGCTATGTGCAGCAGGTTATGCATGACATTGTTATTTTATTACCACTGTGCGTTTCGCACCCAACATGATCGACGCGACTAGTTGTTCTGTGTCGCCGTGATAATATAAATTTAAAGTTCAACGCAAACAATTTAAAATAATAATAGCAGTACATTCTTTGGGAAACGACGATTTTTTTGGGATGACATTTATAGCGTCCATTATATGAGAATCAGTGAAAACATTTGATTTCAGAACAGGTAAACGTTTGATATCATCAGTAGAAGTAGAAAGTGTGTTTATGATGGAAAGAAATGTTATTATGATCTAAATATAGTTCTTTTAAAAATTATCATTTGTTAATTTTTTGGGAAATAAACAGACCTTTCTGGTGCTACACAGTACGTCGATTTTCATATAAACCGATTCTCTTATCCATTCCTTTTTACTATTAATTTTCGTAATTTATACGTTGATTTCCCCCATTTTTTCACAGATTTCTTATAATTAATTTATAGAGTTTACTTAATGGTATACTACGAATTAACTGTAGAACTATATTTTTCTGTGTTTGTTTTACCTAACCTAACCTAACCTAATCTCTTATATTTTCTATGGCGTTAATTTCTGTCATTGTTTTGCTAAATGAAAGATTGAAATAATAATACGAGGTTGTAAACTGTCACAATAACATTTTTTATACACAACTATCTTTAAAAAATTTGTTTAATATTAAATATAAATACAAGAAAACGTGTATTTCAAATTGTAAGTGAATTATTAAGTTTAACTTGATTTAATTGTTTAGCATAATTTGAGCAAAAACTTGCAATTTTCAAGAAAAGATCTTTTCTGATGCTCAGAACTGTGTCCCTGGGAACTAGAAAGGAATTCATAAAAAGTTTCATTTGGAGCGTATGCACATATGACTCAGAAACCTAGTCCCTGAGAAAATCGGAAAGGAACTACCTTAAAGCTTTTGAGATGTAATGCTGAAAGAGGATCTTAAGAATACAGTGAGCGTAAAAAGCGACCGATGATGAGGTGTTGAAAAGAATCACTGAGGTGAAAGAAGGGTTCTGTGTAAAACCATTACGAAAAGGTGAAGCAGATGGTTGGTCATCTACTACCCCATTAAAACTGATTCACCGCTCTTATCGAGGAAATGTTTGAGAGGCGTAGTGGGAGAAGAAGGCACAGATAAGAGAATACGGATGAAACAACCATAGAATTGCTGAGTTTCTTTAGATATTTAGAGACTATCTTAGGATGGGGAGAAATTGCAAGTTCACCAGCCTCTGGGTTGAGGAGAAGAAATAAATTTGAGTATTTCACAAAGTGAAATTTTAGATCGATTGTTTCTAAAATTATAAATATTATTTAAACTCCTCTTGTATTTCATTCTTAATTAATTTAATTTCAATAATCTAAGAATTTATTTTTTACAGTTATTTTGACATTAGTACCTTTCAGACGATTAAAGATCGTAGATGTATAATGAGATACACTTGTTTTCACTACTCTTTTGATGTATACACACGTATCTTGGTAGAGATTGTCAACGTTAGAGAAGCTCAATTTGTGCCGTTAGGGAGAAAGGTGGGGTACACGACAATATTGGTAGGTATACCCACTCACCCCACTATTCCACTCTCATGGTTCACTGCGCATACGCTTCTCTATCGTTGACAACCTCTACACAATAATACATCCACTTGGCCGATTACATGCAAAAAGAATACGCTAAACATCGAGTTAGGAATACAAGTAAACATGAATTCCATTATGTAACAAAGCAAATTAATGCAGGGTAAGACTAAGACAATGAAAAAATAAAATATAACTTATTATCTTCCAAATTAAACCGTCTTCTCAACTGATTGAGTATTAATAACTTATACAAAAATTATAATTTGTGACAGATCTCCTCACGCATAAGACGATAAGCTATTATTATCTTTTTCTAGTAGCTCACCATCATTACTATCAACGTTATCAATTCTTAACTGGTGAGGAAAGAATGTAGACGATGATTAAATTGGAATTGGGTTGAAGGTTCCATGAAGGAAACAACACAGTGATGTAATAAGACGCGTCTTGGACAATGGCGTAGCAGAGAGTAGGAAAATGAGAACAGGTTCAGAGCTGTTCTGGAGGAAACAAAGACACAAAATGCAACATGGAATGATGTGGTGAGGTAAAGACAGAAACAAGAGGGGGAAATGGATGCCAGAATTTGTGCGGTTGGCGATTCAGGTTACCATTGTTGAAGAAAAGTCTCCGAAAGGTGGTCTTTACACGTACATTTATTTTTATAAAAATTAAAATAAGTCTCTTTGAATTCTGAGTTATTTTTGGTTAAGGCATTGTAAAATTATATGCATTCATAGTTGAATATTGTAAAAGAATTAAAAAACAAAAGATTGGCAATTCCACGATAAAGTGTCACCTATGGAACCTCAAATTCTGAAAAGGATGTAAGCTTTTGGGTACTGAGTACATTGTAGTATACCATAAAGTCAACTTCGAAGAGATGTAGCTGCTATGTTTCTTAGTACATGGGGAACGGTACACCTGATTTAAATTACTTAATTGTGAGGATTCACAAATTTATGTGGAAAGTTTTCATTATTTAATTTTAATAATCTCTAATTCGTTTTCATTTGCGGTTGTTTTGGTATTACAACTTTTCCTATAAGCCAATAATGGCAAGCAAAGCAAATGGCGGAACCTTAATTCAACACGGACAGCTGCCTGTTAGTGGGCGACCTTCGCTAAATGAGACGTAGCCCACGAGTTTCAAGGCTTAAACAGAAAAATGTATAATCACACATTAATTATTCGTATAGTTATTTCCAGTTATACTAATCTTGTACACTTCCTAACGCACACACGCATACTTGTTACGTACAAATACGAGTCAGAAAATAGCGCTGACGTGAAAAATTTGCCAAACTGTGAAGACTTGAGTTTCGTGTATCTATTTTAATTTCTGTATTTTTGCGCGAATTTATGATAACACAGCTTGTCTTATAACAAGAAAATGTTCTCAATGTTAATCACTTAAGTGACACTTTCGGGTTGAAAACGTTAATAGCCTTAACATTAAAGTTAGGCCTGTACATCATCATCATCATCATCATCGTCGTCGTCGTCGTCGTCGTCGTCATCATCATTATCATCATCTCTTCATGGATAGGATTTCTCCTGTTCCGGCCTCATGACTCCCGTCATCTTGTGACTGGCCTGCCTACAGATCTTGCAACCGACTCATACTCGTAAATCAACTTCGAAAAGCGAGTATTGTCCATTCTTTCTAGATGTCGTTTCCAGCAATATCTATAATTCTAAATGATTTCATTTATGGAAACTATATCAAGTTTTCGTCTAATATACTCGTTTCTTATATGATCGAGTCGTGTATATTCCTTTACCTATCTGAAATAGCTCATTTCTGCAGTCCATAATTAGCACCACTCCTTTTTCCTTATAGTCCAGGTCTCGCATCCATACAGCAGTGCTGATACTGCCATTGTCTTATAGAATTTGAGACAGTTGTCTATATATTTTTACCAGAATTTAGGTTATGAAGCTTCACAGTTCTATTAAATAGGCCTATACAGTTATAACAACAACCTTCTACTGCTGCTGCTGCTCCTCCTCCTACTACTACTACAACTACCAACTATTACTACTGCTACTAATACTGCTACTACTACTACTACTACTACTACTACTACTACTACTACTACTATTACCACCACCACCACCAAGGACCAAGGTGGCAAATAGCGTGGGACGAGGAGACGAGAGGGCGCTGGAATGAGATGCTGATCAAACACGTAAAGCCGTGGATTCAGAGAAAGCATGGGGAGGTTGGTTCTGAGCGGTCGTAGATATTTTCCGGTATAGAGGATGACGCGGAACACACCTTCTTCAACTGTAATATGTGGACCATAAGAAGAGCATCTCTGGTTGTGGATATAGGAATGATGATAGCTCCAGATAACATCGTCAGAGCCATGCTAAGAAGGGAGGACGTCTGGAATCATGTGGCACATTACGCAGAGGGCATCCTCCGGGTAAGAAGGGAGACTTAGAGGGAGACTATGGAGTAGATAAATGTAGATGTGAGCACACTGGGCGCAGAAAAATGGCCTAGTCTTAAGTAGTGTGATAAACGGTCCCAAGCTAGTGCTCGTTCGACAGAGGAGGGGTTTTAGTGAGTAGTCCACTTGAGATGAGAGTCCCACACTTCGTGCTTAAATTCATTTCCCCTCCTAATATAAAAAAACAAAGTATAAAACTACTGCTCTACTACTGCTGCTGCTGCTGCTGCTACTACTATTACTACAACTACTGGTACTACTACTACTACTACTACTACTACTACTACTACTGCTGCTGCTGCTGCTGCTGCTGCTGCTACTGCTACTGCTACTACTACTACCACTACTACACTACTACTACTACTGCTACTACTACTGCTACTACTAGTACTACTACTACTACTACTACTACTACTACTACTACTACTACTACACTACTACTGCTGCTACTACTACACTACTACTGCTGCTAATACTACTACTACTACTACTACTACTACTACTACTACACTACTACTGCTGCTACTACTACTACTACTACTACCACTACTACTACTACTACTACTAGATGGGCCTATACGCCCTATCACAGTTACAAGGTATGGTATGTAAAAAAAAATTTACAACTAGTTTGACGTAAATAATAGTCAAGGGACGTTACGTTGTAGAATACTATAATGTAAGGTATTCGGGGATCATCCTGGTGGAATCCCCATCTTCTGGACATGTCAAACATGTGATTTAATTATAGCCCTACACCTCTTAATATAAAAGGGAGGAAATTTTTGTTGTAAGAACGCAGCGTAGCAGAGCAAGGTCTCATCAAAACCTGTACATCAGCATTGTTGGTTACAAACGTGTCAGAATGTTCTTCCCCAAAACGCCTATTCCTCGTCGTCATCGTATCAGCCTATCACAAACCAACTAGATAATGATGGAAATAAAAGGAGCGGGGTTAATAAATAGGAGGATAAAAAACGCAAACGGCAGTTCTTTTAAGGGAGAAAATTTTATACGAGTAAAGTTTAACATTTGTAAGCCGGAGCGTTTTGTTCAGATATACTTCTTATAATTATGAGAATGTATATTATGTTGTAGAAGTCCATAATATTAGACAGACAATAATTAATTTTAAAACTACAGTGAGTTACAATCTTGTAAAATTTTAAGTAATAACTGTATGTACATGTAAAATAATTTTGAAATAATGTTTAGAAAAAACATTTGTGGTTAAATAATTATATTAAGAATTAGGCTATACCAAATAATGATGTAGCTACTCTTTTTCTAGTTAAAAGATGTTTTCAGTTTACCTTGTAAAAAGTACAAGGGGTTTACTGAGTCTTATCATTTTTCTGATTTATGAATTTAAGTAGTAAAAATGAATTACAGTTTCCAAGTTTTGATGATAAAATTAATTGCACGCTATGTTTATTATGGTTTAAATTTGGTATAAATTTTTATATCTTTTTATTAAATACGGCTGCTGCATTTGCATTTAGGGAGAGAATTTAAAATTGGAAATTTTAAACTTTATCTTATTGAACCGGACCACAATAGTCTCCATGCTCTTTTCACAGAAAGAAATCAATTATGAAAAATATTCCTATGAAAACAACCGTCACCACTATACATGATCCCGATTAAGCATTAGATTTCCTCAAGACATATAAGTTTACCCGACTTGAGGTATTTGCAGTGTTGTTGATCTCGCTGACAGGGTATACTGACAAAAGTATCTAGTTCAATTATAATATTTACTGTTTATATGAAGATTCGGTTTATTTAATTAAAAAAAAAAGTGGTTACTTCATGATGTGTTGAGAATTAACTGTGCAAATGTATTTTTTTTACTAAACAAACCGATGAACCTGTGGGATAACGATTAGCTACAGACATTGCCGCAGTTAACGCACTCTCTTGTACAAACGTTCCCGCAATAACACTATCCACAGAAGGAATATTAATTGGATCGTGAAGCCTGGCCGTAGTATATAAAGCTATTTTACTCTCACTTTTAGGTCATTCTTACCTCGGCCAGTTCACTTAGAGTGGGGGATGTTTGCTCGCATTAGTCGACTAGACTGCCTGTTACACACACATCCAAATACATGTGCATTGTGAAAGCACCAAACTTTTAATTGAGGAAGAATTGAGTGTTTATCATTAGTTTTGCTTGATGGCAAGTGTTCGCATCACGACGTTATAAGTGACGAAGGGTTTGTCTCGCGGTATATACAAAGTAACCTGGTCGCACGGTCGCCAGAGCATCGTTACTTTACTTGTCAAGTCAATCGTCATTTGCAAGATTGTCAATAATTGCTGGAGACTTCTCCACTCATAAGTGCAGACAGCTTAAAGACTCCGTTCGACTACAATTTACACAAAAAAATGCGCGCGCACACACACACACAAAAGACAAACAAACATATAAATTGAAAATAAAGTAAGTATGTAGTATTATACAACAAGTATACTAAAGAGTTAACAAAAAATATACAAAACTTTAAACAAACTCACTGAAGGAGGTACTTACTTCTGTACACAATATTTTATGTGGTAGACATGGCAAAATGGTGATTTTTTTTATATTCGTTACAACTAAAGATATTTAGTTTCATGTGACTTTTTTCAATAAACCACGTGCGAATAAGAAATTGTAAACGGTTTAAAAAGACGGGCCGTAGGTCGCTTGACAAAAATGGATTTTTTGATAAATTGTGGTGATGAAAGATTCTGTGAGGTTAGGTGTTGACTGCACTATTTTAAATCATCTGTGTCGATGTTTCCACGAAGTATATTTGTTATTGTCACATCAAGACCGTAAAACACACGCTAACACACACACACACACACACACACACACACACACACACACACACACACACACACACACACACACACACAACACTCATCCATGTACGTCCGATAAGTAGTCTATTTCTCTGTTGGCAATGTACACGTGCTGACGATATCAAAATGTTTTATCGGAACGTCAGCGCAAATGTTTTAAAATTGTGTCTAGTTAATAGATGTCACCATAGTTATAATATATGTTGACGGTCACTACTACACAAAGGATAACTTCAGAGTCCCATTCTATTTTTAACACGTACAATACATGCGTACATATGAATATAGTACGATATTTATTACACAAAGATACATTTTTAAATCTAGGCCTAAATCTTCTCAGCGCACTCCACCACGTGGGGTAAGATATGTGTGTACGGTTTTTATAATAGTTTTACATATACTTATATTCATTTACATAAAATTGCATCAATATCACGAAAAAAGTATGTAATAAAACATAATAATAAAAATAATGATATAATAACAAAAACCTTGAGCCGAAATTGTTTAATCAATAATATAAAATATCGGTATGGAGAACCATACATGACTTCCATGTTCTAAGATTTATATTTAAAATCATATTCAAAATGAAATATTTCCATAGAAACTACGTCTTTCTACTTATTGCTTCAGCATTAACCACAGTACTGTGATCACTAACGTATACCACCTCACGTTTTCGCACTCGATTTTCACCGATGATGGCAGTCGATGGTACTGCCGAAAAGTCTGGTTTTGCAGAAAACATTGGACTACGGCTAAAGAGCCCGGGAAGCAATTTTAACAAAAAACTACTTATTTGTTGCCGATAACGTAGTACACATATAAAAAATTCTCCCCTCCACCTTCAACTATAATTTTTAATAATAGAAAATTACCCCCACCCCGTTCACCTAACTTCTTCATTTATAGATATTTCATCTACGTTTCTACAGTGGATTACTATGAGCTTCTTATCAGGATACTTTATTTATAAAAATTAAGTACTTTACTCTTGTTAAATCATAAAATGTTTCAGGTAAACTACCCCTTTCTCTTAACCGATCTTCTCCAAAATCAACAGACCTTCCGTCCTCTACAATTCAGGGAAGCATGCAAAAAAATATTTGATTCTGTTTGAATGTGCGGCAGTTATCGTTCGTCATTGAAACATTTCTCTTGTTACAACATAAAATGTTGCAGGTAAACTACCCCTTTCCCTTAACCGATCTTCACCAAAATCAATAGACCTTGAGCTCTCTGCAACTCAGGGGGTGCAAAAAATTATTTGATTCTCATTGAATTTTCGGCAGTTATCGTTCGTCATAAAAAATTACCCTTTTTAAAACATAAAACGTTGCTGATAAACTACCCCTTCCCTTAACCAATCTTCAACAAAATCAACAGACCTTGAGTTCTCTTTAGTTCAAAAAGGTATGCAAAAACCTAGTTGATTCTGTTTGAATTTACGGCAGTTACCGTTCGTCATATAAAAAATTACCCTTGTTAAAACATAAAATGTTGCTGGTAAACTACCCCTTTCCCTTAACCGATCTTCACCAACACCAATACGTATTGAGAACTCTACAATACAGGGCTGTATGCAAAACATCATTTGATTCTGTTTGAATTTGCGGCTGTTATCGTTTACTATAGAAAAAAATTACCCTTGATAAAAAACCGTTGCAGGTAACTGCCCCTTTCCCTTAACTGATCTTCACCAAAAACGACAGGTCTTAGGTACTCTACAATTCAGGCCTGTATGCAAACAATTATTTGATTCTCTTTGAATTTACGGCAGTTATCGTTCGTCATAGAAAAAATACCCTTGTTAAAACATAAAACGTTGCCGGTAAACTACCCCTTTCCGTTAACCGATCTTCAACAAAATCAACAGACCTTGAGTTCTGTATAATTCAAAAAGGTATGCAGAAGAGTAGTTGATTCTGTTTTAATGT
Organism: Magicicada septendecula; assembly: GCA_034769895.1. Lineage (NCBI taxonomy): Eukaryota > Metazoa > Arthropoda > Insecta > Hemiptera > Cicadidae > Magicicada > Magicicada septendecula. The sequence continues at coordinate 136,711,477 of CM068375.1, forward strand.
ACGGCAGTTATCATTCGTAAAAAAAAATTAGCCTTGATAAAACATAAAATGTTGCTGGTAAACAACCCTATTCCCTTAACCGATCTTCACCAAAACCAACAGGTCTTGAGAACTCTACATTTCAGGGCTGTATGCAAAATATTATATGATTCTGTTTGAATTTGCGGCTGTTATCGTTTGCCATATAAAATACCATTGATAAAACAAAAAGCGTGTCTGGTAAACTACCCCTTTCCCTTAACCGATCTTCACCAAAAACAATAGGTCTTTAGTACTCAACAAAACAGGGCTGTATGCAAAAACGTATTTGATTCTGTTTGAATTTGCGGCTCTTATCGTTTGCCATAGAAAATACCCTTTTGAAAACATAAAACGTTGCTGGTAAACTACCCCTTTCCCTTAACCGATCTTCACCAACACCAATAGGTATTGAGAACTCTACAATACAGGGCTGTATGCAAAACATAATTTGATTCTGTTTGAATTTGCGGCTGTTATCATTTACCATAGAAAAATTTACCCTTGATAAAAAACCGTTGCCGGTAAACTACCCCTTTACCTTAACCGATCTTCACCAAAAAGATAGGTCTTGAGAACTCTACAATTCAGAGCTGTATGCAAAATATTATATGATTTTGTTTGAATTTGCGGGTGTTATCGTTTGCCACAGAAAATACCCTTGATAAAACAAAAAGCGTGTCTGGTAAACTACCCCTTTCCCTTAACCGATCTTCACCAAAAACAATAGGTCTTTAGTACTCAAGAAATCAGGGCTGTATGCAAAAACTTATTTGATTCTGTTTGAATTTGCGGCTCTTACCGTTTGCCATAGAAAATACCCTTTTAAAACATAAAACGTTGCGGGTAAACTACCCCTTTTCCTTAACCGATCTTCACCAAAACCAAAAGATCTTGAGAACTCTACAATTCAGGGTAGTATGCAAAACATATTTGATTATGTTTGAATTTGCGGCTGTTATCGTTTGCCATAAGAAATACCCTTGTTAAAACATAAAACGTTGAGGGTAAACTACCCCTTTCCCTTAACCGATCTGTACCAAAATCAACAGATCTTGAGAACTCTACAATTTAGGGCTGTATGCGAAACATTATTTGATTCTGTTTGAATTTTCGGCTGTTATCGTTTGCCAAACAAACAAAGTTACCCTTGATAAAAAAAACCGTTGCCGGTAAACTACCCCTTTCCCTTAACCGATCTTCACCAAAAACAATAGGTCGCGAGTACTCTACAAATCAGGGCTGTATGCAAAAAATTATTTGATTCTGTTTGAATTTGCGGCTGTTATCGTTTGCCATAAAAAAAAAATCTTTAGACACACAGACACACACACAGACACACACACACACACAGACACACAGACAGACACACACACACAGACACTTTTCGAAAAACGACTTTTTTTCATGTTTTGAGTGTAGTACAATCAGAATCTGCAATAATCTCGAACACGATTTTTTTGCCATCACCATACTTCCATTTCCTTAAGGAACATGGAAGTAAAAAATATGTATACGTGATACCAGACTTATAAATATATGTGTTATATAAGCACATAACTGCTTATTAATAGTAAGCTGTCTCAATATGCCGGTAACCTCAAAACATACTCAGTTGTGAAGAGTATTCTTATAGAATTTAAATATATGTAAAGAAGTAAACACACACACACACACACACACACACACACACACACACACACACACACACACACACACACACACACACACACACACACACACACACACACACACACACACACACACACACACACACACATTATTGACTATCTATGTTTTGAGGTTACTTGTTTAGTGACTTCGTTTCTTGTTATTAAATAAGTGAAATGTTTGAAAATACACATAGGCCTATTATTTTTTCGTTTACAATCAAACTCACTTAATTGATAGTACTGTTTAAAGAATTTCAGCTTAATATTTCGAAAACAGATTAGTATTAATTTGTACTTGTTCATTAACGAAAGCATAATTTTGTATGTATTTTGTTCACGATCGTTCTGGTTTTTCCAAACGTTTGTTACCTACCGTGCAATACATGCTTTTAAGCATCCACACTCCTCTGTCTGACTGTCTATATATCTGTCTCTCTCTATTGTATGTGTGAGAATGCGCACACGCGAGCGTGTTTGTGTCACAGAGAGAAAGTGAATTTATACTGCGTATATAACTTTTTTTGAAGACTGAGACAAAGACGAATTTTAAGTTTGACTGTAATACTATAATTTTCACTGTATTTTTCTTGTGTAGGTAGTTCCAATTTACAAAGAACGTTCAGTAAGAAATCTACAAAGATTTCATTTCTGTAGAGACGTCTACGTAACTAGGCCGCGCTCTCTCACCGACTCCTAAACCATCCAAAAAATAAAGATTAAAAAAAAACATTGACAGTAGACACTACTCTATGGACTCAGGTGATAGAGTTTCGTGACTCTTGAGTGATAGAGTAATTTTTGTTCTTTATTTTATTTTTTAATTAGTTTACCCTAAAGACGGTTACTGGTTTTCGTGTAACCAAAACGTCACTTTAACTAAGAAATACAGAGGTCGATATCTAACGCCCGTTTTTCAAATTTTAACAAACGACTCCATCACTGTTAACGTTAAAGCGACTACACATTGACGCTTATGTGTACACGTGCACGCGTTCATGTACATCTTTGTTTGAAATGTTCGTTTTGGAAAGTGTAAATCTGGAGTGCGAAAGAGAAGAACAACCTCGACCCAGTTACTGTGTGTTGGAGATCACGTAGCCTGCGTACTCCAGACACCGGTTCTCCTGGCCCCGTTTGTATCGGTTTTGTGTTTACAAACAAACCTTGGCGGTCTCGTGTTCACGATCACGTATGCATCGTCAGGGAATGCAAACCGTTGAACCCGGCGCTGTCAGTAGTGGGGGTAGCGACACATTACAAATTGCTTCTGCACTGCACCGTACAACCAGTCAGTCAGCTTAAGCGAGTAAACACGGACATCTGTCATCATGAATTCCTTATCGTTTGTTAAAGGTAAACAACCTTACTTTTGAAACATTTCAATAATCGTAACTCTGTTTTTCGTTTTAAAAATTTATAGTATAATTTTTTTACGCGCAGTGAAATTTATTATTACAGTTTTTCTTTTACTATTTACATATGCTTGTATGTTATTTATTATTTTTATATTATACATATAATTCTTACTATTATGTTATTATTTACATCATTGTAATGTACACTCTATTACTGAATTTCTCTAATAGCTTACAATATAAAATTAATAATTCTTAAATTATAAAAATCTTTATCAAAACCGAAATTTACAGTTAACTTAGCGACACGTTCGATTAATAACCATAATCAACTAACCAATATTTGAAAACACGACTCTAAAAACATGTCTCAGAGGGTCTGAAAATAAAGCATCTGAGAATAATGGAAATCTTACACTAAAAATCACAGAATTTCTACAAAAATTAAAGAAATAATAAAAAAGAGAACAATGAAGAATAAAGAAACCGTGAATTCATTCAAATTATATAAATTTGTAGTACAAGTAGTAATGTAAACATGCATATATATTACATTTTCTTTTTAGAAAGATATCTGATTGTACTGTATTTTCATTACAAAAATACAGCGTATCAGCTATAAATACAATTTATAAAAACATTACAAACAATTATAACTCGATCTGAGTTTTTTTCAGTGATGCTTACTGATCATAACACGCATAATATTAAGTGTGGGTTACGTTTATTCAAATAAAAATCTTATTGCAGAGAAAAAGTGAGTAAAGTATTAATTTATTTACATGTATGTTTATTACATGTTTATATGTATTTATTTATATACTGTATATATATATATTATATATATAGTCTACTTATATTTTATATAGACCATAAATATAAATATATAGATTTGTTTATTTATTTATACATCATTATTACATTAAAATTACGTTGGGAATATGGTTTATTTTTTTATCATTTACAATTTATAGTTTATTTATAACTTTATTTTTTTTGAAATTAATTTTTAATATGTTAAATAATTTTTTGTTAGAAGTCCCATCATTAAATGACCTGATTAAATACTTTATACCGACATTATTATTTTTGTAAAATTTGCATATCGTAAGTGCAAATGCATGGTTACTTAATATTGGTAGTTCACGCCTATGAAATATTGGTAATTACTTAACGGCCTGTATGTAATTCACGGTAGGCCTATCTCTTATTCAAATATAATTGTTATAATACTATCATAAATTTAAATAAATGTTTTTATTTTTAGTGTGTTATTTTAATATAGGTACTTTGCTTTGTTGTAAATTAAAATTAAAAAAATTCATCAAGCGATTTGCTTGGGTTTCGTTTAACGCATCTTATAATTTGATGCCTTTAATTATACGGCGTACGTTCAGAGGTGATCTAGGTTTAATGTTCATCTAATGTAGGCCTACACTGTAATGTTAGAGTCTTACTGTCATTTCTGCTGTTGGTCGATCCTCTGTGTTTTAAGAACAACACCGTGTTAGGTTTTTAACACCAAACTTTACGCCGATTCTGATGTCGTTCTGACTATTCCTTAAAGTTTGTTGTTTGAATAAATAACACGTGTAATCAAGCAAAAATATAATGCAGAGCGAAAGAGAGAGAGAGAGAGAGAGAGAGAGAGAGAGAGAGAGAGAGAGAGAGAGAGAGAGAGAGAGAGAGAGAGAGAGAGAGAGAGAATGTTCACACACACACACACACACACACACACACACACACACACACACACACACACACACACACACACAGACGAACATAATAAAAAAGTCATAAAACAGAGACACTAATTTAAATACTATAAAACGCTTTATCGTTTGGTCTTTTAACGGGGTGAGCCATGATGAAGTTAGATAGTGGCAAACTTAACGATGTATCCAACATTTTCAGTCAGCTGTTTCAATCGCTGGCGGCTAAATATTTGCTGCCTTCTGTCTTTTCTATTATTGTTCCTAACACTACATTTTTTTAAATGCTTTACTTTCTTAAAGGTAAACAAGTTGAATTAAATGCTTTCAATCTGTTAATATTAGCCTACTATAAATAAAAAACGTGTTGAAATCGTTTATACTAGCAGCTTGAACCTCAATAGTATAAAGAGATCATCATCGACTACAGTACAGAAAAGTAAGAATACAATGAATTCGTTCAATCAAATATCGATTTAATGAGGATGGGATGCCTGTACGCGCTTACTCAAACGATTTAAAGCTCACGGCAAAGCGCTGACGTATCAACCTCCTATGATCTGTTGTCGTCCACTGTAGTCTCATTAGCATCTGTGCATGTTTGAAGACGCCGATCATTTCGAAACCCAAAATATCAGAGAAAAATCATGACAATGATGGTCATTGTCCGTGACAGGAGGGCAATTGGAACACTGGGGCCTTTGGGTGGGAGTTTTAAACAACATCGATAACATAAGGTAATACCGGTTGACCTATCTCATACGTCTGAACGATGTTACAATTCTTGTCAGCAAATGTGTAGATTGTCAGGTGCAGACGACTATATAGTAACTCAAAACGAAGTTTTTCAGGAAAAATGTATTTCTTTTTAGCAACGTTAATAATATAAATTAAATAAACGAAGTATCTTGTATCTGTGAGGAATGACTCGTTTCCTGGAAGCATTCAAAAGGTGAGCAGTATGGAGGGCCAATTTCAATGCTTACCGTAGGCGAAATTTTCAGTAGATATACGTATGGTTTGTATTCACTATTATATGGCCTTCGTCAGATGACTTAATTTTAGTTAATACAGAAGAAGGCAGCTCTTCGAACGTAATTCTGGTTTATAGGCCTACAGACAGAAAACATTTATCAACGTTCCTTTGCATGCTGGTATTTAATATTTCTCCCACCATGGTCGTCCACAATTGTTGTTATCTAACTTGTGCTGAAATGTCAGCCGTCGAAATCTATGGCCGTCTTCAGAATTGCATCGAATAAACACACACACACACACACACACACACACACACACACACACACACACACACACACACACACACACACACACACACACACACACACACACACACACACACACACACACACACACACACACACACACACACACACACATATATATATTATATATTATCAAATGTAAGTACTTCTGCAAGTAGTTCTAATGTATTTTTATTGTTTTAATTCACCTGACGTACGTTTCACTGAGTATATCACCATCTTCAGAGGTTTGGTGAAGAATTATTTAATAAAAAAATCAATGAAATAAATTAATAAACTATTTAATAAAATAAAAAAAACACTTCTTTTACAGATACTGAAGATACTGATGTATTCACTGAAACGTACGTCGGGTAATTTAAACAACAAACATACATACAACTACTTGCAGCAGTAATCGTTTTTGATATTATATATATTATTATACAACATACACACACAGACCATATATATATAAATGCACAGGCCACTAAAGTTATTACGTAAGTGGTACCAAACCGTAGCATACACTAACAGAATCATTAGAAAATTTAAAAGTAAAGCGTCAATTTTTAGATCCGAATGTTTCCAATTTTTTACTTCCATATTCCTTAAGGAATGGAAGTATGGTGATGGCAAAAAAAATCGTGTTCGAGATTATTGCAGATTCTGATTCTACTACACTCAAAACATGAAAAAAAGTGGTTTTCCGAAAAGTGTCTGTGTGTGTGTCTGTGTGTGTGTCTGTCTGTAGATTTTTTTTCTATGGCAAACGATAACTGCCGCAAATTCAAACAGAATCAAATAATTTTTTGCATACAGCCCTGATTTGTAGAGGACTCGCGACCTATTGTTTTTGGTGAAGATCGGTTGAGGGAAAGGGGTAGTTTACCTCCAAAGGTTTTTTTACTTCCATATTCCTTAAGGAATGGAAGTATGGTGATGGCAAAAAAAATCGTGTTCGAGATTATTGCAGATTCTGATTCTACTACACTCAAAACATGAAAAAAAGTCGTTTTCCGAAAAGTGTCTGTGTGTCTGTCTGTCTGTCTGTCTGTCTGTCTGTGTGTCTGTGTGTCTGTCTGTCTATAGATTTTTTTTCTATGGCAAACGATAACTGCCGCAAATTCAAACAGAATCAAATAATTTTTTGCATACAGCCCTGATTTGCAGAGTACTCGCGACCTATTGTTTTTGGTGAAGATAGGTTGAGGGAAAGGGGTAGTTTACCTGCAACGGTTTTTTTTTAGCAAGGGTAATTTTGTTTGTTTGGCAAACGATAACAGCCGAAAATTCAAACAGAATCAAATAATGTTTCGCATACAGCCCTCAATTGTAGAGTTCTCAAGATCTGCTGATTTTGGTGAAGATCGGTTAAGGGAAAGGGGTAGTTTACCTGTAACGTTTTATGTTTTAACAAGGATATTTCCTATGGCAAACGATAACAGCCGCAAATTCAAACAGAATCAAAAGATTATTTGCATACAGCCCTAAATTGTAGAGTTCTCAAGACCTATTGTTTTTGGTGAAGATCAGTTGAGGGAAAGGGGTAGTTTACCTGCAACGTTTTTTTAACAAGGGTATTTTCTATGGCAAACGATAACAGCCGCAAATTCAAACAGAATCAAATAATGTTTTGCATACAGCCCTGATTTGTAGAGTATTCAAGACCTATTGTTTTTGGTGAAGATCGGTTAAGGGAAAGGGGTAGTTTACCTGTAACGTTTTATGTTTTAACAAGGGTATTTCCTATGGCAAACGATAACAGCCGCAAATTCAAACAGAATCAAAAGATTATTTGCATACAGCCCTCAAATGTAGAGTTCTCAAGACCTATTGTTTTTGGTGAAGATCGGTTGAGGGAAAGGGGTAGTTTACCTGCAACGTTTTTTTAACAAGGGTATTTTCTATGGCAAACGATAACAGCCGCAAATTCAAACAGAATCAAATAATGTTTTGCATACAGCCCTGATTTGTAGAGTATTCAAGACCTATTGTTTTTGGTGAAGATCGGTTAAGGGAAAGGGGTAGTTTACCTGTAACGTTTTATGTTTTAACAAGGGTATTTCCTATGGCAAACGATAACAGCCGCAAATTGAAACAGAATCAAAAGATTATTTGCATACAGCCCTCAAATGTAGAGTTCTCAAGACCTATTGTTTTTGGTGAAGATCGGTTGAGGGGAAGGGGTAGTTTACCTGCAACGTTTTTTTAACAAGGGTATTTTCTATGGCAAACGATAATAGCCGCAAATTCAAACAGAATCAAATAATGTTTTGCATACAACCCTGATTTGTAGAGTACTCAAGACTTGTTGTTTTTGGTGAAGATCGGTTAAGGGGAAGGTGTAGTTTACCAGCAACGTTTTTTTATCAAGCGTATTTTCTATGGCAAACGGTAACAGCCGCAAATTGAAACAGAATCAAATAATTTTTTGCATACGTCCCTGAATTGTAGAGGTCTCAACGACTTTCGATTTTGGTGAAGATCGGTTAAGGGGAAGGGGTAGTTTACCAGCAACCTTTTACGTTTTAACAAGAGTAAAGTACTTGAAAATTTATTTAAACTTTTTGAAACAATGGTAATTGTTAAAAATAAAATAATTTTGTTGCCAGGCAATAAAATTATAATTTTTTCATTTTAATGTAATATAATATTTTTCATTTAATACAGCAATAAAAAGGCAGGTAAGACACAGCCTGGCTGTTTGGGTGAAAATGATTTTAAATATAAATCTTAGAATATGGAAGTCATGTATGGTTCTCCATACCGATATTTTTATCAAGGGAAATTTTTTTTTTGGCAAACGATAACAGCCGCAAATTCAAACAGAATCAAATAATGTTTCGCATACAGCCCTGAATTGTAGAGTTCTCAAGATCTATTGTTTTTGGTGAAGATCGGTTAAGGGAAAGGGGTAGTTTACCTGTAACGTTTTATGTTTTAACAAGGGTATTTCCTATGGCAAACGATAACAGCCGCAAATTCAAACAGAATCAAATAATTTTCTGCATACAGCCCTGATTTGTAGAGTACTCAAGACCTGTTGTTTTTGGTGAAGATCGGTTGAGGGGAAGGGGTAGTTTACCTGCAACGGTTTTTTTCATCAAGGGAAATTTTTTTTTTTGGCAAACGATAACAGCCGCAAATTCAAACAGAATCAAATAATGTTTCGCATACAGCCCTGAATTGTAGATTTCTCAAGACCTATTGTTTTTGGTGAAGATCGGTTAAGCGAAAGGGGTAGTTTACCTACAACGTTTTTTTAACAAGGGTATTTTCTATGGCAAACGATAACAGCCGCAAATTTAAACAGAATCAAATAATTTTCTGCATACAGCCCTGAAGTGTAGAGTACTCAAGATCTGTTGTTTTTGGTGAAGATCGGTTGAGGGGAAGGGGTAGTTTACCTGCAACGTTTTTTATCAAGCGTATTTTTTATGGCAAACGATAACTGCCGCAAATTCAAACAGAATCAAATAATTTTTTGCATACTTCAGTGAATTGTAGAGGACTCAAGGCCTTTAGATTTTGGTGAAGATCAGTTAAGGGGAAGGGGTAGTTTACCTGCAACCTTTTACGTTTTAACAAGTGTAAAGTACTTGAAAATTCATTTAAACTTTTTCAAACAATGGTAATTGTTGAAAATAAAATAATTTTGTTGCCAGGCAATCTGAAAATTTCAGATTTTGTACCACAAAATCTGAAAAGATTATACGATAGTTTATGAAATGGTTAATAATACGTCAGTGGAAGGTGTAATTAGAAATTAGCAGAAATGGAAACCTGGGGAATGTTAACTGTTCTGTAGATACAATTTTGTCAGAATGTTTGGAAATGATCATCAACATTGAAGAAAAAGTAAGCATATTAAGAAACATATGTAAGTACTTATTATAAAAAAATAATGTTTGTTTTTTGATAAAGTCATTTTGATTATAAAATATAAATATTTACAACAAGAAAAGAATTTTCAGTTTTCAAAATTTAAATATATTTTTATAAAACAATGGGTTCTTCATTGAGGTGGGGACCATGTCACTCACTCCATCTCAAGCCTCCTCTCCCATTTTGCAGAAAAAGGACCCTGTCAAGGCTGATACTTTGACGACAGTGACAGGGCTTTCCACCAAATTCAGCAGAGTGACAGGTAGGCCCAACTCTGATTGGCTCCTCAGATTTCCCCAGCGTTAGTAGGTTCTATGAAAATATTTTATTTCAAAAATGATTTTAAATATAAATCTTAGATATGTTTTATAAATCTCATGTTTTATGTTTTAACATGGGTAATTTTTTATATGACGAACCATAACTGCCGTAAATTCAAACAGAATCAAATAATTTTTTACATATGTGCCTGAACTATAGAGAACTCAATGTCTGTTGATTTTGGTGAAGATCGGTTACGGGGAAAGGGCAGTTTACCTGAAACATTTTTTGTTGTAACATGAGTAAAGTACTTAATTTTGATAAAGTATCCTGATAAGATCTTAATAATCCACTGTAGAAACGTAGATGAAATATCTATAAATGAAGAGGCTAGTTGAACGGGCTGGGGGTAATTTTCTATAAATCAAAATTATAGTTGAAGGGGGAGGGGATAATATTTTTTATATGTGTACTACGTTATTGGCAAGAAAGAAGTATTTTTTTGGTAAAATTCCTTCCCTGGCTGTTTGGCTGAAAATGATTTTAAATATAAATCTTAGAATATGGAAGTCATGTATGGTTCTCCATACCGATATTACTTTTACTTCCATATTCCTTAAGGAAATGGAAGTATGGTGATGGCAAAAAAAATCGTGTTCGAGATTATTGCAGATTCTGATTGTACTACACTCAAAACATGAAAAAAAGTCGTTGAGGGGAAGGGGTAGTTTACCTGCAACGGTTTTTTTTATCAAGGGAAATTTTTTTTTTTGGCAAACGATAACAGCCGCAAATTCAAACAGAATCAAATAATGTTTCGCATACAGCCCTGAATTGTAGAGTTCTCAAGACCTATTGTTTTTGGTGAAGATCGGTTAAGCGAAAGGGGTAGTTTACCTACAACGTTTTTTTAATAAGGGTATTTTCTATGGCAAACTATAACAGCCGCAAATTCAAACAGAATCAAATAATTTTCTGCATACAGCCCTGAATTGTAGAGTACTCAAGATCTGTTGCTTTTGGTGAAGATCGGTTGAGGGGAAGGGGTAGTTTACCTGCAACGTTGTTTATCAAGCGTATTTTTTATGGCAAACGATAACTGCCGCAAATTCAAACAGAATCAAATAATTTTTTGCATACGTCAGTGAATTGTAGAGGACTCAAGGTCTTTAGATTTTGGTGAAGATCAGTTAAGGGGAAGGGGTAGTTTACCTGCAACCTTTTACGTTTTAACAAGTGTAAAGTACTTGAAAATTCATTTAAACTTTTTCAAACAATGGTAATTGTTGAAAATAAAATAATTTTGTTGCCAGGCAATCTGAAAATTTCAGATTTTGTACCACAAAATCTGAAAAGATTATACGATAGTTTATGAAATGGTTAATAATACGTCATTGGAAGGTGTAATGAGAAATTAGCAGAAATGGAAACCTGGGGAATGTTAACTGTTCTGTAGATACAATTTTGTCAGAATGTTTGGAAATGATCATCAACATTGAAGAAAAAGTAAGCATATTAAGAAACATATGTAAGTACTTATTATAAAAAAATAATGTTTGTTTTTTGATAAAGTCATTTTGATTATAAAATATAAATATTTACAACAAGAAAAGAATTTTCAGTTTTCAAAATTTAAATATATTTTTATAAAACAATGGGTTCTTCATTGAGGTGGGGACCATGTCACTCACTCCATCTCAAGCCTCCTCTCCCATTTTGCAGAAAAAGGACCCTGTCAAGGCTGATACTTTGACGACAGTGACAGGGCTTTCCACCAAATTCAGCAGAGTGACAGGTAGGCCCAACTCTGATTGGCTCCTCAGATTTCCCCAGCGTTAGTAGGTTCTATGAAAATATTTTATTTCAAAAATGATTTTAAATATAAATCTTAGATATGTTTTATAAATCTCATGTTTTATGTTTTAACATGGGTAATTTTTTATATGACGAACCATAACTGCCGTAAATTCAAACAGAATCAAATAATTTTTTACATATGTGCCTGAACTATAGAGAACTCAATGTCTGTTGATTTTGGTGAAGATCGGTTACGGGGAAAGGGCAGTTTACCTGAAACATTTTTTGTTGTAACATGAGTAAAGTACTTAATTTTGATAAAGTATCCTGATAAGATCTTAATAATCCACTGTAGAAACGTAGATGAAATATCTATAAATGAAGAGGCTAGTTGAACGGGCTGGGGGTAATTTTCTATAAATCAAAATTATAGTTGAAGGGGGAGGGGATAATATTTTTTATATGCGTACTACGTTATTGGCAAGAAAGAAGTATTTTTTTGGTAAAATTCCTTCCCTGGCTGTTTGGCTGAAAATGATTTTAAATATAAATCTTAGAATATGGAAGTCATGTATGGTTCTCCATACCGATATTACTTTTACTTCCATATTCCTTAAGGAAATGGAAGTATGGTGATGGCAAAAAAAATCGTGTTCGAGATTATTGCAGATTCTGATTGTACTACACTCAAAACATGAAAAAAAGTCGTTTTTCGAAAAGTGTCTGTGCGTGTGTCTGTCTGTCTGTGTGTCTGTGTGTCTATCTGTAGATTTTTTTCCATGGCAAACGATAACAGCCGCAAATTCAAAGAGAATCAAATACTTTTTTGCATACAGCTCTGATTTGTAGAGTACTCACGACCTACTGTTTTTGGTGAAGATCGGTTAAGGGAAAGGGGTAGTTTACCTGCAACGGTTTTTTTTATCAAGGGTAATTTTTTTTTGGCAAACGATAACAGCCGCAAATTCAAACAGAATCAAATAATGTTTCGCATACAGCTCTGAATTAAGGTGTTCTCAAGACTTATTGTTTTTGGTGAAGATCGGTTAAGGGAAAGGGGTAGTTTACCAGCAACGTTTTATGTTTTAACAAGGGTAATTTTTTCTATGACGAACGATAACTGCCGCATATTCAAACAGAATCAAATAATTTTTTGCATACACCCCTGAATTGTAGAGATCTCAAGGCTCTTTGATTTTAGTGAAGATCGGTTAAGGGGAAGGGGTAGTTTACCTGCAACCTTTTACGTTTTAACAACAGTAAAGTACTTGAAAATTCATTTAAACTTTTTCAAACAATGGTAATTGTTAAAAATAAAATAATTTTGTTGCCAGGCAATAAAATTATAATTTTTTCATTTTAATGTAAATCATGTATGAGAGAAAATATATCGTTCGTGGCAGGCAAGCATATCTCAGTTATGTAATGTTTACGTTTCCATTTAATTATTATGACTACCGCCATAAAAAGGCAGGGAACACACACACACACACACACACACACACACACACACACACACACACACACACACACACACACACACACACACACACACACACACAATTCGCGTTATTTCTGGCCTCATTCATGTTTATTTTCATACATTTGCACGCTTTTTAAATGGAAAGTGCCGAAACCCATACCAACATAACGCGTGCAAGCCGAAAAAGTGTCCAGCGTGGATAGCGATTTGCTTCCTGTGGATCGCTGGGCAGTGTAACTGCACGTGTTTACAGAGGAACGATTCATAGACAGACTTTTCGTCTTTAGGGAATGAACCCTCTGCAAGATGCTGAGGGTCCATGAGTGACTTCGAAGCGGAGCGCTCCTTCTTTTCCGCGTGTTTGTTCTGTGAAACGTACACTGTAGATTCGCAGCTTTACTCTAAGCAACGCTCAATAGGAAATGTTGAAAATTTTTGTCCACGGTGTACCCTCATACACACTAAACCTGCTCTGATGTTTTAATTACGGACATTTTAATATTAAAACTTTGGAAACTTGAGCACTACTTAATGGAGATCAATCATTAACTTATACAAGCCATTAATTTTATGCATATTTTTTATATATATGTGTACAACGTTATCGGCAACAAAGAAGTAGTTTTTGTTAAAATTCCTTCCCGGGATATTTGGCCGTAGTCCAATGTTTTCTACAAAACCAGACGTTTTCGGCAATGCCATCGACTTGCATCATCAGTGAAAATCGAGTGCGATAACGTGAGGTGGTATACGTTAGTGACCACAGTACTGTGGTTAAGGCTGAAGCAGTAAGTAGAAAGAAGTAGTTTCTATGGTACGGTAATATTTCATTTCGAAAATGATTTTAAATATAAATCTTAGAATGTGGAAGTCATGTATGGTTTCTCTATACCGATATTTAGTCTTAATTGTATTGTATTATTGTCTGTCCTACAATTGTTATATCAAGATATACAGTAGTAGAGTAATTGATATTTTGTAATTTTCCCATAATTGAAATTTACATAATAATAAATGCACTTCGTTCAAAATACTGAGCGAGTTCTGCAGCTCAGGGTGCATGCGCATTGTGCATACTAGTTTGTAGTTACGATAAACAATGAATACGATTTACAATGTACAATGAACCAGCGTTTCATGCGCACTGCTCCAGTGGGAGACGTGACGATCACATTTATTGTCTTCAAGGCCTGAAGTCGGTTAAACAGGGCTACATCGTTTGTTTACTATAATAACATATTAAATTGTCCTTTTTAAACTGCATAGGTTGCGCTGGTTAACTGTGCTCGGTCTAGGAAAAGAATTGAAGGTCAGTCAAGGCCATCAGCTGATTGTAGTTTCACAGGTGACAAGGGCACTCTCCGTTTCCTGTGTAATTCATCAAACCGACATCGATATCACACACTGGTACTAGCGTACTGTTAACTCGATTTACGCTGTAGTATCTGTATATTTATTTGAATTTAAATACGAAGAGTAATCTGTTTGCTACAGGCAGCTGTGTGCTTAACATTACGTAGCTTATACACAAAATTATCACGACTACTATTCCTGCATTTTTGGTACTGTAAAATAAACAGAATTTGAAGGTCGCATGTTTATGATTATAAATCTGCGTATAACGTTAAATTAAATGATGTGGGTATACTTGGTAAAAATTTCTTTTATTATGTTGCCATTATATATTGACGATCTGGTAAGGAAATGAAGACATCTAGTGAATCTCGGTATTAAGTTATCATGAGACAGATATTTGAATGTGTTGTTGTTTGCTGACGACTTGCTTGTACTTCAAAATACAGAATCTGATTTGCAAAAATCTGTTTTTAAGCTTCATCAGATTTGCAAGCAATACAATATGAAAATCTCCACTATAAAAACAAGGGTAACGACATTTCGAGGTAATGAGCCAATAAGAAGAAAAATAATGATTAATGATCAAATTCTAGAACAGGTGAGCCACTTTAATTATTTGGAATGGCATTGGCTATGACAGAAATTCCAATCATAGAAACTGATTTTAGTACGTAGGCTTTCACGGCCGGTGTCATTATAATTATCTAAAACTTCAGGGCTGAAAGGCCGTGGTCGAATGCTTGATCTTGTACAGCTAGACGTTTCGGCCACACCACCGGTGGCCATCTTCAGTAGCAAAAAGTGTTCGAAATAGATGGTACGCCGAACACGTCTCCCAATGAACTGGGAATTGTTGCTTGTTCCCAGTTCATTGGGAGACGTGTTCGGCGTACCATCTATTTCGAACAATTTTGCTACTGAAGATGGCCACCGGTGGTGTGGCCGAAACGTCTAGCTGTAGCAGGTCAAGCATTCGACCACGGCCTTTCAGCCCGGAAGTTTTAGATAATTATAGAAACTGATGTTAAGTAAGTTCCAGACGATCCGTTGAACAATCAACCGTATTGTTAGAAACAAGGTACGTCGAGAAATAAAATTAAAGTTTTACAAAGTTATGGCAGTCCCTGTACTGTTCTAAGAGTGTGAATTATGTACAGCAACCAAAAAACAAGGCAGTAAAATAAAGGCCTTAGAAATGACATTCTTAAGAGGAGTTAAAAGGTGTTCTAAACTTGACCGTATAAGAAATGAGGCCATAAGAGAAGAGTTACAAGTTTTTAACTTGAATGTAAAATTAAGAGATTACAAACAACGGTGTAAAGAACACTTAGAAAGGATATGAGATGCCAGAGTGGCCAAACAAGTCTGGAAATAAAAACCTATAGGACACAGGTGTGTGTGGTTAGGCTCAGGAAGAGATGGCTGGAGGATTTTTGAAAGCGGAACAGGCAGCACCTTGCCTATACCATGTTGTGAAGATGATGTTGTTGACGTTATGATTCTTATTGTATACACATCTGATTGATAGATGGTCACGTTCTGAAATCGCCAGAAGAAGTTGCAACTAATTTATAAGTTTTATTGAGCTTTTTAAAAGCTCTCAGACGATTTTCAGATGTTCAATCGTGCATTTCCTTGAAAGCATACCCCTATGTATATATATATATATATATATATATATATATATATTACATTTAATATTTATACATAAATTTACCTCAAGATGTTATTTTTCTATTTGGAACATGTTTCGGGTACTATCTTGTACCCATCCTCAGCCTTCCGGTTTTTTGTCTGGTGAAGTACAAGATGGGTACAAGATAGTACCCGAAACATGTTCCAAATATAAAAATAACATCTTGAGGTAAATTTATGTATAAATATTAAATGTATTATATACATCAAGAAACGGACTGTAGCAGAAAGTGATTGAAATATATATATATA
Organism: Magicicada septendecula; assembly: GCA_034769895.1. NCBI lineage: Eukaryota > Metazoa > Arthropoda > Insecta > Hemiptera > Cicadidae > Magicicada > Magicicada septendecula. Next base: position 136,728,229 of record CM068375.1, read on the forward strand.
TGTGTGTGTGTGTGTGTGTGTGTGTGTGTGTGTGTGTGTGTTTCATATGATGTGTTAGTATGTGATAAAGTAATAGATAATGTCGTGTAGTGTTACATAATTATATGCACGCGCGCGCGCGCGCACGCGCGCGCACACACACACAGCTTTTACGCTTTAAAAAAGTAACTAAATATTCCAAAATCTGAATCAAGTAACATAATGTTTAAAGTAAAATTTGCAGGACTTTTCCCGAAATTATTGTGTTTTTCATTTGCAGATGAGATTGAACCTCAACATTATGAGACCAGGATAGAGAGGTTGACCAGAAAGCTCAAGGAGGTTCCACTAATGCCTATTGGTAAGTATCTGTGGATGAGTTTTTGTTTTTGTGTAAACAATTTTAAAGAAATCTGATGTTAAATGCGGTATCTAAGTCACTTGTACGAATTAATAACTAAATTTACCTTATTTTGTCCGCCTTGTGACTTCTTATAATTTAGTCACAATTATGGGTGCCCACCCTACTTCCGCGCGCTGTTTGTATGCAAAAATTTTTGACATTTTATATCATGTGACGACCTCGGTAAGAGTGATAGTTTTATTTTAATATATATCTGATGATGGAGCATAAGCTCTGAAACGCGTCATAGAAAAATTATAAGAAGTCACAAGGCGGACAAAATAAGGTAAATTTAGTTATTAACACATATTTATACCGTACACATACATATTTACTCGAAATGTATTAAACAAATTTTTAATTCTACCTTTTACATTAAATATAACATACAAATATATGCTAAAAGGTGTATAGTACTATATAATAATAATAGTGCATTGATATTATTTAATATAATAAAATATTCACAAAAATATAATTTCGTAAAAATATTAATATATAATTAAACTTAAGTATAACGGTTGTGTTAATGTTACATACTATTTATAATATGTTTCAAAATCACATTTAGAAACTTTGCTAAATTTGTTAGTTAATGTTATAAAGTAATAACTTTGTAATGTACTTAAAATTTTTAATGACATCAGTAATCTCTGAGTTCGTTATTAAATTTACGTTCAGCACATAGTCCACGTACTTTAGTATTTTATTTGTGTATATAGGCCTACACACACACACACACACACACACACACACACGTGCGTTTTGAAAAAGTAAGTTTACCCATATTAAATATTTATTACTGGAGGATTATACAGACAATTTAAATGTAAGTTTGTTGTTCATTTAATGTTTGTTGTAGTATTAGTTTTATACCATTTTATTACATCTGTATTTGCCATTGTGACAGCTCGTTTCATGTGGTTCGCATTCATCTGTTAATTGAAGAAGGATATTCCCTTTGTATATTACATGTATTTTTTGTAGTACAATACGATGCATCCTCCAGATATGAATGCGGCGTCACTACAGTACTCGTTTTGACATCGTTACGGGTTACGTTCTGTTTAAACAATGCTGTTCCCTTAATTATTCCTCACATTAAGAAAAATAAATCAAGGAAATGAGATAGTTATTTTTACTTTTTAATGAATACAATAAAGTCTGCAAGAAGAGTTTCTCGCCTAGTGTCCGACAAGGACCGTATATGTCAGGTTATAATCTCCCTTTGGCGCTCATTACGTCCTGCTAAACCCCTTAGCCACAAAGCTGAACCACTTTTACTTCCATGTTCCATAAAGAAATGAAAGTATGGTGATGCTGAAAAAAAAATCATGTTCGTGATAAGGGCTGATTCTGATTGTACTACCCTCAAAACATGAAGAAGAGTAAGCGTGTGTGTGTGTGTGTGTGTGTGTAGAATTTTTTCTATGGAGAACGATAACTGCCGCAAATTTAAACAGAATCAAATAATATTTTGCAAATGTGCCCGAGTTGTAGAGGACTCTCAAGGGCTATTGACTTTGGTGAAGATCGGTTTAGGGGAAGGGGTAGTTTACCAGCAACGTTTTACGTTTTAACAAGAGTAAAGTACTTAATATTGATAAATAAAGTATCATGAAAAAAGGTTATAATAATCCACTGTAGAAATGTAGATGAAATATCTATAAACGAAAAATGTATTTGAAGGGGGAGGGAGTACTTTTATGTAAATGAAAGTGGTAGTTGATGTGACGGGGGTAATTTTTTGAAAATTACCTTTCTGATGTTGAATAAACTACTTCATTTTGAAGGATACCTTAGTAAGTACATATAATGAAACTATTACTCAATAAAAATGTAAATATCAAAAATGGGGTTGTTAGGTTAAGGAGGAGGGGTAGTTTACCTGCATTGTTTTGTGTTTTAACTAGAGTAAAGTACTTAATTTTGATAAATAAGTGCCCCGAAAATAAAGTCATATTAATCCACTGTAAAATGGTAAATGAGATATCTATAAACGGAGAGGGTAGTTGAAGGGGAAGGAGGTGATTTTTTGAAAATTGCTTTGTCGATATCAAGTAAAGTACGAGTATTTAATTTTGAAGGATGAGATACCTTTGCAATTGCATATGATAAAACTATTACTCTAAGAAAGTGTAAATATCATTAACGGTGGTGATCGGTTGAGGAGGAGTGATGATTATCTGCGTAGTTCAGTTTCTTTATAAGAATAAAGTACCTAATTTTTATAGATAAAATAACTCGAAAATAACATTATATTAATCGACTACGCCATAATAACAAAAATGTATACAAATAGTGAAAATAGTTTGAGGGTGTGGGATACTTTTTTAGAAACTATCGAACCGAATTCAAGTAAATGATTTTAAATATAAATCTTATAAACTGATATATATATATATATATATAATTAGGACAAATTCATCTTAGACAGGTTTAGCTCAACTGAACTCTTCTCGTTGTTGTATCATGTGCCGCTCTCTTTTGTTGATCGTATTTTCTCCCCACCATCCAATCTATCAACACATCATATTTTCTTCTTCCTCGCCCTCTCCTACCTTCTATCTTTCCCACAATTAGTAACTTCTGTAGACAGTTCCTTCTCAGAATTGTCATGCATCCAGTTTCCATTGTTTCTTTCTTATCGCTTTTATGATACTTTGCTCTTCGTTTATTCTCCCAAGTACTTCTTCATTCGCTACTTTTTATCTTTTGCAAACATAATTATCACTGTTGCACACGACTATAGAAAAATTATTCCGATTAGCGCTTTCAAGTTTCTCAGAAATTTCCGATCTGACGATGAGCTGAGAAGCTTGTAAGCGCTAATCTGAATAATTTTTCTAAAGTGGTGTGCAACAGTGATAATTTTGTTTGTGATTATAACCACTAACACAACTTTCATAATTAAACTTTTACTTTTTGCTAAACTTTTCCACAACTACATTTCAGAGCTTTCCAGATACTTCGTTCCTCTGTTTCAAGTCGTTTGCGTCTCCGATGCATACATTACAATGCACCATATAAAACACTTAGCAGTCTCTTCCGTCTGTATCCGTGGTAGTCATGTGTAGCCTTACTACTTGTATCAGGTGTGTGTCCACTGGGTCTTCCGTTGAATTTCATAGCTATAACTCCTTCACTAACTGCAATTACATTAGTGCATTCTTTTCAAACCGTTTTTGGAACAAGTCATGCACCATTATTTTAAACAAACTAACCTTTCCCGACCGCCTTGTGACTACTTTTTTATATTTACGACGCGTTTCAAAGCATACGCTTCATCATCAGATCTTAAAATAGCCCTCGTAGGAGGACGTCAGAGGTTAAAGATCTAATAAGTACCTACTGACGTGTATACGGTACAAATGATATTGGATTTTTAACCGATGTCGACCTCCTGCAAGGGATATTTTAAGATCTGATGATGAAGCATATGCTTTGAAACGCGAAATTAACATAAAAAGATGTCACAAGGTGGACTGAAAAAGGTTAGTTTGTCTATTCATACAAGCGACTTGAATGCCATTGTAAACATGCATGCATCGTAAACGATGTTTGTCTCCTCTTTCCTTTATACGCCTTTCTATAATCATTAGGAATTAGACACACACACACACACACACACACACACGCGCGCGCGCGCGCGCGCGCGTATGACTTATTTCTAAGAGATTATATATCTTAACCTATCGGTATACTTATTATAATTGGGTACCATATGGCATAAGGTTTATAAGGTTTGTCACAGCTACAAGCTATATGACTGAATGAAAAATGGAAAAAAAAATGTGTTTCAGGTCTGGCCGGTCTTGTAGCAGCACTCGGCTACGGAGGGTACAGGTTCAATAAGCGCGGACTAATGTCTCCTTCGGTGTACTTGATGCAGCTCAGGGTGGCCGCTCAGGGCACTATTGTCGGTTGCCTGGCACTCGGCATCACGTACACTATGTGCAAAGATTTCTTCGACAATCATGTTGCACGAAAGAGATCAGAATAGACTATTCAAGAGGCAGCGTTTACCTTCGATTGTGATATGTATAATGTATAATTTTTTTACCAAAGACTGATTGGTTATTCTCACCCGATTGTCATGTACTCTGTAAACGTCATGCTATTATATTTATTGTTAGTGCGATATTTATTAGTTAGCTAATTTTTGAGGTTTTATGTTTAATTTTTATTTTTTTTTTAGGTTAAATAGATACATGTACATATTATTATGTATAATAGAATAGCCTATTATAAATTAGCGATTAATGTGTTGGAGTTGTTTCTGTTTAGACTAAGACAGTAAGTTAAGAAATTTAATTACATATTGCATTGAAGATACCTTATTGCATTAAATGTAAGTAGGCCTACATATCAGTAGTCTGTAGTTGTTAGTCATTAATACATACCGATATACGATACATATTAGACCACATTACGGACATATTACAAATATAATAATAATAATAATAATAATAATAATAATAATTAATTTAGTGTTTTGTAGTCAATAAACAATACGATAATTTCCTTTTGGATAATTTCCTTTTCCTTGTATAGTACTGTTTACATGTAGATGAAAGACTAAAATTGAGAAAACAATTAGATGTAGTAAGCTTTTTGTACTGAAGGAAGAGCCAGAAGTACATTTTCATTTTATGATAACAAATAGTTTGATAAAATAATTAGACTGTGTAGTTGAAAATAAAATTACCTCAGTAGTTTAATTAGGGCCTACATTTATTTATAAAATATAGTCAGTGTATTAGTTGGTGTGATTTCTGTATTTTTTATTTAAATTTTTGTAACTTACTTGTAAGCTCATTAAGATTGAATGTGCGTATATATAATCTATTTTTGTTACCTGAGCTAATTTTTTATTATATATATTTTTGGGAAAATTCAATAAACAAATTAATAATTATAAATCATGTTTTTTTGTTATAATCCTTATATTTTTGTTTTCCAAATATTACTTGCTGAGGTATAGTAAATACCGTGTTGACATTAACATAATTGTTGACGTTTATGTTTGTTGACTCTATACTGTTACAGTCAACATAATTATTCAGGTTAGTCTCCGGTAAAGCCCGGTGAAAAGCTTTACTGTGCTTAGCTCCGTTTAAGAGGGCCCCACACTAGAGCGTTACTTTCTGAATACTGCGTATCATCCTGCACTTAACTATTTCATTTTATACTGTGGAATGAAATCTCGTACACTTTCAGTTTTTTTTTTTTTTTTAAGATAACAGGTATAATTACAAATAATAAATACAATGATTTTAAGTGATTTAATAAATTTTTACTTCCTTAAACATTATAAAGATTTTAAAAATTATGATGTAAATATAAAAATATATAATTATATTATTATTTGATTGATATTCATAAATAAATAAGTATATGCATTAATATACACACATATACACATACACAAGTATAAATAAATATACACATACATACAATTATAAGTTTTTATAAATATTTATTTTACAGATTGTTAAGCTTATTCAAGATATTAACTGCTGACTCGTTTGGCACTTGGTGAAACATATTAATACAAAGGTTTTTGTATTTAATAGACTCCTTAATTTTAAAGAAACAGAAGAAAATTATTTTAAAAGAATTTTATTCCATAGAAAATCAGGGTAACAAAAAATTTCATTTAACTAATTACATTTCGTTCATAACAGATAGGATTAATAATAGGTTAAAAATGCATGGCCTTAACGTAAACAAACGTAATCTTTTTTCATTACTAGTGAACAATAAAGAAAACACAAATACACTAGAAAAAAATGGAGTTTATCGAATACACTGTGCAGAATGCGATGCTATTTATTTTGGACAATGTGGGCATGCTCTGAAACATCGCATTTGTGAACATAAGAAAGCGATTTTAACTATGCAGCCAATACAGGTTTTACAGACCATTGCTTACAACACAATCACTTCATAGATACAAAAACCATAACACTACTACACAACATACAAAAAGGTAAAAAAATTGATTTGTTAGAAATTCTATAAATTAGAAAAGCAAAGAAAAGTAACAAAAATTTAACAAATGGACAAACTGAATTCTGTGTATCCCCTTTATTAAAAGTTGTTATTTAGTTTAGTTATTTTTTATATTTTCCCTTCCGATTATACTTAAATATTATATATAATATAAACTTTCACTATGAACTTACTTTGGCTATTATTTCCCAAACGTTTCAACGTGTTGTACGTCTTCTTCAGTGGGAGTAAATACTGAATGTCTTCACAGAGTAACGGTTATGGACTATAGGTGTGTGTGGTGGGGGTTGATGGTGGGAGGGGAATGGCGCTGGGGTTCAAATTGTGTTTGGATCAGTGTGTCGAAAAGTATGTGTGACCTATAATGTACACTGATCCAAACACACAATTTGAACCCCAGCGCCATTCCCCTCCCACCATCACCCCCCACCACACACACCTATAGTCCATAACCGTTACTCTGTGAAGACATTCAGTATTTACTCCTACTGAAGAAGACGTACAAGACGTTGAAACGTTTGGGAAATAATAACCAAAGTAAGTTCATAGTGAAAGTTTATATTATATATAATATTTAAAAAAAGTGAACGAAGAGGATATACCTACAAGATGATTATACTTAGTTTTTACAGATACTTGACCTTCCCACTAGCTCCTCCACCTCCCCCTCTCCATCAAATTCACTCCACACATGTCCCGATACACGCCCTAAACACATGTTCACCACCCTTACATTCTTTGTGCAGATTAGTTGTTCACTGATCTCTTTGACAGTAGCTTAATAAGCTGAAACAGCTGTCAAATAAAAACTGTGAAACGTACCAAGTGTTTATATATATGAAGGGTCAGGGGGAAAAACGATAAGAGTCAGTTTGACTTGAAACTGAGAAAACTGCATTTAAAGATTCAACACTGTTTCTCTTTTAAGTAGTCCATTAAATTTATTATGTTTTTGAGTTTGTCTACTTTTCACATATTAAATTTGTAGAAAATTAACTTTTTACATGAGATTTCTTTTTATACCATACTGTATATAGTTTTATGTGAGCAAACTACCTGACTTTTAGGGGAAAAATGATGAGAGTCAATACAAAAAGGGATTAAATAATGATGAAAGGTGAAGTATGCTAATAAAAACAATATTGTAATGGAAAATGTATTTTTATTAAATACAATAGTCTCCATATTTTGATAAAAAATGTATTAATTAACTTTGTTTATTTAGGCCTAACTTTTATGAACATTTATATGAACTTTAAAATTTTCATAATATTGACATTTTCCTGATGATTATTTATAGGCTATCTTTCTTGAGTAAGCACTTCATTCCTCTTGCTTTATTTTTAGGTGGCAGTAGTTATCCTGAAAAAATCAATTCCTATAATAAAATGTGAAAAAACAACTGAGCTTACTTTATCCAACTATTTTTAGAGTTATTTATTGAATATTTCTTTCTTTGCCTGTAAATATGTTACATTTCATAAATGTCACAAAATTATTTCCATAATTATTTTAAATTATTCTAAATTTTTCTGAAAACATTTTTTTTTTTTAACTTACCCGAAACGTTCGTCATCATCTGATTCTTCTTCAACGCCAGCTGGCAGCAGATTATTATAAAACTCCTGTGCCTTCTCTGGCAGAAATTTTTTTAGGTCCATGAAATCCTTTAACTTCACTTTTGCAATCGGAAGTTTTTGGGAATAGAGAGGTGAGGGAGTTATTTGTAAACCCAATTCCATTTCAACTCTAGGCTTAGACACTCTTTTGTTAGGCCTCCTTCTTTTTTCTTGTTTATAGTTAAATCTTCATCTACACTTTGAACAAAGGAGATACTCGAAAAGGCTCCACTGTATGAGTCACGAACTAGTATCATTCTTGAGTTTTTAATATTAACCTCTACTTCTCTTATAGGTCTCAATTTAAAGGGGCATTTTTCCTTAAAGTTTAAGGTTTCAAAGAAAGCGGTCCACCCAAGAAAAAGTGATTGATCACACTTCATAACTAACAATAGAGATGGTTTCTGCCTTGAATTTGCAATCACAGTGATCCAATCATCTGGGACTTCAATGTAGGACTTTTGATTCATAAGTCCCATGTTGCGATCACACTCCATGTACGAATGGCCACGGATGGGGAACACCATTTTCAAGTTATCAATTATACCACAGACGTGAACAATATAGTAGGCAAACCTAAAAAGTGTAAAGTTCTTATTTTGGCCCGCACACGAATCACAAAAATTGTTAAGTGTCGAACTTCTGGTTTTAGAAAGTTATGGATAAAATCATTTAAGATTGAAGTGACTTCATCTGATCCTTTTGTGCCTATGGTTTGATCATAGGCATAAAAGACACTTTCTTGAGTGGAAAGAGTGTGTATATTAAGTAAGTAGTAAGAGAGTTGTCTTTTATAATAAACTTCGTTGGTTGAGATATTTGGTGCACACAAGTTCTTTTGGTAATCCATGCAGATTGCTTCCACTTCTGGTGACTTTTGCGAGGCCTTCTTGGCAGATCTTTTTCCTTCATAAAATTATCAGCCTTTCTAAGATGTAACTCATGCTCGACTTTTAAAGGATTTAAATCTTCTTGACATTTTCTTAAATCACCACTAGAATTAGAAATTTGTAATTTCAAATCTTTCTCTCGTGCTTTGTATTCATCACAGGAGCTACAGGTATCGATGCGTGGATAACCGAACCCAATGTTGTACTTGGTATTGAATATATTCTGTAAGAGTCATGTGAAGTAGGGTTATTTGGATAAGCTTCCAAGTATTGGCTGTGTAGTGTCTTAATATCCAGAGTGTCATCTAGGTAAACCTTTTTTGAATCATGCCTACTATAATGTGATCTGCGGCCCTTTAGTGACTGGATATGTTCCTGTATTTTATCCACACTTTCCTCTGGGATTTTATTAGGCCTATTATTGTGACAGCCCCGACCGTCTTTCACAATTTTCCCCTTAGTTGTTAACATCATCTGTAATGTTAAGACACGTCTAGGGGCAATGCCATGGATTGAAATGAACCCTTTTTAACAAACAGGCACGTCAATCAAAGTACCATCTTTCATGAACCTAACTTTATGTGAGTATGAAGAAGAATGGCTGACAGGTTCATTATTACCAGGTCTAGGCCGGCGTTGTTTTACAAAAGCGCTTGCTATCAAGCCACCTAGATAAAGGTTTTGCTCATTATAATCAGTCATGACATTAAACTTACTAATTATGTCTTTCCTTGCAGTGTCATTAACATCATCAAGACATCTTAACAGTGGCAATCAGGTCCAATCTCATGACTTTGTTTTAACAGTTTCTTTTTCACTTCAGACAGTCTACCAAGTTTTGGTTTCTTTTTCGGTACTACCTCAGTCGAATCATCAACAGATTCCATTTTGAATTGGTTAATTATTAATTAAAATACAATAACACCACCAAAAACATGTACCACATCACAACATAACTCAACATATCCGCACAATAACAAACATCAAACAAAACCTCAAAAACTAAACAGGGCCAGGAAACAGCTGAGCAAAATAGCTGATTGTTGACTATCATCGTTCTTCCCACTTTGCCAACTGACTCTCATCACTATTCCCCCTTACAACATATCTTTTTGCTTAAATATCTCCTGACCCTCATCGTTTTTCCCAAAACCCGTTTAATGGCAACAAAGTATTTTAAATATTCTACAAGATGATATCACTATCTCAAAATTGCCAATTTCTTGACTCTCATCGTTTTTCCCCCTGACCCTTCATATATATATATATATCATTTTCTATATAAGTAACTCGATGTTTCTTGCAGTAAATATATAATTTGTGATGTTTTCAATTTGTTTCTTCTGCAAGTAGATAATATTGTATATTCTTTTTTAACACCTGACGCACGTTTCGCTGAAAAATATCAGTATCATCAGAGGTTTCTAAGTGAATTAATAACAATCGAAATAATTCTATTAATATAAAATTAACGAATAATCGAATTTGTATCGATCATTCATAAATATAAAAATAATATAT